>OZ018397.1:24483785-25024115 GCA_963969525.1 Ontholestes murinus | reverse complement strand
CTCCGCTTTTTACATTTTTTTCAGAAAAACGTCAATAACTCGGAAATGCCATATCGAAATTAAAAACCAAAAAAAGGTTTAAGTTATAAAATACTATCCAAATTATAAAATGAAAAAATATACAGGGTGTTCCATTTAAAAAAATGTTTGCTTTTGTTATAACACAAAATTGGGACACCCTGTATATTTTAAAATAATTTTACGGCATAGAGATTTTTAATTCAATAAATTTTTATACGAAACATTTTTTTCTATCTCTTACGAGAAAGGCGCTAGGAAAGCTTGACGCACTGTTGCAGGACCCTGTATATATATATATATATATATATAAGTGAACTTGAGGAGGTACTGAGAAAAGAGCAGGCGGGCGGAGTAGTAATTGGAAGAATGAAAGTATGGATGTTGGCGTATGCGGATGATGTGGTGTTACTGGCTAGAGAATGGGGGGAAATGAAAGATATATTAGGAAGAGTTGAGAGGTATTTGGATAAAAAGGGTTTGTGCGGGAATGTGAAGAAAACAAAATGGATGAAGTTTAGAAATAGAGGAAGAGAGGGGAGAATGGAAGAGTTGAAATGGAAGGGAGAGGTGATTGAGAGAGTGAAAGAATTTAAATATCTGGGTTTTGTGTTTACGAGTGGTGGGGGATACGGGGAGCACGTATGCAACAAAAAGCAAGAAAGGCATGGTGTGTGTGGCAAAAGAGAGGTGGGGAAAACTGTGGGATGCGTGTGTGAAGCCGATATCGATGTATGGTGTGGAAACGTGGGGAGGGAAAGAGTATGAATGCATTGAGAGGGAGCAGGCGACGTTCCTGAAGCAGCTTCTGGGAGGGGAGAGATCAACTCCTAGGTATATTTTGCTTCAGGAATCAAACAGGTCTAGTATGCATATAGGGACAATGGAAAGAGTGACTAGGTATGAGATGAATGTGAGTACGTGGAATAGTGAAAGATTGGTGAAAAAGGTATGGAAAACTTGTGTGGGGCTAGGAGAGAGTAAATGGAGATTGGAAAGTAAAATGATGTATGAAAAAGCGGGTGGGGTGGAAACGGTAATGAATGAATGGCTGGAACAGGGTGTGAATGTGGCGGCGTGGATGAGAGAAAAATGGCTGGAAGTGAAAGCGCAAGAGCGGCAAGAATGTATTGTAAAGAGTGGGTACAACCCAATGTATGGAAGATGGCAAGTGTATGGAAAGGTGCCTGAGTAGCTACTAAAGACGGAATGGGACAGGTCTAAGAAAGTTACTCTGGCAAGTACTAGATGTGGATCGGAGAAAAGAGGAAGGAAGGTATAGATGGAGAAATGGTATGGCAGATGTGTGTTGTGCGAGAGTGGAGAGGACACATGGAGTCATTTAGGCCAAGAGTGCAAGGAGGTGCGTGAAGAGTGGATAGGGGGAATGAAAAGGATAGGTGAATGGATGAGAGAGGATGGGGCAGGCACAGAGATTGTGATAAGAATGGGACGGGAAAAAGAAAGAAGAAGATGTGGCGACTGAGACAGGCGGCTTAGAAAATCGGTAGACAAAAGAAAACGAAGAAGAAGAAAAAAAAAAAAAATATATTAATTATATGTAAAAATGGGGTGTATGCCAATAAAGGTCTTTTTTTATCTGAATGGTAGTTTTGATTATCAAAATTATTACTCTCAAATATGTCAATAAATGCATCCAAAATAGTTTTAATACTAAACCGTAAGGGTTTCAGTGCTTCAACTTTAGACTCCCGTCTAGTATCAGTGTTATATTGGTATGTTTTAATAAATTTCAACGTTTAAGTGATGAGCTAAAAAGTTGTAAATCTGTAGAACAGTAGCGAAAAGGTAAAAATTTCTATATTTACCTTTGCTGCATCACGAAATCACTAAATAAAGTATGTGCTGAGTAGGGAACCAAAAATGCTCTGGAATTTACATTTAATATATGTTTCTGGACCCCATTGATTTCCCTCACATATTTGCGCCATTGTCGTAACCCTGACAGTGTAGATTTTTGAAATTTAACTTATGTTTTGTAAAAAAATTAATTAGATAATTTGATATACCGTTTCCTGCAGATTCTTCTTCCTCTAAAAACCCGAGGAAATGTTCGCGAACCCTTATTTTATTATCATTGTCTTTATGTAAAAATCTGATAACTACAGATAATTATTTAGTGTGACTAATATCTAATATAAAGGAGAAATACTTTGCATTATTTATCATGTGTACCACATTTCTAATAATTTGACTGGAAATCAGACTTATAATTTCATTTTGTACGTTTTGCGTAAATAATGGGCACATATTGAAACACTTACTATGTTTTTACCACAATTAATTTATTGTAATATGGTTTACATATATACAAAAATCACGACTTAAGTTTCGACCTGTTACAGCCCTTATCAAGTGAGTACAAAATTGCTGAGGAAGTACATTTATACCGGCGCGCCGAGAGATTAGTGAAAATTTCCCAATGAGGGTGACGGATTATAAATCTCGAATTTCTAATTAGATTGCCGGGAGCTGCCTGAAGAGCGGGGTGGAGATTAGGTCCATTTGTTCGTTGAGGAGATTAATTTCGGGATTTCTGGTGCGTTTATAAATTTCGGTCGCTTCTAATAGGTTTAGCCTCGAACCTTTTGTACAGCTGTGCAAAATTTTCACCTTGCTTATCTCCGGGAATTGATGTTTCCTTTCTAGAATATGGTTGGCGAATGAGCTGTGGTTCTGCTGCAGTCTGAAGGCCCGGAAATGTTCCGAATATAGTTTCTCCAGGCTGCGTCCAGTTTGGCCTACGTAGACACTATTACATTCGGAACACTGTATCTCATATAAACCCGATTTTTTTGTGTTTTGAAGATTTTTGACAGGTGCGGCATCAGCTCCTCTATGTCCTTTTGTAACAGAATAGGATAAATCCCATCTGATCCCGCGGGCTTGTACGGTTGAACCTGCTTACTGACTTCTGTTTATTCCATTTGATTTTCTTTAAAACTTTTTTTGCTAATGAACTTAATACTCAATCTTATGTTAATTTCGAAAACGCGATTTCAATGTTGATGATATCTTCAATGGGAAATTTCTTCGGATTTATTGGTTAAAGTTATAAACCTCGACTTAGCTTAATTCTTTTTCATAAAATGGAATGTGGGTTTTGTTGATCACTAATGTTTGCGCCTATTGTTGTGTGTTCTCATGTGAGATTTTTTGTTGGGGTGGTTGATTTTTTAACAAATGGGATTTCAACCTCTTTTGTATGCTTGTGGATGTTTTTTTTTAACTTTTTCACAAAGAAGGCAAGATACATAAAGAAGGAAAATGGGTTCCACTTAAACTCACTCGAAAGTCTTCCTCTTTTTAGGAAGGTAGGTTCTTTTCTGTATATGGTGGATATGAAGGGTGTGTTTTGTTATAAGTTTTTGCAAACGGGTAAAACAGTTACCACGGACTGCTACTAACGTCAATTAATTCGATTGAGTCAAGAATTGGAACGAAAACGGCCGTACACTGGCAAAAGAGAACGTCCAGTAAAATGTGTTCATGACAACGACAGGCCACACATTGCTTCCAATACAAAAGAGATTATATTCAATCTTGGCCGGGATATCAACTTATTCAGTTAATGAAACACGCCTTGTCCGAAATGCTTTTTCTATCAACGGATGTGATCCGAAAACCACTTGACGACTTTATCGTTTCCTGTGCGTAACATTTTTATCGAGATAGAATTCATCACCTGCCTGATAGATGGCTTAAAGTTATAGAAAGCAGAGGCTTACAATACTTTTAGTGAACAAAATAATTCACTTTCTTTTGTACAAGTAATAGAAGCCATTATTTTTAAGCATATAATATGAAAGCATGATTTCTGTCTGTATTATAACTGCTAGCGCCATCTAAAGAGTGTTTTTTTATTATAAACAGCCTGTAAGAGTGTCCATTCTTTGCTAGGAATTACATTGCGGCAACGTTGCTTAGGTGACATTTTCCATATTTTACATTGCGTTTATAGTTGTGCGGCAAACGTATCAAAACATTTTTCCGAGTAAGTATAATATTTAGAAAGTAATAACTTACAGTTAATACATACATTAAGTTCACCAAAGAAATGGAAATGAATTTTATGTATATTTAGTAATTTCATAGAAATACTGCAACCTAACCTCTCAAGATGATGACTTGTGTTTTCCATGTTCCATTCTTCACGTTCACATATACAGAAATAAACCCTTTATTCTTTGTTTATGATAGGTAGATTAGTATAATACATATTAAGTTGTAGAATTATTTAATTCAATGTACATATTTAATAAATTACATTAATAATAATTTAAAGTATAGCAAACTAACTTATACACATATACTAAAGCCTACACATCAGAAATTTAGTTATAACAGAATACAAGGAATATTCTTTTGAACTATTCATTAAGTATATGCTCGTATTGTAATATTGTAATTGGCTTAACTCGGCTTGACTCATCTCAAGTTAATTAATGATTATAAAAGTAAAAAGTAATTGAAACATCAAATATTTATCAAATTTATTCACAATAAGAAAGAAATAAGAAAACTGGAAAAAATTATAAACAATATGGGACAGAAATGAATTAAAAATGTAGGAATTGTATAAACATTCAGAGAAGCCAATTATTACTGAGTTAATTTGATCGTATTGGATGTTAATTGTTCATTTAACATCTAAATGTTAGGTTAAGCTTTCAAAGAATTTTGTTGGCATTTTGTTGTCACAATTGTTTCACCGCACTGCGGCTGCTTCAGGTGAAGAATGGTAAATACAATTATTATATCTAGGTTATGTGAATAAGTTTAGCAATGGGGAATTTGAAATTTCAGTTCTGTCATTTAATAGTTGTTTTGTTTTTTTTTTTCTCCTGTTAATTTCAAAAAATGTTCAATTTACTTCCTTTTCTTTCTATGCACAGTATGTTTTCTTGTCAAAACTGGTGGTTTTCTTTTGCGAGGTAGGTCAAAAATGTGGTTTTTTCCCTTTATAATTAGCAATCTTTTTTATGTTATTCTATCCTTTTCCTTATAGATCTCTCTCATTGGTCTACACACATTTTTAGACAGTCATTGCAAGTTAGCAAGTAGACCCCACTTTTTTCCTCGAGGTCTCTTTTGTCTTTATTATTTTTGATTATTTTCCCTGAACTGTTATTTGTTTCGAATGGCAGTTCAAGGTTTTTTATTAGATACATTGGAAAGGCATTATTTTTGTAAACTTGTTGAATTATGCTCAATGACATTCTTAGTGCAACGCACCGCCGTATTAATACCACTGCACCGAATGTAATGCGTGTATGTCAGATATGGACAGTAGAAGGCAGAGGAGCAAGAAGAAGACCAATTGGTTAACCACTTCCCGGATATGTCGAGATATCTCGGGCACAAGTACATTAAATTCGAAATTAAGGGAAGGGGTTAACCAAGGCGCACTACAGAACATCAAGATCAGCGCTTAAGACAAATAGCTCTGCGGGACCGTTTTGCTTGTGTTAAATTGGTGATCAATGGTTTGGAGAAGGTAGGCCCGCTAGTATGTGAACCCTATATCGGCGCATTCAATCCTTTGGGCTTCTTTGACATTGTCCAAGATTAGTGCTTCCTTTGACAGTTAGACACTGTCGCTAAAGGTTGGACTGGTGCAGAGACTGGCAGCATTGGGAGGCAGAATGGCATGATGTCATATTCAGCGATGAATCACGATTTTGTCTAGGCATGTATGATGGCCCTAGAAGGGTACGACGTTATTGTGGAGAACGTCCTGATCTTTGGTTTGTTATTAAGAGGCATGTGCTTATGGTAGTCGATTACTTCTTTTATTCATTCAAGGCAGTATGACAACGGCACGTTATGTTGAAGATGTCATAAGATCAACTTTATTGTTTTATTTAGATGGCCGTTCAGACGTATATTTTTCCAGCAGGAGACCGCACATCCCCATATTGCTCGTCGAACTATGAATTTTCTTCATGAAGCTGGTGTTAATGTTTTGCTGTGCCCACCCCGTTCGCCGGATTGAAATCCCATTGAACATGTATGGGATATCGTGGGAAGAAGAGTATTCTCTTTGCACCGTCCTCCACAGACTCTAGCACAGTTGATCCATGAAATTCAAGTTGCTTGAAACGAGATGCCATAAGAAGACATCGATCATCTCATTTTGTCGATGTCCAGACGTCTACAGGAGTGTATAGAGCAAAGGGGTCGCCAAACACATAATTTTTTTTTTTGATTGTTAATAAAAAAAAATTTCATTCTTGATGTAAGGCTACCATGTTGGCAAAAAATCAATTAAGTTAAATAAATAAATCTGGGCGTAATGCTTGTAATGTCATTGAGTATATATTTAATTCTTTATTGAATTTTTGATTTTTGATTGATCACTGAACAAGAGAATTATCATCAAAAGAAATTTGATGAGAAGTGGGAAAATACCACTCTCGATGAAATGAAGGCATATTTTGTGTTATGTGTTTCAATTGAAACTCCAATATTTCGAAAAACAATGCCATTTTCGAAATTTACACTATTGTCGCGGTACTTGCAATTTGTGAATAATGCTGACCCGGACCAGACAGACTTCGGAAAGTGCGAAGCGTAATAGAATATCTGAATAAAATGTTCTGTGAAATTTATATACTAAAAGAAAATATAGTAATAGACGAATCACTCATGAAATTCAAGGGCCGCTTAGTGTATAACCAATTCAATCCATCAAAAAGAGCAAGATTCGGTATAAAATTTATCAAGCTTTGTGAATCCAACTCAGGATTTTGTTGCAAATTCAAAATGTATGCTGGACAGGATAAATTGGCTTTGTTTAACATACCTGCATCCGAAAATTGTCATGGAATTAGCTAATTTTCTAAAGGATAAGGGATATACACTATTTTTGAACAACTGGTATTCTTCACCACAACTTTATAAAAATTTACATTCCCAAAAATTCAAAGTAATCTGTACAGTGCGATCTAACAGAAAAAATATGCCAAAGGATTTATGTTAAATAAAGTTACAGAAAGGGCAAATGGCATCCAGGTCTGCAAGAGGATTATTAGCTATGAAATGGTTAGACAGGAGGAAAAACGTGAAAATGCTGTCGACTTTGCATTGTAAAGTAGAAATGATTGATACTAATAAAACAAGAAGACTAAAGGCTAAAAATAATACACAGGAGAAAGTTGTGAAACCCCAATGTGTATTGGAATATATCGTTGGCATGCGGAAGTATATGAAAGGCTACAAAAAAAATATTTTTCTATTTGACTGATAAGGTATTATTCAATACATACGTTTTATGTCAGCAATTGACCAAAAAACCAAGGCAGTATTCAGATTTTCGGCTAGATGTCGCTGAACAACTATTGAGTACAATAGCTTTGCCTAATTACAAACTCCGTGGAAGACCATCTGTAGGCGATACTCCGCTACGGCTTCAGGCAAAGAATTGGGCACATTTTCCACAAAAGAAGCGTAAGTGTTGTCTCGTGGCTTTACATGTACCAGACTGTTTTGAAAGGTACCACTCCATTCAAAACTATTAATTTCTATGTTTATATTTATTTGATCCAAATAATAATGTTGTCTAAATACAATTTTATAATTTTGAAATAAAAATTGAGAAAAATTAAATGGCCTTAATTAGCACTACCTAGCTTGATTAATTTCCCGGTCAAGGGGTTAAAATCATGTATTACAAATACAACAAACAGTAGACAAAATCTTTTATTTTACTTATTTGAACTATAATTTGATAGTTCAATTACTTTAAGTCCTCATACCATAAAAGTATTTGGGCTATTTACTGTTGTAGATTCTACCTTATTTTAACTGATTTTCCGTTATTACATTGCTTTAATTAAAGTGAAATATCAAATAATCAACAGAAATAATGCTTCATCTGCAAATGGTAGTCTGATATGTTGAAGTAGCAATTTCGTTAGGTATTTTAGCATTCCCATAAGTTGATTAAGTTAGTTTTGCTTTTATTTTATTTTAAAAATATGTAATAACATTGTATCCAATTTTCTAGATCGTAATCTAGAAAGATACTTAATCTTTAATTCAGTAATAGTTTTTATTAAAAGATATTCTTTGTATTCAATATTTTGGACATTTGAATTGCAGATGCCTGTGTGGAGAACAAATCTGTAAAAATGATGGTGTCACAGATTTGTTCTAATCTCGGGCATCGGAATTTCAATTTTTAAAAAACTATAACTTATTTCAGTGTATTTTATCAAATTTTAGAGTATTGCCTTTCTCAAAAAATATATATACTTTTTTAGAATAATATCAAAATTGTTCAGCATTACAGTAAGTTGATGATTTCTCTGGCAATAAATTCAAACTTCTGCAGTACTTCTTCAGGAAAATCACTGTCACTATTGTGTATCATTTTCTTTAAATATATGTGGGTTTTCTTGTAAGACTATTTAATTATCTTGATTGATTAAAACACAATGTTTTCTTGCACTATTTCCTCTCTGACTAGTTTCAATCTTTCTCATTCTCCTTATATAATATTTATATTTATTTATATTACTTTACAATGTCCTGTTATAATTGGATATATGAAAAACTTTAAAATACACATAAAAATAATACAAAAATTTAGAGAGAAAAAAACCAATTGTTTTAATCAATCAAAAATCAATCAACCATATGAGAATATTTAATTTGTCCTTTCCACAAATGTTTCTTAGTATTTTTTAGAATTATAAATTTAATGAAAATTAACATGAGAATATGTCTATAATTACTGTGCAAAGATTTCACGTTTATTAGATTTTACTCTCAGTAATAATAAATATATTCATGCAAGACAAAAAACCTGCTGTGATTACAAAAAATACTAGATTATGTAACTAGGAATTGAATGAATATTCATTATTATATTAATACTTGGACATTTTTTAAGCGAATTAATTGACAATTATAAATTGTTAATACATTCAACATAAATGAATTTAATAGTTTAATTTTGAAAACTGTTTTGTACACCCATATTGTTTTATAATTTGTAGTGGTAGTAGTAGCAGTGGTGTGTGTATAAACCACATGGTCCTTCTGCCATGTTATTTATGTTTGTGTGTAAATGAACTTGTAACTTTAAAGAATTGTCCCCGTCACTCTAAAGAGCCAAGTCAATACTAGAATTTGGTTTATAATAACAGGTCTTAGCCTTATATAGAGTGTATAGGTTAAGTATTGTTTTCGTGAAAAGTTTTTTTAATGGAAATATCAGTTGTGAGGTCCCCTAAGACCGACCATTTCACTAATTTCTGGAAAAAAATTGTTTGTCTGTCTGTCGGTGGGCACTATATCTCATAAATGAATGATTCTCTTGAGTTGAAACTTTAAATTTAAGGTTTTATCGTTAAAAAGTGGAACTGAAAAGCCTTTGGTGATCATTCATAAACTGGAAGTGAGTGTTTACTCGAGGCGTTTTTTTGTTTTTTTCCCATATTTTTCTAAATATGAAAAATATATATTACATAACTTTTTAAACAAAAGTTAAAGAGAATTATAAAAACATGTTTTCTGTAAAGAGAGAAAAATTAAAAATGTTGGCACTTTTTACCTATTATTTACAAACCATGTGTTACATCACATTTTTATAAGAAGTAATTGTAAAGAATTGGAAATTGAGCAAATTATTAAGAATAGCATTTTTGCCTAAACCTAAGGGTTTTCGAGAAAAATATAGGGAAAGTATTATGATGGCCACATCATTTTTTTTTTTTTACAGAAATTAGTGGATTGGTTTCAGGGGACTAATAATCTGTAGGAGTCATATGAAATTTATATAACAACTAATTGTAAAGAATTCAAAATTCAGCAAATTAATAAAAACAGCCTTTTTGCGCAAACCTCATAATTTTTGAGAAAATACAGGGAAAGTACTATGTTGAAGTAGCAGCTTCCAAAATAAATAATATATATTTATATACATATATAAGGCTTAATCATAAGTACCCGTATTGAAGTAAAGGGACAAGGGACATTTTTTCAACTTCTCCTTTTAGTATGATACCTTTTCCCAACGTTTCTGCAATTTCTTTAAGCCCTAAAAAAATTACAATTTTTATACTCTTTTTTTTTTGTCGCAATAGCACAATTATTTATTCATTTAAATAAATTTAAACTGTGTTTTAGATGTATATATAAGTTAGCATTTTTTATATCTTAATATCTGCTTAAATTAATATTTTTTACAGAATGTCAAACCGCGGAGCTCTTTTTGGAAGTACAGCTACAGGGCCTGGATCCACAGGTGGAAACAAGCATCTTGTAGAAATGCGGGCTGGAAAAATGAATTTAAAAGGTAAGTAAAGTATTGCTTTTATCTTACTTACTCTAGTAGTATGGCGATATATTGTTATTGTGATTATTGTGTGGATTAGAAATTTAAAAGGATATGTCCGTTTGAGGTTTCCTGAGATAATTAACATCAACTTTGAAATGTGTCGTTATGTGTCAGCATTAATATTTTTTGTGTTTTTTGTATTAATGTGAGGAAATAACTTAAACATAGATTCTTAGGATCAAAATACATACAATGATTTAACACAACTTATCTATATCCAAAAGTTTATGTTATATTAGTATTATTATTGTTGATTGTCTTAATATCACACATCGCTTCAGTTATTATGATCATCATTGATTGACAAAATGTATTTAAAAAAACAGTACAATTACATAAACCACAATTCTATTGTTTATTTTCTTTGAAAAAAAAATTATCATGTGGGAAGATCATTTTATTTATAATCATTATGAAACTATTTGATTTAGGGACTTTTTACTTAAATTTTTATATAATTTAAAAATGTATACATATTATGTTTGCAGGTCATACTGTGTATCCTGATAAACGCAAAGGCCTTTTGTATGTTTACCAGAGTGAAGACTCTTTGATGCACTTCTGTTGGCAGGATAAAACTACTGGTAAGTGCTATTCAAATTTTGTAAAGAAACATAAATTTAAAAAGAAAAAGGACAGTTGGAAACAATCACCCCTATGCACATTTCCATACAATAAATATTACTGCTTTTAAATATAGATTCAGTTATATAAGAGAAATAAAAAGGGCGTTTATATTTAAATAATAATAATTAATGGTCAATTCAATAATACTTTTGCCTTAATTGATTTATAATTAAGATAGAAAGAATTGTAATTTATAGTAAAATGTATTAGTCTTTATTTTAATGTAGAAAATTATTTTACATTATTTTAATAACTCGTAATACTTTATTTTCAGGTGTTGTTGAAGATGATTTAATTATTTTTCCTGATGACTGTGAATATGTTAAAGTGCCACAATGTACAACAGGCAGAGTGTATCTCCTGAAATTTAAATCATCTAACCGTAGGTTCTTCTTTTGGCTTCAGGTATGTATGTTTAGATTCTAAATTTAAGAACAATTATATTGTTTTTTTAATAACGTTTTTGTTGTGGATGTTGAATGCCTGAGACTTGAAATTTTAGCTTAAATATGTTCATCATATCATATATTCTCTGCTTATAATGTTTTTCCGCATATTAGCTTGAGTTAGAGATTATTCCAATGATACATAGACAACATTTTAACGTGTTTTATAGTTACTTCAAGTTACATGGATATTTCATCCACTAGGAGGAAAGAATCAAATAAATCATTAAAGTTTTAGATTTAACAATTTCACATCCAAATCTCAAACATGAATTCAATAACTTTTACAAGTTGAAACGTACAGATACTATCATCCATAGCAAATCATTTCTTCCTATGCAACCTAAACTGTATACCAGTCCATTTTGCATACACTAACAATAGTTCTACTTTCAAGACAAAATTTTAATAACGAACTTAATAGAGTAATTAATAATTGAGAATAACTATAGCTTTCGTCAACAGCTAATATCAGACATCCTTTTAGAAAAGCAGAAACAACAAGCTTAAAACTAGAATATCCAAAGAGTGTTCATCCTATCAGAATAATAAATATTGTTCATTAACATTTAAGAAGTTGTCAATTCCACTTTAACCAGTTAACTGTGTTTGACGTATATATCCGTCACCGAGCGATTTTCATGACTCACAGAAATTCGCATTTTTAAAACAGTTAACTGGTTAATATAATACATTTTTTTTAGTGTGTATGATTGTGGGATGTTAGTTGCTGTCCAATAAACTGTGTTGCTCCGTTTTAAAAGTGTAAATTTCTGTGTTTCTGCGTGCGAAATTCGCATTTCAAAACGATGCAACACAATTAATTGGTTAATATATGTCTAATTGCTTAAAATTATGTTAATTTTAAAACCACTCTTTTTTTTTAAGTGTATAACTTTTTTCTTATATGTGTTCATAAGAATATTTTAATATTTGTTGTTTTTGTAATTTTGAGCTGCTAATAATTATATATTTAGGAACCAAGAACTGATAAAGATGAGGATAACTGCAAACGCATTAATGAATACCTCAATAATCCAGCCGGAAGTGTGCCTTCTTCAAACGCAGGTGATCAAGACTTACAATCATTGCTGAACAACATGTCCCAGTCCCAATTGATGCAACTTTTGGGAGGCGGGCAAATGGGCGGATTGTCCAGTTTACTGGGTACAATAAGGTAATGTGTGTAATAGTAAGATCCAGTTTTTAAGTCATCTTGATCAACATTTTATATACATATTATTATGAATTACTTTTTGTTAATCTGGTTCTAAACTACAAATATAATTATTTAAAAAAATAGGTGAATTAACTTCTAACAAAATAAAATAATGGTGGTGATGGCTCCACCATCACAGCCTTACCCCTCAGCCTCTGTTTTGTCTTCAGCTTTTGATGCTTCCTGGCATTCACCACTTAACATTTTTAGTCTGATTTACATACATTGGGCAAAGGCAAAAAATAATTATTAGTAACATTTCATATGAATCCATCACTGGGCCTGAAGAAATTTCTTCCAAACCTTTTTGTAATTATCGCGACTTTCTTTAAATTCGGCACTATGTACTGAATGGGGGTCCGTGAAATCCAGGCTAATAGCAATAGTAAACAAATAATGCAGAGGACCAAAGTTTTGAGGCTGTCTTTCCCCGCACTCTGGTGATATTTATTTTTTTTATCGAGAATTTTCTCATTAAGCTTCAAATGAGACATAATGTGAGACTATAATAATAGACTGTATAATAAGTATTGTATATAAAGAATATAATATTTAATCTAATCTAATATTTTTCTTGTATTATAATTATAACAATGTTGTTTTAGTCGTCCATCTACTGGTGGCAGTGCTAGAACAACCAATACTGCCCCAGCTATAACACACCGTACTACAACTGTATCAACTACACCAACAACAAACACTAATTCATCGACAACAGCTGGATTTTCAACACCTCAAACTGCACCTATACCAGCTGTAGCCCCTAATGCACCAAGGGTTGCAAGAATCGATTCATCTGATGTCTCGCCTATTCAACTTGCTGATTTACAGAATTACCTCCAGGGTATTTCACCAGCAAATACTTCAGCTGGTAATGATCAATCAGGTAAATAACTTAACATCTTAACAAAAAGTTATATCTTACGACATGTATATGGTATACATTGTTTTACTGATAAGGTTTTCTGTCGAAACATTAATAAATAATGGTTCTCAATCTCATAAAATGTATAAAATAAGGATCAGAAAAAACAATTTAAAAACTTTCTTTTACCACTGATTTTTTTTTAAAATATAACATCAATAAATATCAATTTCCAAAAATATAAAATGTGTTAAATAGGGATTAGAGAAAACACAATTTTTAAAATATTTATCTTTATATAAAACTGTCAAGTAAATGCAGATAACTTTAAAAAATTAAATAAGGATCAATCTATCCAACTTTTATAAAACAAAGAAAAAGAGAATTTAAAGTTCTCAATTAAATCAACTTATACATTCTATTCCATTTTAAGTCGACTTATCTACTGCACTTACTGGTGATGCTTTGAGCTCAATTATGAGCAATACAGAAATAATTGAACAATTGCATGGCCATCTACCAGCAGTTGATGGAAACGCTCAGGAGCAATTGCGTTCAACTCTGCAGTCACCACAGTTTCAACAAGTAAGTTAATAAAATTTATTTCGTAGATTAATTATTAAAAATATATAACTAAAATAATACTAATATTTAAAGGCTGTATCACAATTTTCGAGTGCATTAGAATCAGGACAATTGGGTCCTGTGGTTTCTCAACTGGTCTCCAATCCTGATGCTGTAGCTGCCGCTAATCAGGGAAATATGCAGGAGTTCGTGAAGGCTCTGGAGAAAGCCAAGGAGGCCAGTAGTGGATCTGCAAAAGGTGGAGAGAAAGATAATGATAAAGCAAAGAAAGACGAGAAGAAAGATGATGATGACGAGGGCATGCAACTTGATTAGCATGTTCTAGAACAGCAGTTACTTACAATGCTTAAATGTATATGTATCAGTTTTAATTAACAAGTTTTTAATGAGCTGAAGTAATTAACCAAATATTGTGTGCGTCTAGGGTCATGTTTAACTTTTTTTTGTCAATGATAAAAAAATAAGTAACTATTATAAAATACTTACTAGTGTTTATTTTTTTCCTTTAATTCCTTTATTATTAGTTCCACAAGTTTGAAATTTTTTCAAATCTGCACAGAATAAAACCTAAAAATATATAGAAAGAAGAAATAAAATCATAGTTATATGTATATGTATAAATTAAACTAATATTAATATGTGGATGTGTTGAAAAAAATTCTTTAAGTATTACTGCACTGTTATCTTGCATATATGTAAGCTACTTGTTGAAATAACTATTCCCTATTATACTAAAGCAATGGCATACATTGAATTATACCGGGTGTTCTATAAAAAACGCTCAACGCCATAACTTTATTATTTATTAACGATTTGAATCATCTAAAAAACAAATTGAATGGCCGTTTAAATACTACGAAATGACATTAATCAACTTTAAATTTTTAAATGGCTGCATATAGTTTTCTTATTTTTTTTAAACTGGAATTTATTTTTTGAATCCGATGATGCCCAATATGTTGATTTTAATTTAATATTTATGTTAGAAAAAAATAATGATAAATCTTATTCATACATTTTCATATAAATTTAGTGTGCCTTGAAAAAAACACATGTCATTTGTTGTAAAGTAAAGTAAAAAAACATTTGTTATTAGTCTTTGTTTTACAACAAATGAGTTTGTAATATACACACAATAACATTCATGGATGCTCAGGATGAATCAACTGTTCAGCTGGAATTTTAACCCAGAGACAAGGCTCCTGTGAGCAGACACTCTACCCACTACGCCACTGCAGCTTCCTAGTTATAATTTAAAATTATTTTAATTTTCTTACATTACATTTTATATACTTTTTGCACCATTAACTTTTTATATGAAAAGTAAAAAATATACTTACAGTGTGTGCCCATCCAGCATACGGTCCATACAGTTTTTCAAAATAACTAAATATTTCATTGTATATCTTCTCAGTCACGGTTTTCTGGTTAGCCAATTTAGGCATATAAGTCTTCGCGATTTGATAGACATGCGTATCCACAGGAACAACATGTGAATGACCCAGTGACATTAAGCAAATACAGTCTGCAACCTTAAATAAAAATGTGTAAAAATTGGCCAGTGAGGATAGAAATAGAGATAGTTAAAAGGAAATTAAAGAGTGTGGGAAGAAAGAGGCTAGAGGAATGGGCAAGGAAATGTAGGAAAGAGAGTGAAAGTCTAGGAGGAGTAGGAAGAAAAGGAAGGTAAACAGTGGTTGACTTCACAGAGGATGAAGTAAGGAGCCTTTGAGGTAAACAGGGGCGATGATAAACGCCGGGTATAAGTTAGGGATGACGATAGTAAAGGACAGGCTGGAGGAGAGTAAGTACTATGGGGAGTGGGATATGGGAGGAGGCCAAGAAGAACCGTTTGGGAAGAGATGAGAGGGTTACCTTGGCAAAGGGGAGTTGAGGTACGGAGGAGAGAGGGAGTAAGAAATCGATGGACTAGGGATATGGAGTGTGTTGTGTAATAATGGGAAGGATACATGGAGATATCTGGTAGAGGAATGCAAGGGAGTGGGTTAGGATATGTGGGGCCAGGAACTATTATAAATTTGTATATGATGTATAAATTATGCCAAATAAAGATTTGTGTGAGTGTGTAAAAATTGTAACAAAATTTGATTTTATCATTAGGATGGTTGTGACCATTATTAAATTGTAATTATTAATATCAACACTAAACTAAAACACTTACTATGTATCTAGTCCAATAACATAAATATAATTTTTTGTTGCTTTTACCTTCCTCCCTATTCCCACTAAAGTCATCAGTTCTGCTTTTGCATCCTCGTACTTCATCCCTTGCAATCTCTCCACCCACTCATCTCCACCTTTGCTCTTAATTAACTGTGCTGATTTTGAAATGTAATTAGCCCTATATCCAAAACCATTGGCCCTTAATTTTCCCTCGACTCCTTCCTGACATAGAGCATCAATACTTGGAAATGCATGATACACTGTATTATTAATTGTGCATATTTCTTCTCCATAATAATTACCCAGCTTTTCAACCATACTTGATATTCTACAAGGTTAAAAAAATACTGATTTATTTAAATAAACTATTTTAATTATTCTATGTATAAGTAACAAGTTTTTATCCATTATTGAATCTAGTACATTTTCATACTGAACTAATGAGTTATGTAATCTGAGTTTTAAGGCAGTTCTTTTGTAACAAGTACTTTTTAAAATTTGATGTTTGCATTCTCTTTGAACTATGATAAGAACATTTATCGAGATTTAATTTAGGTTGTAGTTAAGTGGCCATTTATATAATAACGCCTTAAAGTTGTTTTTTTACAGAAAAATGCAAGTGCACAAAGCCCAGGGACTATTAAAGACTCCTGCTATGAGGACAGTTGCCTCAAAGAATGGTTATTGCAGTAACCACCCAATAGTCACTTACAATAACTTAAGGTGCTAACACTTACACACTCATTATTGCTAAGACTAGCGGTGCTATACCTCAACTACTCTGAGTCAGAAGTTCTGGCAAAAAATTTCTCATTTGCTAGATTTAATTGTTAATTTGGTCCTGTTGCAATAGTCAAATCAATAATTCAAATTTCAACAATTTATGTAGTATTATGCTGAACCACCAAATGCCAAATTATTATTCTGGTTTTGTAATGTCAGGGGGTTCAACTTATTAATCATTTTCTTCAATGAAATTAAGAACTATAAATATATCAAGATGTGCAATCTAATAAATTCTATTGGGTGACTTTAGTAACCTCACCTGGTAGAACATAACAGATTCTAATGGAGTTGTACAATTCATGCAGTTTATATATTACCTTGATATATTATTATTAGAAGAACAAATAAAAGAAAAGATATTTTCCACTAGATCCTGCTTTAATATGCGAATTCCATAAAAACTGTCATTTGCAGCTTTAAACTTTGGATCCACTTCACACCATTTCTGACAATACTCTTGAAGATTAACATCCAACTGGAAGTAGTTATAAAGTAGTTTTTCATGCTCATTTTCTTCAATTTTTGACTTCTTTGTTGTTGGTTCGCTTTCTTTCGGGGCTTCAGAACAACAATACAAAATGTGTTCTTCCTCTTGTTTCAAAAACCATACTCTTGAAGCAAATACTCCTATCCATTGATCTCCATCATCTTCAATAACTTTTTTCCATCTATAATCAGATGAATCTATTGATAAATAGGTATATTGTTATATGATATACAGGATGAGTTTTTAGATATCTCTATGGGGATCTCGGAAACTATAAGAGATAAAAACGGTTAAATGGGGAAAGAAGTACGAAACGATTAAATTCCACCTTCAAAGTTTCAAAAAAATCAGGAGTAACTAGATATTAAAAAAAAAGTAAATGTGTCATTTTTTCTCATACATATCTCGGTTGTTATAACAGATAGAAAAAAACCATAGAAGACAAAGTTGTATATAATTTTATGCAGATTAATAAAATATAATCCATTATTTTCCAAGATATGACACAAACTTACATTTATTTTTAAAAGGAAACCATTGTTAGCTATGGACTCATTCAATAGATTATTTTTTTCTTTTTAATCGAATATACATATGACATACTTATTTCTAAAAATAAGTGAGTTTTATTATAAATTTTAAAAAAATAGATAACCATGAAAAAGATAAAAGTAAAACAATTGCAGTTGTTTATAATAATAACAATATTGTTATTATTAGTTTTACTGAGATAAACAAAAATGAAAAAAACAGCATAAAGTATAATCATTCTGTAATGATCAAACGGGCTGTATGTGATACAAACACATTTGCGAAGAGGATAATACATTTCCTACAAAAATATTATGAACAGATGAAACACGATTCACTAATAGTGATATTTTTAATCGCCACAATAAACATATATAGATAAAATCAAGAAAATCCACGACTACAAATGAAATTTGGGTTTAATCTATCACCATATGTTTGGATTATAAATTCTCGGTCCAAGAAAATGACAAGTAATTGTCGAAACATGTCAGGAAACTGATAAATTAATTATGGAACAAAACAAGTCTAATATTATTATGTATATTATATTTAGTTTATTTTACAGAAATAAATTGAAACTAGTGTTGCTTTGATCTCTGTGCTATTTGTAACACTCAAATTACTTTTGTATCATTCAATATCTCTCGGGATATTAGCCAGAGAAATAGTTGTTTCAAAAAGTGACTTGTTTTGTAGTCTTAGTAAGACTCGTTGTCTTAGATTTACGAAATGTTTTCGTAATTTTAAATTAATAGTTAATTTTCTACATCGGCGTAAAGGACATTAATACATTTCATTACAAATTTTAAAGCATATATTAGAATGTGTTCTACTTATAATGTATTTCACCTTTACAGAGAAATATTTTATTTATTATTAATTGAATAATACTGTATATCGTATTGTAATCTGAATTCAACTGCTCTATGAGGCACCATTTTAAGTTAGAAAATACTACATATATTAAATAAATTAATGTAATTGTATGTATGTAATTTTTTCGTATCAACAAAAAAACAGAGTAAATACCTAAAACTCTGACCTCCATCCAATGTTCTTGATAATTGTAATTCCCTAGGGTTGCATTTTAATTTACGCCATATTTTATTCATTGTGAGGAGGATTATTGGGGCGAATTTTCAGAAGTAACCTAAAAGCCGTCTTATAATTAACCGCCAAAAATTAAAATTGCATCATGTTTCGTTGTTTTTAAAATTCGAACCAACGAAAGCAAACCAACAATGTAATAAAAATTGAATACTTACAATTTATCAAGCATAATATTAAAAGAATAAAATATAGTTACCGTGAATTTATATTTGATGTTTTACTCACCGATTTAAATTAAAATTAATAATACCATGATTTGCTTACAAGGATTTATATATAGATTTGGCAACGTTGCGTTACATTTAAGTTCACAGTATAAGATGGCGTTACAATCATATAATAGATAGGATTTTACCATTTTAAATAAAAACCTAGATACCTTCATACATATTAAGGTACATATTATGGAAAGAACAACATTTACGCATAAATATTTTTGGTGTTATTTAAAAACCATGAATAGCACAAAACACTTTTTTAAGTAAAATAATAGAAATGAAAATATAAAAATTCGCTAGCTAAATTGGCTTCCAATAATATATTCAGAAAAGATGTTATTGATATATGATCCTAAAAATGAATTAACTTAATACTTTTCAAATGAATTGATTAAACATAAATCTCAGGCGATATTAAATAAGTCATAGTAATTAGTGATAAACTCAATGAACACATTACTCAATCCAAAACTAGTATACACGTTGTCCCCAGAAATTTTGAATATGAGTAATGTGTTTGTATTGCATCTCGATTATTATTATTGGTTGCCATGGTTTTTGCTGCAAACGAATGTCAATTTGACTTATATAGCTTCAAAAGGGGAATTTTATGAACGTTTGGGTAATCGCTTGGCTCAACAAGGAGATGTTTTCCAAAATTTAATAAGATGAACATTGTAGTTAGTTGTTATTTGTCAGAATTGTGATTGTAAGAATAGTAACATTAAAATATTATGTAAATATGTTTCATTTTGATTCCATATTTTATTACAAGCGTGGTAGCTAAGCAACAAGTAATGCATTCAATTGCCCATATTCAAAATTTCAGGGGACAACGTGTATACACTGTATAGTAATTAGTACTGAAATCCAATTTTAAATTTCTCCTTTCAAACTTGCAGTACTAATGGTGAATTTTATTATGTGATATTTTCTAATATATTCTTTACTATATTTAGATATATAATATATAAATAATTATGTATATAAAAAAAATTATCTAAAATTTTTTTATGGTTTAAAAATTGCACGCAGTTGGTATTACAATCAGGTGACAGCAAATTGACATCTGTCAAAATTAATACGCATTATATTAAAAAAATATATATCCAATTACATTGAAAATTCACTAACACAGCCATAAAACGCAGTCAAATGTGTGTATGTAAGTGCACGAATAATATAAATTATATAAGTGTGGGGTAGAGTACACCGAATATGGGGGACAAAAATTCGGACGAGGGGGTTCAGCCCCTGGTCAAAATAGGCCATTACATCTTGGGGCAAACCCTTGGAGTCGGCACATTTGGCAAAGTTAAAATCGGCGAGCACCAACTCACTAAGCATAAAGTCGCCGTCAAAATCCTCAACCGTAAGAAAATCAAGAGTCTGGACGTGGTGGGCAAGATTCGCCGGGAGATTCAGAACCTGAAGCTCTTTAGGCATCCACACATTATTAAATTATACCAGGTGATCAGTACACCGACAGATATATTCATGATCATGGAGTATGTGTCTGGCGGGGAATTGTTTGAGTATATTGTAAAGCAAGGAAAGCTGCAAGAGCATGAGGCCAGGAGGTTCTTTCAACAGATTATATCAGGCGTTGATTACTGCCACCGGCATATGATTGTGCATAGGGATTTAAAGCCGGAAAATTTGTTACTCGATCACAATATGCATGTCAAGATTGCTGATTTTGGTCTTTCCAACATGATGATGGACGGAGAATTTTTGAGGACTAGTTGTGGGTCTCCTAATTATGCTGCACCTGAGGTAAGTGACAATTCTTTTTATAGAAATTAATTAAATATTTGATTTTTATTTATACCATGTACATTTAGTTGAAAAACAAAAATTGACCTCTATTATTAATATCTCCTCTTATTTAAAATATGTAATTCATTTTAAAAATGTGTTTATTGGGATATTTATTGCATTGAAGTTTTGAATTATTTTAACATTGTGTGTATAAAACTTCTTGTTATTTAATAAACGTTAGATAGATTAAATGGAGTACTGGATTATGTATTTATTATGACATTTTTGAAATAGTCAATATTTTTATAAGTGTAAGAAGTGTTAAGCTTTTTAAATTGATATAGTTGGCTATTTCTTCATGGGAAACTCTTTTTTTCTTTTTGTCTGCTTGTGTTTATAAAAACAATTGTAGGATTATTATGTTTTGTAAAATAATAAAATAGTGAGTTATGAAACAATAATAAATCAATTATGATATCTGATTTCATTAAAATTTATCTGGTATTAGCAGATACCTAATCTCACATTCAGTATTAAATGAAATATAATAAATTTAATATTTTATAGTGAAAAGAACACACATTGTTGTGAATATTTGCTATACAATAAGTGCTAAATAAAGTTTCTAATGATAATAATGGTATTATTAACATCCTGATTGACTGGGAGATTAACTAAGCATGTAGTGCAGTTAAGATCAACTGATAAAATTTGTAAATTTGTTGAAACGACCGAATATTTTTTCCAGAACTCCAGTCGTCAACATCTCGACTATACATAGTTAATATCCACTAATAACATTATTACCAAAAATTATATCTTTTTAGAATAGAATTAGCAACAGACAGATCAGGCAAGATTGTCGTAATTCTCTCTAAGTGAAGGGAAAGTTTTATTTAAGTGCTTTCTTATAGGGAAAGTGCTAATATAGCTAATGAAATAAAGATAATATTTTCTACTTTAATTTAAAATAGTTGGCACAATATTTTTTTATGTAGCTATCGACTTTTTGAAAATTTTACAAGTGAGATTTTATTCAACTATCCCTTTGATCATTTAAAAATGTCTGTACTTCTTATAGTTATTGTGACATCATGAAGAAAACAGAAGTAGCAGAATATAGTTTTTAAGTCATGTACTGGAAGAGCAGAAAGTGCCAAATAAAAGTATAATTGTCTTTGTTTAGGTTATCTCTGGAAAATTATATGCTGGCCCTGAAGTCGATATTTGGTCATGCGGAGTGATTCTTTATGCTTTGCTATGCGGCACCTTACCATTTGACGATGAACATATGCCAGGGCTCTTTAGAAAAATCAAGTCTGGCATATTTCCTATTCCCGAGTATCTTAACAAATCTGTGGTAAGCCTTCTATGCCAGATGTTGCAAATAGATCCAATGAAACGGGCCTCCATTGAGGACATCAAGAAGCACGAGTGGTTCCAGAAGGATTGTCCAGCCTACCTGTTTCCGTCACCTGTTGAACAGGACTCTTCTGTTATCGATACTGATGCCGTAACTGAGGTATATTATAAAAATAATTATTAATATATAATATGTATTAATATGTGGGGTATAAAATAGCGATGATGATTGTGAGGAATAGGATGGAGAGGGAGGTGGAGGAGAAGGGGGTACTACCGGAGACGCAGGGGGGGTTTAGAAGAGGGAGGGGGACAAGGGACCAAGTCTTTACCCTTGCAAGAATGGTAGAGAGAGTGATGGAGGAGAAAGGATGTATGTATGCGGTGTTTGTAGATTTAAAAGCAGCATATGACTCAGTACCGAGAGTGAAATTGATAGAGTGTTTGAGGAGAAGAGGGGTGAGTGAGGGGATGGTTGAGTGGGTGAGGAGAGTGTACGAGGAGACATGGGTGGTGGCGAAAGTGGGGGCAGAGGTGTCGGAGTGTGTCAGGACGTGGGAGGGATTGAGGCAGGGGTGCCCGCTAAGCCCGCTGTTATTTAATGTTTATATGAGTGAGATGGAAGAGGTGATGAGGAAAGGGCAGGAGGGGGGAGTAGTGATGGGCAAGAGTAAGGTATGGATGCTGGCGTATGCGGATGATATGGTGTTGGTAGCGAAAGAGTATGAGGGAATGAGAGCGATGTTGAAAAGGGCGGAGAGGTTCATGGATAGGAGAGGAATGAGTGTGAATGTGGGGAAAACGAAATGGGTGAGGTTCAGGAAAAAAGGGAGGGAGGGAAAGGTGAAAGAGTTGGAATGGAAGGGGGGGATTATTGAGAGGGTGAAAAGTTTTAAGTATTTAGGGTTTTGGTTTAAAGGGACGGGAGGATATGAGGAGCATGGGAGATGGGTGCAGAGTAAGGCGAGGAAGGCTTGGGGAATGGCGTGGGGGAAGTGGATGAGGAATAATGTGAGGGTGGCGTGTAAGATATGGGATGCGTGTGTGAGATCGATACTGATGTATGGAGTGGAAGTATGGGGGACGAGAGGGTATGAGTGTATAGAGAGGGAGCAGATGTGGTTCCTGAAGCGCATGTTGGGGGTGGAAAGGTCCACGCCCAGTTACATAGTGCTGCAGGAGACGAATAGAGAGAGGTTAGAATGCGAGGCAATGGTGAGGGTGGTGAGGTATGAGAAGAGATTGTGGGAATTGGGGGAAGAGAGATTGGTGAAGGATATATGGTTGTCAAGCGTGGGTGGGGTTGAGGGTAGATGGAGGGGTGAGAGGAGGAAAATGTATGAGAGGGTAGGTTTGTCAGAGGCGAAATTAATGGAAGGGCTAGGGAATGGGATGAAGGTGGACGAGTGGGTGAGGGAAAAAGGGAAGGAGGTGGAAGGACAAGAAAGGCAAGGGTGTATAGAGAGAAGCGAGTATAATGATATGTATGGGAGGTGGCAGGTGTATGGAAGGGTACCGAAGTAATTGATAGAGAGGGGTTGGAGTAGGGAAGATAGGGTGATTGTGGCAAGGGCGAGGTGTGGATCGGAAGAGAGAGGAAGGAAGGTATGGATGGGGGAAGAGTATGGAAGGTGTGTATTGTGTGAGCGTGGGAAGGATACGTGGAGGCACTTGGCGGAGGAATGCGTGGGGGTGAAGGAGGAATGGATGGGGGCGAAAGGGAGTAGAAGGGTGATGGAGTGGATGAGAGAGGATGGGGCGGGGGTAAGGACTTTGGAGAAGTTGGGGAGGGAGAGAGAGAGGAGAAGAGGAGGTAGAAGGGGGGGGATGGGTAGGGGTAGATAGGTAAATATTATGTAGGAAAGATGATGTTATGTATAATGGATATAATGGATATGCCAATAAAGGTCTTTTTTTTTTTTTTTTTTTTTTTTTTTTTTATTAATATGTATATTTAATTCTTAACAATTTATTCTTACTATACTTATGTTTGAGACAATAAAAAAAGTTGTATGTGGAGTGTGATAGACAAGGGAATACAATATTTTGCTTCTAATTAAAATACTACTACAAATATGTGAAAAGAATGTACACTGCATACAATTTTTTTAAGTAGTTTAATAGTGGTTTAATCCATTTTCAATTTTTATCTTAAGGTTTGTGATAAATTTGGAGTAAAGGAAACAGAAGTGCATAATGCTTTATTGAGTGGTGATGCCCATGACCAACTGGCCATTGCTTACCATTTGATAATCGACAACAAACGTATCGATGAAGCAGCAAAGGCAGAAATAAAAGATTTCTATGTAGCTGGAAGTCCCCCACCGGTAAGCATGAGTCCAAGCCCTGCAGATTTTGGCACTAGTCCCATGAAACCACACCCGGAGAGAATAGCACCTTTACGGGATAGAGTTATTGCTTCAAATCATGCTGCATCCGGCGAGAGAGGCAGAGGTAATGTTGTGTCGAAGAACATCTTGAGCCTGTAGTCGAGGCTTTAGGTGTAATTATTTTTCTGCGTTAAGATTGACTTGCTATCCATTTAGGTACTCCAGTCAAGAGGGCCAAGTGGCATCTTGGCATTCGTTCTCAGAGTAAACCAAATGATATCATGATGGAGGTTTACAGAGCAATGAAGATATTAGGTTTTGAATGGAAGGTTATCAATCCTTATCATGTTAGAGTGAGAGAGAAGAGTAAATTGCATGATAAATACGTTCAAATGTGCCTCCAATTATATCAGGTAAGCCATTATTGTTCAAATTAATGTTTTATTATTTGTTGAACATTCATCTTAATTTTTTAAATGTTAAGGTAAAAACACTTTTATAATTTTCATAAAATTTTTACTGAAACAATTGCCAGTCTATGCAATAAAAGTTTTTTGAAAAGTTTATTTATATAATTTGTTGTTCACAAATGATTATTTTTGTAATAGGGTATAATATAATTATTTCCTTTAAGGTTGATTCAAAGAGTTACCTGTTGGACTTTAAGAGTCTATCGAATGAGGAAACAGAGGTGATGAACATGCTGACCTCTTGTGCAGCAACACCGGTGTTGCTGGGGCAAAGCAACCCAAATTCCAGTGTTGGCCACCACACAATGGAGTTTTTCGAGATGTGCGCGTCTCTCATCATCCAGTTGGCACGCTGAAGAATTTGGCTGTTAACTTGTAGAGCTTTTTCTGCATCCACAAATTGTATCTTAGTAATTAGTAAGGCGTAGGCATCAGATGGAACATGAAGTTTGTGTAATATATAAATATATAAATATTATTTTAATTATTTTTGTGTAATACACTGTAAAAGTGATGAAGTAAAACTTACTTTTTATGATGTTAATTGTGACAGTTTTTGATTGGATAAAATATATAATTTTATTGGTTACCCCTGAATTTAATATTAACTTTTGGCCTAGGTTGCTTTATATAAAGACTGCTAAAAACATGGGAAAGACAGATCCACCTCGAACATAGCAAAATCGAACTCACTTAGAATGACATAAAAACAAAAACCAAAGACAAGACAGAATTGAAATGAACAATAGAACAAATTATATCAACTTTTATAAGACTGATATAATTGTTTTCGAATAATTAAATTTATGAATGAAGGTTATTTTCAATGAAGGTTTTAGGTTAAATTAAATTCACTTGGCTTGTTTCACAAATTAATAATTTATTCGATTAGTTTCTGCTTAAGGCCATTATCAAGAATGATGTTATTTTCAACTTTGTAAATTAATTTTTATTTATTTATTTTTTATTTGAAAAATTCCCATGTTTAATTTAAAAAAAGTTCTTTTCTACTTAATTAAGGTATTAATTTTTATTCAAATATTGATTTACAAACATGTATATTGAAATATTTTTTTAAAATAATGCTCATCTTACATTTAACATAATTATAATTATTAGATAAGAAAATTATGAGAATTATATGATGGATCACAATACCCATGATATTTTTCTTCAAATACAAACCTCAATGTGCTTTTTCTTGGCGCTGTAGGGTACATTTTCTGCTTTTTGTTGCGAATTGTGTAATTATACAGAGTCTATTAGAAAAGTAATGTGCATGATTTTATCGTGACGGGGTAAAGCGGGTCAGGAAATTTGGGTAAGGGGTCTGCCCTTCCAATGCAGCCAGTTGACGGTTTGCTCCGACCATTCTGAGTGGACAGACGTGCCTCCCCAAAAAGTGTGTTTTTCAACATTGTAACACTGCGGGACGGAGAGTTCGCTTGAACAGCGATTCGCAATCAAGTTTTGTGTGCGGCTCGGACATAGATTTTTCAAGGGGCCTTCAAGGATGACAGTATTTCAAGGTCACAGTCCGTGAGTTGGCACAGAGGATGGCCAGGAAGTGAAGAAACGACGAATTTTTGCTGGCGCATCGTACTCCGTGACTAGGATGCTTAATATGAAAACATGGCTTTTAGGAAAATAATCAGTTCAAACTAGGAGGTTATCGTCGAGACAAGCGTTCGATAAATCGTATTTTTGGAGAGCTTAACGAAATGTAAGAAACGTTTGGAAAGTGTATTGTACTAAAAGATTACGTTGAAAAATTGACAAAAATTTCCAAAAACTTTTCTCTTTATTCATAGCACAGGTACTTTGATCGATTCTTGTATCTTGCACACTTAATATTTTCCCAAGATCCTTATAGGTTTTAGAATCTTTCAATTGAACTTCTTTTGTAGTTTTTGAGCCTTTAAAATTGGTTTAAGCTTTGTGGTTTTCGGTACTTCCTGGTACAGAGAAGCCATTCTCTTATTTTTCTAGTATACCTCTGCATTTATTTATAATTTCTTGGATTTGTGTAATTAAAATTCCACCTCAATTCAATCATGTGTAATGTTTATTACATCATCATTTTTTAATGTTAATTATAGTTTTGTAATAGTTCATTTTGAGTTTTTAGTAGGGCCGTTTTCAATTGATTTCAGGTGCTTTCTTTAGTTTCAAAGGAAATTTTAATAAACACAAGTCTTTCGTGTCTAGCAGCTTTTTTCTAATGGATTTTTTCATGTTTATCAGTTTTTTTTCTAATGGATTCAATAATCCCCCATCATTAAAGATTTGTGGTCCTATAACAAATTTTTATTTTACTTAAGTAATTCAGAAATTTCGAATTGAGGACAACGTGGTATTTGCATTTTCTATGTATTGGTGTGTTGGTTTTACCTCTATAGTAGTATTTTTTTCATAAATTAGTAATTATCTGAATAAATATTAGTGCCCCTATTAATGCCTTTAATTTACATGTCTTTGTATTCGGTGGTTTCCAATTGCGCATGAATGTACTCAATATCACTCCAAATTTACACTAAGCCTTATCAACGAGGCTCTAACAACAGAATAACTGAAGGTATAAGCTGTCCCTCCATACTAGCCAACAACTTAGGGTTTAAGAGCTAGTATGAAGTCGGGCACTGTATTGTCCTTGCACTCTAGAAGATGGAGGAACTAACAAAACAGTTAACGGCAGTAGAATGTAAATGATACCAGTAGTAGGATTCGGACCCTATTCCGACAGAATTATGATGATACAGCTGCAAACTAACATCTGCAAGATAAATTTAATCCAGATATACATCCCGACAGCCGATAAGAATGATGATGAATTAGAATTATTCTATGAGCAGCTTAAAACTATTCTAGCACTGATAATAATTGTAAGGGGCTATTACAAGCTAAAATTGGAGAAGGTAGGTATGAAGAATATGTGGGCAATTTTGGACTAGGCATGAGGAATGAGCGGGTGAACGTATGCTATGGTTTTGTATAGAGGAGGAACTAATAATTAGCAATACTATGTCCAAATTGCCGAAACGGAGACTGTACACAAGCAAAGCGCCGCGTGACAAAGTGGATAACCAAATCGACTAGGTTTTACTCAACAAGAGATTTCGAAAATGCTTATAAGGGGCCAAAATATATCATGGAACAGACATCAGTAGTGATCACAATTCGGTAGTGATAGGCGTGTACATAAAAATGAAGAAATCTCCAGTCGATAGCTAAATAGACAAAACAACTGCATTAATATCAGGGCATTACAACAAACAGAATCCCGAGACGCCGTAACAATCGATATAAATAAAAATCTCCATATGCTGAAATAAGAACACAACATCAACATCGAGACGAAATGGCGAAAAACAAAGAAGCTATACAAACAACACATCTATCAATGGTGGTGATGAGGCCTGGGACTGTACCAACGCAACCTTCAGACTCTCCAACCCTGACAACCTGGAGAAGTAGGCCAAAACGTGGGCGCATATTCTAGCAGAGGTGGAGGGTGCCCCTGGGGGGAGGTCATATAAAATTCTTCAAACGTCTTCCTCAGGGAGGGGACGTCTCCTAAACAAAAGGGCGCGGTTGGTGCTGAAGGTAAGGTGCTGGAGAGGCTCATTAGTGACAGGTTGGCTCAACAATAACGCAGGACTGTCACCGAGGCAGTTCGGGTTCATTAGGGGCAGGCCAACCGTGGATGCAGTGTGTTATGTACTGGCCGATGGTACACAACAAAACTATATAGTTTGTGATTCGGGGTGGATGAATAACTAGACATTAAAGCACCTTGCAAAATTAACCTTTATTCTGTTCAGACAACACTGCGGTGCCTAGATGCACACCACCACACTATCACACGAAAATATTAACTCTGCCGGTGACTTATTCGTTGTGCAATGCTTGATGTTTCGATAGTTAACAAAAACCTTTGTAACATTAAATTTACTTCATTCACTCTCCCGTCGTAACAGTTTTAGTTAAAAATCTCTTAATTGTTTTAACCTTTGCCCTTAATGGCATTGTTATTTACACGGGTTCGCGATTTGGTTTTAAAATTACAAATACCAGTATATTGAATAAATGTATTTATTTCAACTACTGACTAACAAATAATAACAATTAACAAAAATATGATAAAGACAAGACTTAGAAAAATAATAATAAAGAATTGAAATGATATAGCGCGGACACGACCGAATGGTAATATGTTTCTTTCACGACGGTTCACACAACACACACTAGAAAAATGGTTAAAGATCGAGGTTTGAGGAAGAAGTGCAGGGATTGGTCAGATTAGAAGAAAGAGGGAGTTTACGGAAGGAAATAGGTATAGTATTTTATTCAAGAAAGACAAGGATCGCAGATTTCGGGGGATGGAAATTACCGAGGGTTTTCAGGTCTGGCGTTTGGGCGAAGAAAGGTCGTTTACAACTTAAGCCGTCGCGCGCGGATTAGCCCTTATAGCCCCCAATTGAGCACGAATTTAACACGATGAATAGAAATACAGAAAATTGTACACAATGGTTTATTACCCCTCGGTCATGTCCGTAATGCGCAAGAAAACACTAAAATCACGTTTTAAAATAATGTAAATTGTTCGAAATATCAATATATAATTTCGCGTTAACAGGAATTTTATCTCAAAAATGATTGAAACTCCTCTGACGTTAACTGCACCCCATTATCAGACACTAACAAACCCGCAAATATACTTCTCAAAGGTATTACATTTCTTTAAAACAAATGCCTCAATCCACTTCGAACGCGCGTCCACCACTACTAGTATATTTACATTAAATATAGCTCCAAAAAAAAACGATGTGAATTCGGTCCCACACATGCAATGGATATTCCCAAGGAATTAATTTAGTTTTTTTATCTACGATCGTACAGAAAGTAGACGCTTTTTGCATCATTTTTCATTGTAAAAGTGGCTTTTTAAAGCACTAGTGCTTTTTTACGTTTTTATCTACGACTAATATATAATGTATGTATTATACTTGTGATTTTTGCAGTATAATGCCATATATTATTCTCTTAGGGAATAATGACGAGGGATTAATAGTCATTATTCCCTCGTGCACTCCAATCAAAAAATTTCTCAAATTAAATACCATGGAAACAAAATACACAAACTGAAAACAGTCAGTGTCAAGCGCGTAGTGTTTGTGCATTTCTAATGAGATGGATGAAAATGAAGAGTCTTTTACTTGTACACCTCCAGAAATTGTACAACTAGCTGCAGCAACAACATCTACCTTGATACCGGAAACATCGAAATCCATTTATAATAAAACGTACGCAACCTTCAACGAATGGCGTCTTCGAAAGAAAGCAAACTCATTTTCCGAACATGTTCTGCTGGCCTATTTCGCTGAATTAAGTGCAAATTACAAACCTTCTTCATTATGGTCATTTTTTTCAATCATTAAAACTATGTTGAGAATAAATCATGACGTTGATCTGGAAAAATATTGCAAACTACGAGCATTTTTAAAAAGAAAATCAGAAGAATTTCAACCAAAGAAGTCTTCCACTCTGACCCCGAAACAAATAAGAACATTTATTGACAAAGCTCCTGATAAAGTTTTTCTTTTACATAAGGTAAATATACCGAATTTAATCTGACTATTCAAAACTCATATTCTTATTTGCTTCAGGTTATATTAATTATTGGAATTATGGGTGCATGCCGCTCAAACGAGCTTTATGAAATGAATATTGAAGACGTGAAAGATCATCAAACACAGTTATTAATAACAATACCCAAGACTAAAACCAAAATTGTACGAACATTCGCCATAAACAGTACGTTTTACAATATTGTAAAGAAGTACATCAATCTCCGTCCGTCACATGTAAAAATTAATTCATTCTTTCTAAATTATCAAAAATCAAAATGTACAATACAACGTATAGGAAAAAACAAATTTGCAGATATTGGTAAACAAATTGCCAAATATTTAAAATTGCCAAATCCTGAAACTTATACCGGCCATTGTTATCGCAGATCATCTGCCACTCTGTACATTGATGGAGGAGGCGATATAACTGGATTAAAGCGTCATGGGGGCTGGAGATCTACACAGGTAGCTGAAAGTTACATTGATCAGTCTATAAGAAACAAGACAACTACAGCAGATACTATTGCTAAACAGATAAATAATAATGAAGCATCTTCTTCCTCTTCAGCAACCGAAATTCCAAATATTTGTATTGAAAACTCTTCCAAATCTATTGATAGTTCTCGACCAATTCAATTTATTAATTGTACCATTGCTAGTGTTAATGTTATTGAAAAATAAAGTTGTTCGTTAAAACAAATTAATAAATTAGTCATAGATAAAGTAGAGTATACTACTCGCAATAATGGCTATTATTACCTCGGAATGTTACTCCCTCGCCGCTTACGCGGCTCGGTTCGTAAATGTTCCTCGGGAATAATAGCTATCATTATTACTCGTGGTATAATCTACTATTATTGCACGGTAATGTCAAACTGTTTTTATTGCACACAAATGTCAAATTTGACAGATGAATGAATAGCAAAAATTTTCGATGAAAAACTTATTTTTTTATTAATTGATACAAATAACTAATAAACTATAAATAAAATATATAATACAAACGAAATGGCAGATTTAGGAACTCCGAAGATTTCATTTAATGCAAGTCGAAGCGATTACAATAAAGCGAACATTTTTTCCATAAATAATAATGGCGGCCGACATTTGTCCAACTTGTTTACTGGTTGCTAAGTAACGCTTTCATTAGTGCACTGCGGGTAAAATATGTTTTCATTAATTGAATTATTGAAATGACATTAAATATTACTCATAAGAATATATTCTTTGAAATCCTTTACGATCGAAGATAAAATTTTGTAAGGCACACGTGTAAAAAGTTTCTTTATTGCACTCCTGGCTTAAAAATACTCGCTCGTTCCTCGCTCGTGTTTTTAAACGCCAGTTCGTGCAATAAAGCATCACGTTTTACACTTGTACCTTAAATAACTATTGTCATTAAATGCGTTATAAAATTTATATCGCTGTGGAAACGACGATTTAACTGGCACAAAATGTTTATTAAACACGTCAATTAATTCATGGTTTTTTGGAGCGATCGTCCGGTACACACAAACTATTTAACAATTGATAAGCGTTTTCGCTTTAATTGCTCAATAATATACCCTTTTGGATGTCCGGTTTATTATTAATTTCGTTTGCAATGAAATATTGCCGCAATTGTGCGCTATAAATCGCCCAATCAGTCTGCAAGGAAAACTCCTGCTATTTTTCTGTGCACGCTTTCTTCCTTCTTATTATCACTTATCTTGAAAAATCTTTTCCATCCGCTGCTATTTCTTCTGTTGAAGGATGGCCTAAATATTGAAGGAAAAATAAAACACGTCTTGCTCGTTTCAAGGCTAAACAGGAACTATATTATATGTTAGGTTATACAAAAGTAGTACAGGGATGCTTCCGCCTAGAGGGCGCAAGCTTAGGGCGCGAAATACGAAATTACATTTTCACACTCCTTAATTTCGTATTTTTAAGCCTAAACTAAAAACTAGTTTTTTATGCTTTGGTGAAGCCAAAGCCTTCGTTAATATATCCGCGATCATTTCTTCCGTAGGCATGTATTTTAAAGAAATGTCACCGCTTGCACTTTACTGCGTTTTGACCATTTGTTAGGTCTACTGCACTCCACGCACTGTTATCTTGAAAACTTTGCAACTCACTTTCCATCGCAGCTTTCCATTGGGCACTGTGCGGGCCTTCTAGCGCTTCCTCGACTGTAGTAGGGTCTTCGACGTCTCTCACTGAATTTGTAGACTCTTCTATGGCAAGATATGTTACGTAGTCATCATATGTTTTCGGTTTCCTTGCTCTCTCTGATTTTCTTATGGGTTCTTCGGGAAGTTACATCGAATCAGCTGGAATATATTCTTCATCTGACGTATCGGCGACCTGAGACGTTGACGTAGCATCTAAAAAAGTATCATTTTCATTATTTTCAATGTCATGATTGGTTTCTTGTTCGAAAAAATATTCTTCAACATTTTTAGAACTTGGTTTTTCCATTATTCTTACGTCCCTACTGACTATAACATCATTTGTTTCAGGGTTATGCAGTCTATACCCTTTTGCCACTTCTGAAAAACCAACCAATTTAAGTTGAATGGATTTCTTGTCCCATTTTCTTCTTTTTTCTTTTGGTATATGGGTCATAGCTATGCTTCCAAATGTTCTTACGTGTTTTAAATTTGGTTTTCGTCCGTAAAACATGTCATAAGGTGTCTTTGGTAGATTTGTGACTGCAGACCTATTTCGCAAATAACAAGCTGTGTTGACAGCTTCAGCCCAAAAACTTTTTTCCATTTCCGCTTCGAATAACAAACACCTGGCCTTCTCCACTAACGATCTATTTAATCGTTCTGAACGTCCATTTTGCTCTGGAGTATACGAGGTAGATCTTTGATGCAAAATACCTTCCTTTTTCAGATAACTTTCAAACTTGGAGTTTATATACTCTTTGCCGTTGTCTGACCTTATAGATTTGATGGATTTTTCTGTTTGTTTTTCAACAAAATTCTTAAATTCTACAAACTTGTTGAACGCTTCGTCCTTGTGTTTTAAAAAATACACAAATGAGATTTTGCTGAAGTCGTCCTGGAACTCTATGTAGTATCTTGAGCCACCAATTGAAGGTGTTTCCATTGGCCCTGCCAAATCGGTGTGTATAAGTTCTAAAATTTCTGTCGCTCTGCTTTGCGACCTGCCAAATTTCATACGACACTGTTTTCCTTCACAGCATACCTTGCAGTTTGTCAAATTAATGTTTGCTGTACCCTTGTAGTTGATGCCATCCACCAGTGAATTTTTCATTAATTCTAAGGCACTAGAATTTATATGGCCTAGTCTTCGGTGCCATAACTCTGCATCACACGACGACGTTGTTTCGCTAGCAACGAAACATTTTTCGGATTTCACTAATTTGTAAACACCATCTTTTAAACATGCTTTGGCAATACATGTTCCTTTTCCATTGTAAATAAAGCAATTCAGTCCTTCGAACACAACTTTATTTCCTTTGCTTACTAGTTTGCTGACTGATAGCAAATTCGTTGTCAATCCTGGAACGTACTGTACATCTTTAACTTCCACTTCATAGTTACCATTAACTTGAGTTACGATTTTGACATCACCACCACATTCCACATGTAATTGTTCGTTGTTAGCTGCGGTAATATTATTCACAGTTGGTTTTCTTTTCTTTTCGAGCCAGTTATCATTACATGTTAGATGTATGCTGGCCCCCGAGTCCACATACCACTCGCCTTTGTTGAAAACACCACTGGAAAACACTGCACTAAATGCATTTCCTTTTTGCACACTCTGACTGTTTTTTAAATTGCACTTTGAAGCAAAATGGCCCGGTTTTTTACATATAAAGCATTTGAGTTGTTTTTTTGATTTGGCGCCATCTTGAGGCTTTGCCTGACTATAACGCCCCTTCTGCCGACAATTGGTACTAAAAAATGCTCCACTAGCGCCATCTTCCGGTAGATCTTCCAACTGCATGTCGAGGAGCTTTGTCTTCACAAGATCTGTAGATATTTGTGTGTTGGAATGTTCTAAAGCCATTAACATTGGCTCGAAACGTTTCGGCAACCCCGCCAGCAACATAGAACCTGCCAACTCATCGTCGATATTTAGGCAAATTTTTTGTAGCTTTTGTAACTTCTCCATCATTGAGTTGACGTAGACCTCCATTTTGTCAAAATGCTCAAGTTTCATGCTCATGACTGTTCGCAACAGCCCCAACTTTCTAGTAGATCCTTCACTGTCGAATGCCTTTTTCAGGTTTTCCCAAACCTCCTTCGCTGTAGACGCATTCTTTACGTGCACATATACACTCGGATCTATGGTTAAGACAAGCTTTGTCTTGGCTTTTTTTAATTTTTCTGGGTTTATTTCGGTGCCCTCTATGCACCCTGTCAAATCTTCATGTTCGAGAAAATTCTTGACGGCAAACGCCCAGTCTTCGTAATTTTCTCTGCCAACTAAACGGGGCAAGTTTGACAAATAATTAATTGCCATTTTTGTGTTTTCTGTTACAGCCTTTGCCGTACCACGTGGCACTATCACTTTTCACAATTTCGCCGGGAAACACTTTCACAATCGCGAAAATACACCTCGCGCACTACTGAACAGTCTATTCACTTCAATTCTAGGGTACTGGGCCCATAACCTGTTGAAGGATGGCCTAAATATTGAAGGAAAAATAAAACACGTCTTGCTCGTTTCAAGGCTAAACAGGAACTATATTATATGTTAGGTTATACAAAAGTAGTACAGGGATGCTTCCGACTAGAGGGCGCAAGCGAAATACGAAATTACATTTTCACATCTTCAAATCCTCGTCGCCAGTTGTTATGTACTGGCCGATGGTACACAATAAAATTATAAAGTTTATGATTCGGGATTGATGAATAACTAGACATTAAAGCACCTTGCAAAATTAACGTTTATTCTCCACTGTTTAGACAACACTGCGGTGTCTAGCTGCAACGGCGCACACCACCCTCGTTGTTTTTTGATAGCCACCTGTCTCAAAAGGTATACATACATCCAAATTAATAGAGGTCCTGGCATCAGTCCCACTACTTCACCTCAAACTTAAGGCGATGGTCGAGGCATTTAGGACGGGAGTTCCGTGCAGGGTGGCTAAGCAGGATGCCCGGGCTTATCTTCTCAGGTTTTGGCAGGATTGGTGGAGTGCGGGTCGAAAATGGGACTGGACGCGCACCCTCATCAAATTTACAAATTTACATGTAAATTTAAAGGGGGGTATAAATTTACATTTTCATCTCGATGTGTAGATTATGAATATTACTTTTTTATTAAAATAGTCCAGGTTTCGTATTAAACGTTAGATGTCGCAACAGTATGTTGTTTGTCGCAACTGTGTGTTGTGTTGCATACATCGCATAGCAAAGGAAAGGATATTTTGTATTCAAATGGTTTGTAAAAAATCATAAAATGAGAATATATGAGAATGTGGTTAGATAATAAAATATTAAGAAATATCGTGTTTAGACCTGTAGAAATTTATCTCAGTGTCGATTTCCGACTTCCGGTTTGTGGTATAGATAAATTGGATGTGGTAAAGATTAATTGGAATTTAAATAAAAACTGTTTTTTATTCTTATACATATTTGAATATATTTTTCTACATTTACATATTTAAATATTTTTTCTACATTTACAATGCTACAAATACTTAATCAATTTTAGCGTCAGAAGGTGGGGTATGGCTACCAGTCACTGTTATTATCTTGTTCCCTCTTTTCCTCCTCATCTCGACGATCTGCATCAAGTACAAACTGATATTCCAACCGACACAGATCGTTATCAGTTATAGGAATCGCGAAATGAAATTTTTTATGGTCCCACATGATATAAATGTAAGAATCTTTTAACCTGTTACAAATATATTCAGAGAAGGGTTCCAGCACACACTCATGTGTCCAACCAAATTCCTCGTCTATAAATCTGATTTCTTCAATACCAGTCAAAAGAATGTGCAATGCCTTAGAAGGATCTATTTCCATCAGTTCTTCCAGAATTGAATATGCACGAGCACGAAAATATATGTACAACTCATCACAACCACCAACACACTCTCGCAGATGTTATTAATATTCAAGATTATGTGGATGTGGTGAAGATTAGTTTTTGATTATAGTTGTGGCATAATTTTATTCCGCGAACGTGTATTTTATTTTGTGAAAAAATGAAATTCATTGATGAAGGTAAGTAATTTGTAATAAGAAATTATGTTTATAAAACACGCCGGTGGTGGCGCATCGGTTACGGCCCCGAACTGACGTGCAGCAACGTTGATTCGGGTCAGTAGTCGGATGGGTGACCGGTACCATTCACCATTGGGATACAATTAATGGTGCTTTAGAGTGACGGGGGCGATCCTTTAAAGTAACAAGCTCATTTACACACACACAAATACACAAATGACACATGGCGGAAGGACCACGTGGTCGATAGCCTAACACTACTACTACTACTACTGCTATGTTTATAAAATAATTTTTAATATTATTTACAGAATTTACTGAGAGGGTTAGGGGGTATCATTTGCCCTGAGGTGTGGGCATTAGAAAAATGTATTAGTGGAAAACAACAACTACTAGGGATTACAATTAGAAAATTTTGTCAGCTAAAAATGGAATTTACCTACGGTAAGTACGCAAATTATTTAAATGATATAATTTTTCTAAAATAATTCATAATTAAGAAATAAAAGTGCTAATACAATTTTTTTAATTTTAGAATTTACTGAGGGTGCCGAGGTGGGAGAGTGCCCAGTTTGTCTAACAAACTGGGTACAATATACCCTGTCGTGTGGACACCTCTTTTGTGCTGCCTGTGTAAGACGAATTGATAAGTGCCCGCTTTGTAGGCAGCACACTAGGAGCAAAATAAAGATTGCCTCAGATCGATGCAGTTCTACCTCCTCTTACAGCGAGGAATTTTTTGTCAGCCTCTACTCTCCACCCTCGGTAAGAAAAAAATTAGATAATTTTCATTTTTCATATTCATTCATATCGCATCATTAATTTCCATTCTTAGCCACAGACATTTACGTTGTAACTCAAGTCTATTTTCTTTATCTATAGAAACAATTTTATCCTCAATTAGAGTTAAGATTTTAGAAATTTTATTATAATTGTTATCAACATATAATTTAGTCGCAGCATCATTCAATTCATAAGGCTCCAATACATTTTTTAATTGTTTATTGTCAATGTTAAACTGTCCTTCCGGTGTTAGGCTGAAACAGATGCCAGGAGGACCCCGACCTGCAGTTATAACCTTGCTGGAATGACGTCCGAACTTGTCGACGGACATTATGTAAATGATGTAAATGATGTAAAATGATGAAATTAATAGATTATATTAGCCTCCCTGAGCTCTTCCTCGATCGATGCAATTTAATTGGCGTGTGAATTATTTCCAGCTCGTTGTGAAGCATGTAATAACCATAGTCTTTCAAACAATTCATTGGGATCATTCCAATAGGTTTGAATCGAAACCACGACCACCTTTAGGCTTTTGTTGACTTTGATCGTTTTTTTGTGAAGTAGTAATGGTTTTATAATATTTCTATACTTGTGTGACCGAGTCCCTTGAAGCTGTTGTTCCGGGTCGAAACGACGATGTAATGAGTTTGTTCTTTTAAGTAAATCTACATAATTTCTTCGATCGTCTTCTGTATATGCATAAGGATCTTTTCTAAACAACAATTCATACAGACCTGAAGTACCTTTGTACTTAAGGCCATCAATTATTAAATCATTTTCATCCAAATCAATTACAGTGTTACCGATTTTTAATTTAGCGTCATCATTATTAAATTTAATGCCATGAATGGGATCAAAATCATCACCACCTTCAACCAATAATTTTTCAATATATTGCCTCGGTAGTGGTGCAAATTGTTCTAAATATTCATTAAGTATGGCTGGATCGGGTGGAGAAATTAAAGATAGATTTTCGGAAGGTTCGCGTGTAAAGACATCACCATCATCTAAAAAGTTCAATCCCCTAGGTTTAAAGCAGGCATGTGCAACGTACGGCCCGCGGGCCGGATCCGGCCCCTGCCTTCATTTTATCCGGCCCGCAGTACAATTTTCAAATCTCACTAAACCTGGCCCTTAAAAGTAAAAAATATATATGTATTCTTAATAATATTCATATAATCTAAGGACCCGTCTTATTTGCAATGGCTGTAAGTAAGTTGTTTAGTGAAGGAAGTATCAGAAGTTCAAAAGCAAGTAGTTATTTGTAGTGAGGCATAGAAGTTTCTAAATTCATACTTAATTTACATTTTAACATAATCTTTAAAATAACATCAGAGAAACCTTAAGTTACGTTCAATTGCTCTCAATGAGAGCACAGATATTACCAATACCGCAAAATCAGCTATTTGTATTTGCGGAGTTGATATCAAATTTAATTACATAAAAGAATTGCAGGCTCTACGACCTATGAAGGATACCACGCGAGGAGAAAACATTTTCGAAGAAGTAACATCAGTTTTTGATCAATTTGAGCTTAAATGGGAGATTTTAAGTAGAATTTCTACTGATGGTGCTCCAGCTATGGTTGGTTCTAATTTAGGAGTTGTCAATAGAATTAATTTGGAACTATGTAGTAGGAATATTGACACTGAAATACGATAATTCACGAAACAAATGTAAAGCCTTTTATTAGTTTATAGTTTGCGCGTTAGTTATATTAAAAAAGGAAACGTTTCTGTAAATTTAATTATTATATTTTTAATCTAAAAACTGAACTATTATTACAAAGAAATAGGAGTAAACAAGTTATATTTTGTCTTTTGCTATAAATGCGTAAGGAAGTAGATGCTTGCAATATAAACAAAATTGAAACTATTTTTCGCAAAGATAATGCATTTTAAAATTCATCCGACGCTAGAAGGGGCAAATGGAAGGGAATAAAAAAAAGAAACTCCAAATTCTCTGATAACAATTGGTACAATAAATGAAATATTTCTAAATCGTTTACATGTGTATTTTAACTAAATAAATATTATAACTACAAACTCTATAACTTTATCGCGTTTAAATCTCGGAATATATTTTCGTAAATATCATCAATGCCATCGTTATCTGGTAAAGGTGTATTTACATAATCGTGCAGTTCATTCTGGCAATTTTTGATGTAGTAACAGGCCACTTCATAAAGGAAAGTCAATTGCTCCTAAAAATTTAATTACAAATATTAGATTATACACAATGACATTACATTATTGATAGGTTTAAATGATTTATTTATTACTAATTTGTTTTGAAGGTACCGATAGTCAAATACAAACATTCTTTAAGTATATTAATTATTTTCATCCAAATACTAAATTCACAGTGAAAACTGAATCCAACAATACCCTAGATTTCCTAGCCCTCTCAATAACAAAACAGAATAATAGTTTAAAATTTAATATATACAGAAATCTGACTTTTACCGACTCCTTTATTCTATCAAATACATTACACCTTCTAACATACAAAGAAGTAGCATTCAATTCAATGATTTAATGTGCATTGTCATTACCCTTATTTTTTTATCAAGAAGTAAACATAACGAGGAAGTTGGTATTAGTAATGCTTATTCTTAAAATGTGGTAGATAATATCCTAAATAAAAAACAAAAAACAAAATTAAGATCTCTGCTGTATTATGGAACAACCACCAAAGAGAATAAACAAATTATAACGTTAACCTTCTTTGTAAGACCAAAATTAAGAAAATTTTGGAAAACGTGATATTCAGAGAACTAAAATTAATTCTATTTAACGCCAAACAAAACCTACTAAAATAAAAAGATCTGGTGTTTATAAGCTTAAATGCGAACCTTGAAAGGATATTTATATTACAAATTCAACTTTTGCTAATCACCTGATTCAAAACAATCACGTCCGAGATATTAATCCGTAAGAAATTCTACATTTTGCCGAAAAATGTCCGAAACTTGACCTACTTGAATCATCAGAAATTTATAAAGCCAAACGTAATCCGGAAAGCCAGACTGACTTAACATATTCGTCAATTTTAAAGCTATTAACTAAATTGCTCTACTATCACTGTCACTTTTAATCCATTCTGTAAAAATAATAAGTTTATTTTGTAGTTTACTGAAAGTTTGATAATGACCTTATAAATACATTTCAATTAAATTGTTATTTTCCATATGAATATATAAGTTTCCTGGCACGTGTTTCGGTTTATTACAACCATTATCAAAGGATGATACGGTGAATACTAAATGTAAGTGAAGCGGTTCATTATTTACATATATACAGAAGGATTAGATGTTAACATTGGTTAATAACTAATTATGATTATTGAGCAGGTACTATCATTCCTTAATGGCTTTTTTTAATACCGCCTGGATGATGTCCCGTCTCTATGCAGTGCTCAGTTAATCTCGTACCCGGTGTTTGATTTTGTATTGACTTATTATGTTCTTTAAATATCGTTTTAAAATTACCCCTGTTTACCCGATATAAATTCCGCTGCAATGTCCACAGTTAATTTGGTACACTCCTGATTTATCTAATGGGTCCATATATTCAATTTTGTTATTGATAATTTGTCTGCTCAAATTTTTTCTGTTCACTTCTATAGCTTTGATTTTATGTTAGTCTAGAGCTTTGCAGATTCTTCTTCTAGTGTATTTTGTAAAAGGAATGGCTGCATATTTATAAGTTGTAGTCCCTTGGTATAGCCCGCAGGGGTGGTTGACGTGCACAGCCATTTGGGAGTAGCGACCCCACGTACCCGAGCCGTTCATTGCACACACACTCACATCTCACACACACACACACACACAACGACACTGACACCCCGTGATGTTATGCCTGATGGCGGTTCCGAGGGGTGGCACACACACACTCATCATACAAACGCACACATCACCGACACAGACGACACCCTACACCCCGTGAAGTAATGCCAGACGGCGGTTCCGCGGGGTGTCGGCGACTTGGGGAGGTGGTTTTTAGTGGGTATACCAGTATAGTTCTGGGGACTCCCACACTCAGTCTATAAAAGATTTTCCACCACCCGGCCACAAAAAAAAGTCCCTTGGTATAGAAGTTTCTGTGATATTTTCTTTAAATTTCTTTTTAAAATTTTGTCGACTGTCGGTTTCGTAGTTCTTGGTTTTCTATACAGGGTCCTGCAACAGTGCGTCAAGCTTTCCTAGCGCCTTTCTCGTAAGAGATAGAAAAAAATGTTTCATATAAAAATTTATTGAATTAAAAATCTCTATGCCGTAAAATTATTTTCAAATATACAGGGTGTCCCAATTTTGCGTTATAACAAAAGCAAACATTTTTTTAAATGGAACACCCTGTATATTTTTTCATTTTATAATTTGGATAGTATTTTATAACCTAAACCTTTTTTTGGTTTTTAATTTCGATATGGCATTTCCGAGTTATTGACGTTTTTCTGAAAAAAATGTAAAAAGCGGAGGTTCACAAAAAAAAATATTCTGATGTTGTATTTAAAATTTAAGAAATTTTCTTTTTCCTATGGTTTGTCATAAGTACTGTTTATGTACCAGTGTTAAAAATTTTCACTTTTGAGGAACCCTGCCTTTGTATCAGACACGCCATTTTCTAAAATTTCAAATTGTCGTAACTCTTTTTTTTCAAATGGAATCATATATTTTTTTTAATTTCATATTATTCTGCATCTAATTTCCTACAAAAAATATTAAGCATACCCTATACCTAAAAGTGATATTTTTCAAGATATAAAAAAATTTATATTTCAAACGGTCCTTGAATACGAATTTGTTTTTGAATAGATAGCCATGACTGAAAAAATGCATCTGTCAATTAAACAATTAGTTTGACATGTAAATGGGAGGTGTGAATTACAAAAAAACAAAAGAAGAAAGCCTATCATCAACGAGGAACCAAAAAGACATTGGTGAAGGAACTGGCATAAGCGAGAGGTCAGTACAAAGCATTCTGAAGAAAAATCGATATCAAGCATATCATATTCAGCTACATAAAGAACTGAGTAATACTGATTTTCAATTTCGTTCCGAATTTTGTTTCTGGGGAAGACGGAAAATACAGGAGGATCTTTCGTTTTCCCAATATATTTTATTCACGGATGAGGCGTCATCCCGTAACAACGGATCTGTCAATAGGTACAATTTTCACTATTATTTAACTCATAATCCGCATGTTATGAGACAAGTTGATCATCAGCATTGAATGTCTGGGGCGGAATTTTTGGAAACCATGTTGTAGGTCAACATTTCTTCGAGGGCCATCTTAGTAGGTCTATGTATTTGTACTTCTTGCAAATTGAATTACCCGGAACGTTAGCTAATGTACCCTAACTAACAAGAAACAGGGTGTGGTTTTAACAAGACGGAGCACCTGCCCAATTTTCACAAGACGTGAGGGCATTTCATTTTTTCCAACCACTGGATTGGTAGGAATGGACCCACCAAATGACCTGCTAGATCTAAGGATCTAACAAAACCTGAAATTGTTTATAAGGAATCACCAATAGCACTGAATATCATATGCTTGATATCGATTTTTCTTCAGAATGCTTTGTACTGACCTCTCGCTTATGCCAGTTCCTTCACCAATGTTTTTGGTTCCTCGTTGATGATAGGCTTTCTTCTTTTGTTTTTTGTAATTCACACCTCCCATTTACATGTCAAACTAATTGTTTAATTGACAGATGCATTTTTTTCAGTCATGGCTATCTATTCAAAAACAAATTCGCATTCAAGGACCGTTTGAAATATAAATTCTTTTATATCTTGAAAATTATCACTTTTAGGTATAGGGTATGCTTAACATTTTTTGTAGAAAATTAGATGTAGAATAATATAAAATTTAAAAAAATATATGATTCCATTTAAAAAAAAAGAGTTACGACAATTTGAAATTTTAGAAAATGGCGTGTCTGATACAAAGGCAGGGTTCCTCAAAAGTGAAAATTTTTAACACTGGTACATAAACAGTACTTATGACCAACCATAGGAAAAAGAAAATTTCTTAAATTTTAAATACAACATCAGAATAATTTTTTTAGTGAACCTCCGCTTTTTACATTTTTTTCAGAAAAACGTCAATAACTCGGAAATGCCATATCGAAATTAAAAACCAAAAAAAGGTTTAAGTTATAAAATACTATCCAAATTATAAAATGAAAAAATATACAGGGTGTTCCATTTAAAAAAATGTTTGCTTTTGTTATAACGCAAAATTGGGACACCGTGTATATTTGAAAATAATTTTACGGCATAGAGATTTTTAATTCAATAAATTTTTATATGAAACATTTTTTTCTATCTCTTACGAGAAAGGCGCTAGGAAAGCTTGACGCACTGTTGCAGGACCCTGTATATAGAGCATTTAAGTGTATTGTTACGTGAAAGCGTTAAATCAGTTGCTCAATGATTTTTTGTTCACTCTTGGCGAGTCGATTATTGGTTTTTAATCTGTCTAGTCCATTTTTAATAATGTTCGTAAACGGGATTTAGATAATATATCGCTGGTTGGGTAAGAAAAAAAGTACACGACTACTACTTCGGACAACTCAAAAAACTGGAAAAATTAAAAATACCTATAACACACACGACACATAACCTCAATTCAATGCACAATGTTTACCCACGGTTAAAGAACCTAACAGATATCCAGTTGAGCAGCGAAGAACAACAAATTCTGAATAAAGGCCTTAAATACTCTATGTCAAAAAACCCGAAGATAATACACGAGCAGTTAGCACTCGAAACAGAAATTGCACTAAACGGTATGCATATAACTTCACCTTCACGGATAAAATTCAATTTACGAACATTATTAAAAATAGTTTAGACAGATCAAAAACCAATAATCGACTCGCCAAGAATAAAATAACCTTATAATTTGTAAAGCAAATAAGGGACAACAACAATACTAAATAAGGTAGATTACATAGAAAAAGTTAACAACTTCCTGGAAGAAAATAATCCAAGAAACGATCAAGCGCTCTAAATCAACAATTCCGGATAAAGATGCATTCAAATATAAATCAGTGAACCCGACAGCACCAGTATTCAACGGAATGCCTAAAATCTACAACGAACAGATACTGATAAGACGAGTAGTTGGCTAGATAAACGCTCTTTTATACAAACTTTCTTGTCTGGTTAATGCCTACAGTCATCGCTTGGAAATCAGAATATTCAATAAAAAAACTTGCTAGAACTTGTAGAAAGAATGGAAAATGTAACAATCAACGGGAATTCAAGTATCCTTTGTTGTAAAAAGCCTCTTCACATCCATACCTATAAGTGAATTATAATCCGTAATTAAGAACGACAATCATCAGAATATAAATTCGAAGAAATTATGAGAATCCTAAGTACTTGCTTAGACCAAAATTATTGCAGATTCAATAACATGTTTTACACACAACGGGAATGATTAGCCATGGGTGCTCCACTATCGCCTGTTCTAGCAGAAATTTTTATGAAATTTATAGAAAACAAATTATTTACCTCTGACCATCCTCTAATAAAAAACATCACCTACTGGTGCAGATACGCTGATGACGTATTTTGCATATGGAGTGCCACAGACAGATAACTGGATTCATTTCATAATTTTCTAAACACAATCAAACAAATATTCAATTGAAATGAAACACACTAATAACTTTGTTTGTCTAACATGAAATTTCTATTCAACATGTATAAGGAACTAGAAGCCTTCAATATCAACAACAAATATTCAATTCACAATGGAGAAAGAAAATAGCGGCTCACTCAACATCCTATATTTAACGCTTTCACGGAACAACAATACACTTAAATACTCGATATATAGAAAACCAACAACTACGGACGCCATAATTGATGTGAATCGAATCCGATCTTATCAAACTCGCAGCTTTGAATACATATATCCACCGCTTAATCAACGTACCACTACACGCCACAAATTACAATAGAGAGTTAAATAGTAGTAGTAGTAGTAGTAGTGTTAGGCTATCGACCACGTGGTCCTTCCGCCATGTGTCATTTGTGTATTTGTGTGTGTGTAAATGAGCTTGTTACTTTAAAGGATCGCCCCCGTCACTCTAAAGCACCATTAATTGTATCCCAATGGTGAATGGTACCGGTCACCCATCCGACTACTGACCCGAATCAACGCTGCTGCACGTCAGTTCGGGGCCGTAACCGATGCGCCACCACCGGCGTGTAGAGTTAAATATTATTTACCAAATAGCAATAAATAATGGATATAATAAACCGACTGTCGACAAAATTTTAAAAAGAAAATATCACAGAAACTTCTATACCAGGGGACTACAACTACCCAGGATTATAAATATATAGCCATACCTTTTACAAAATACACTAGTAGAAGAATATCCAAAGCTCTACACTATATATGTATTAGGGTTTCGTCTTGGTTCTTATTTCTTTATATACTTTCTCCTCATTCCTCGATATTTCGCCATTTTTATTGCTTCTTGTCTTATGCTTGTTTTTTCTAGTATCTCGTTTATTGTTACTTGTTCCCATGTCTTTCTTGGTTATCTAAGAAATACTTTTTCTAAAATTTTCTTGCTTATGTGGTTCATTCTCTTTACATGCTCCCATAATTATTATTGTCTTATCTTCTATATATTTATCTCTACTATTTATTTAATCATCATTTTATTCATTAGTGAGATACCATACGCTCCTCTCTGATATCTATTTTCTACTGCTCTCATTCAACTTTTTTGTCTTTTGGAAATATATATTACTCACAAACGTAAAAGTTGGTCTCTAAATTGATCTATTTACTTTTATTTTCGTTCTTGTCTTAATTTCTCTTTCTCCTGTTATGTATTTATTTGGTGGTAGTACAGTTTATATTTTTTATTCTGTTGTTTATATCTTCTTGAGGTCTTAAGTCTTGTATGATCACTTTCAAATATATATTGTTTCACTTGATCTACTTCATCGCTTTCTATTTTGATGTTCACTTTCGTTTCTTGTTCCCTTATTGCCATCACTTTAGTTTTGCTGGTATTCATTTTTGTGCCGCTTTTTTCGAGTATCTTAATCCATATGAATAACTTTTCCTGTATGTAATGCACATTATTGTACACTGGAGCTCAAAAGTAATGCAACACCCAGAAAGAACATGTTTTAAATGTTTTTGTATTAAATTTATGTTTAGTTTTCGTGTCAGAACGAACGATTATAATTTGGCGCAGGTTGAATAAAAAATACCAACAAAAATTCAATAATGGCGTGGTTGTTGTAACACACTCTAACTCGGGGAGTGGTCGATGTCTTCTTGTGACAAGCGGTCCCAGGCCTGTTGAACACATATGTGTAATTGGTCCAAAGTCCTTGGTGACATGTTCTATAGGCGATAAATCAGGGGATCTTGCAGGCCAATCTAAAAGGTTTGCCGGGCCGTATGCGGCCTGGAGTTGTCTTGCTAAAATTTTAATTTTTTATACATCAATGTTAAATTGACATGATTAATGTTTCTTGTAAAACGAGCAAAAATACGGTTTTAGTGACCAACAAATAATATTTGTATTTCAAACTGGACCTCCTACGACGGATCAGTGAGGAAGATCAGCGGGTTCGAGTGGAAGATCTTTCGTAAGAGTGAACTCCGCCCTTCTACATGCAGTCAAAATTATTCGTATATCCTTTTTTTTTCTTACGGTTTGTGTATAATTTTATATTTATTTATGTAATGCATGTTAGATAAAGTAAAATACAATACAATACAATGGCGTTTGGGATAGTCTCAATTTATGGTATTGCAACAGATTGTAGAACTTCAGCGATATACAGTTGGGCTGTTAGACTACCCCTAATGAACACCAAGGGGACCTACTTCACAAGGCATATAGCGCCCCTACCATGATTCTAGGGGTATTGGCTATGTTGCGTTCTAAGGCAAACTCTACATTTTGCCTTTCTATGTCTATCATGGGGGGCCCATGATAAGCAGAATCTGGACTCATCATTAAAGCAAATGAAGTTCCACTCTATATCATAGTTGAATCTTGAAAATTGAGATAAAGCAGTAAAAACGTTTTCGTTTTTTTTTCTTTCTAATGTGAATAAAATGTGCATATTTGTAGCTGAAGTAAACCACATCTAAGGAGTGTTGCATTACTTTTGAGCTCCAGTATATTTCTACTTATTTCACGTTCCTGTATCCAATGGTGTGTGGGTCTTTCCGTGTTCTTTACTTCTTTTATTATTTGGTCCATGTGTATTATAAATAGTAACGGGCTTACACTTCCTCCCTGTCTGACTCTTTGTTTGGTTGTAAATTCCTCAAATTTCTTGTTTTTGGTTATTATCATATTTATTATTTTTTATATATTATCAGTTTGTTGTCGAATTTAATTTTCCGTGAACTTTTCTTTGTCGAACGAGTTATCCACGTATAAGTATGCAATGAACTTTTACTTTTGTGTTTCCAATATCATGCTGATTATTGTCTTCCGTATAAACACATGGTCATATTCCTAGATTATCAGAAGCTCAAAGTGGCTCTGAGCTTCTTATAATCTATTTTCTACTATTTGTCTTATTAATTTTTCTATAATTATCCTAAAATTTTTTGTAGTTGTTTCAGTTAATATGATTCCTCTATAGTTCTTACATAATGCCTTACCCTCAGCTTTGTAAATGGGCACCATCATTCCTACTTCCCACTCATTTGGTATTATTTATCCTATCCACAACATTCCCATGTTTTTAATTATTATTTCTATTATTATTTCTGCTCTTGGTGTTTTCCACTTTTAAATCTCTTGATTGTTTCTTTACGTCATCTTGTGGAAATATGGAGTCTTCTCTTATTGTGTTTACCGTTTCTTCAATTTCCCCAAACTCTCAATTTAGTAGTGCTTGGAAGTATGTCTACCATCTTTCCAACATTTTCTCCCCGTCATTAGTAGTCTTCCTGCTTCATATTTTATTCTTATATGCTCAAATTCTCTATCATCTTATGTTCTTGTTTTTTTTGTATTTTCTTGCACCTTGTTTGCAAATTATTCCCATGCCCTCCGCTTTTCACTTAATATAATTTTCTTTACTTTATTTCTCTCTCTCTCTTTTCTTATAATCATCACTGCTCTGTGTTTTCGTGGTAAAGCATTTTTTCATTCTAAATTTTAATTTTTTCTTTTATTTCCATTGGTTACCATGCCGTTTGCTTTTAGCACTTACTTTATTTGGTTATTCTACATACTCCTTTTCTTGTCTTTATTATTATTGTATTCAGAGATTTCCATACTTCGTCTAAAGTTTGATTTTTTTACTTCTTGTTTGTTGCTTTGCTTATTTCTTCTTCATATTCCTTGGCTGTAACTTCCTCTTTTAGTTTGTATGGTTTTATTAATTTATCATTCTTCGCATTTCCCTTCCTCTTTTCTTCCTTTTCTTAATATATTTCTTCTGTTAGTAGATTCTAGTCGCTCACTATTTCATATCCCCTTTTATCTTTTACATGGTTTATTTTTATTCTGTTTATACTCTTTGTAAAAATGTAATCTATTACTCATCTCTCATTTATGCTTTGTTGTTCCTTTGTAAATATTTTTGATTTTTATATGCTCAAAATATGCCTTACTTATTATTAAATTTATGTAATGTTCTATACAAAAGTCAGTTAATCTTTATCAATTATTTTCGTGGTGACTTCCAGAGACTATGCTATATTTCTAAATCAGTATTTTCTCCTCCCATTCGCCTCTTCCATACAACTATTTGGGTTTGGTCGTCCCTTCCGATATTTTCTTATACTTTGGATTGTATCTGCTTTTACCAATTTTCATCCATCTATCCTGCTTATCCACATTCCTCAGGATATTTCTTTTACTGTTTGCTGGACCAGCCTACTTTCTTGTACATTTTACATCTACCTTGTTCCCACTGACTGTCCATTCTATCCGCCTTGATCTTATCATTTAGTATAACCTCAGTAATTTCTTTTCGTTCCTGCATTCTAACATTTCTCTCTCATTCTTTGCCAATTTTTCTCTACATCCACTCATAGACTACATGCGTTCATCTCCTGATATACTACATACCAAGCCCTAACAATCTCTTTATCCACAACATTTGTACATCTTTCATACTCTCTTTCATGCCGAAACCTCACACTTCTTCTCTAAATACTAGAATTGACTTCAGGCATACTTCTATTTGGTCTCGCTCGCCACCATTGAATCTCTAATTCTCCTCCCCCATTCTGTCCACAGACTTCTAGCCGCTGCCTTCACCTTCTTTGTCACATACTTCATGTGCTCCTACAACCTCCCATTTTGTGTGAAAACACAAATACATTTTGTATTTAAAACATTCTACTCTTTCAATAAAACTTTCATCCTTCCTTCTTCCTCCCTTCATACACACCATTACTTTCTCACTGTTCTTCTTTTAAAATTTAATCTCCCAGACCATGCACACTCTTGCCTTTCATCCCGTTCATTGCCCTCTCAAGCTCCTCCTCCTTTAAATCACTCCTTTGGTCCACTATGACACGTTCCTGACATTTTCTTATTATCATATTATCTTCGTTCATACTCTCCCTGAAGAACGTAATCATTTTCTCAATATCTACTCTTCTCCCTTTGTTTCCTTCTGCGTATAAACTCTTTTTCTGTTTTAATTTATCTCACTGATTTTACTTGTTTTTTTTTTTCATACTGATTTTTTCTTTTCACATGTTTACTCTTGGCATTGTTCCATTCATTTGTATATATTAGACATGCTGTTTGCGCTTCCACTATCTGCTCTCAACACCACTAAAAATGAATGATAATTTTCTGCTCTTGTTATCTATTTCCCCGTATTCTTCATTTATGTTATTATTGATAAATGCAGTTTTGCTTTTTCAAATTCTCCTTCTAGTTCTTTTACTTATTTGCTTCTCATACTCCGTGTTCCAATTCACTATCAATTTATTCTTTCGTTAATGTCTTGTATTAATTTTCTTTTCTTCTCTGTCATTTTAGTTTGTCACATTTTTTACTCGTGTTCTTAATCCTTATTATTGTCATCCTAGCTGATTGATCTCTATTTCATCTCTCTCAATCTATTCTGTTTGTGGTACGTAAACCTTTCTATATAGCGCCAATTTTTTGTTTACAACCTTTTCCTTTTCTTCTTTGAGATTCTATTCTTCTTTCTTCATTGGTCAATTATCAACATATATTTTAGTGTTTTGTCTTTTGCTTTCATTATTTCCATTCATATCTTCTTCTTTACTTTACTTTTAACAAACATTCTTCTTAGATGGCGGAGAGGTTTTTTTTAAAAATGCGCCAATCGCCGATTACACTAGCAAATTTAGAGATATAAAATTAGCTGTACAGATGCTCAGCTAAATCTTTTGATAATTTAGAAGGCATAAATTCTTTGGGATTGAATACTCCAAAAATTGGGCAAATTGATCAAAATATAACATTCTACCAACTTTTCGTCTATTACGAAAATAAAATCACAAATTTTTTATGAACTAACAAATATACTTAGTACATTTAGTGGTTATTGACATCTGATGTATTAACATATTAACTAATACTTTACGCATGCGCATGTGTTTAGTTCAGACTTCCAATGTCAACCAAACTGATTTTGGTTGTAGGCTTCTTAGTTCTTCGTTCTTTAAAAGATTTTACTGGTAGAAATCGTTTTCGTGTATGGATTTTATAGCTGTAGCATCTCAACATCCGTACGAGGATTGCTTCTTATATTTTGTGGATAGAGAACAAAAAACTTTCAAAATATTCTCCATGAAGATCAATACACTTTTGCATGCGATTGAACCAATTTTCAAAAAACTTTGTGTGAGGTGCTAACGTTTCTTTAAGCGTAAAAAAAAGTTGAAATCATAATGTATTTTTGATTTCCCTTTCCGAGTCTTCGGCGGTTGTTTTTCGAAAACTTTTGACAAACAAAATGGTTGTGTACCATTCAGAGTCAACCGTCGGACATTGCACAAATGGTATGGTTTTTCTAAAAATTCACTTCAAAGTGCTTCGTATGAAAAATTATTGGTGGATTTAGCTAATTTTGAAAGACCCATACAGTAGATGATGTTTACTTTCTCATGCTCATAAGCATATATTTATGATTCGTCACCTGTTATGATATCATAGATGTGTTTTAAAGACCCGCAATCGTATTTCTTGGGCATTTTTTTCAACCAATCAACACGAGCCTCTTTTGAGTTAAAATTGTTAAATTATGTGGCATCCACCCCTAACATTTTTTTGACAGACTGGTCTCAAGGATGCCTCAATGTGACGAGAAGTTACAGGACGATTTTGCAATTCATGTACAGCATCAATGTTTTCTGTAACAATAACTGATATTGGATATTCCCGAAATTCATTACTACGGTCTCGATTAAATTTCGTATACTATAGATTTATAGTGGTTTCTGGTATGGTGCTTCACTGTCAAAAGTGCATCAATGTACTGTTGTTGAAATCAATGTCGAAAGTTGTGAAAATAATCGTACGGAAATATTCACGGCTTCATTTCTTGGTCGTCATTAATTTTTATGTCACTGCAAAAAGCACAAATGGTGCACCTGCATCGTCTATTCCCTAAATATAAAAGGTAACCCTCATATATAAGGTTTCTTTACTGAAGTTTAAAGAAGTCGATAATTGCCTTAATCATTAGCAGCTAGTAGATGTTCTTCCAACAAGGCTGTACACCTTCTAACAATGGATAAATCCAAAGTCACTGAATTGTTAAATGATAGATTAACTGAATGTTTCTGATCCTGTAAGATAGCGCCCAACGTTGACCAGTTTCGATTTTTTGCAACTATGGTGTATTAGATTAATTGCTTTGATTAATTTTTACTACCTAATTATGACCCGCACTATACAAAAATAAGGTTTTAAAATGCCTTACATACAAAATATATGTTGATATTACAATTTGTTTTACAGTAAATGCAATATAAAGAAAGATGATACAATACTTACTTCTGAATTTACGAATTCCTCTCTGAATCTTCTAATGCTGCGCACAGCCCAGCATATATTAAATACTTTATCATATTTCATCTTTTTGATCAATAAATCCAATGTTACATATAATCCACATCCAATAGCACCATCACTAAAATACATAACTTTTTAAAACATTGTTTATACATTCATCTTTCATTATCAAGTTTACAATAATGCAAATAATTTTGGTTAGTCTTTGAAAATAGTGTACGATTTCAAACATTTCAGAAAAATAATAGTAATAAACTAAAAGAACAAAAACTTACTAGCAACATAGCATTATTTTATTTCCAGTCGAAGTCAATTTTGATACGTTATTATATAATTCAAAGAAACGTTCTATACAATTGGGCACTTTTTTCTCACAACTCCAATCTCGGAACGTGAATAGTTTTATCTTAATTTCTTTCTAAAATATTAAATCATTAGTAAATATTTAATAAACCAATCGTATACACCCACGTTTATTCTAGTGTTTAAAATCTTTAAGTTATATACATTATAACATTCTTCATTATGTTTGTTCTCTATTATAATTTCTAAGTCTTTCATAGCTTTTAATATTTCCCCGTCTTTTGGCCAAAATTGAAAAATGCTCTAAAACATGTAAAGTCATATAAATTGGAAGGCTGGTTTGTTGGTGTTTTATTACCGCATCATTAGAGGTGAAAACATTCTGCAAGGAAATTATAATTTCGGGCTCTCTTTCGTACGCCAATCTCCAGAAGTCGCCCAGGGTAGATGGAAGAGGAAGCTGAGTAGAAATAAATTGTTTTGCTTGTTCATAACCATGCACATATACGGCATTGATGTAAATTGAATCGTTGCTATTTTTCGTTCTGGATAGTATTATAGATGCATCACTGACTAAAATAAATTATTACTGTAAACATTTATACAGCTAAAATGTTAATATTTATGTGTAAGGTGTCTCAAAAGAAAGTTTATATTTCTTTATTTTCCTGCTTAAATGTAACGAATCCGAGGGCGCATGGGGAAAGTCATCGGTAGTCTGGTTTTTGGGAATTTAGTCGCTATGGAGAATTTATCGGTAGCGGACCGCTCGTTGTGTGTGCTAGAAAAATTGTAAAAGATTCTGTACTATTCGGGGTTTTTACCACTTGAATGAGGTGTAAAACATACTTCTTGTTAAAAAATGGGCGAAGAATTTTTAAGAGGCCAATACAACTTTGGAAAACACAAAAACGGGTCGACCAAGATCATCAAGAATGGCAGAGAACGTGGATAGTGGTAAATCAGAATGTTCGTGATGAGTCGAGCTTTTGATTTGAAAGTTCGCAAGCGCTTTAAATATTCCTAGAAGTGTAATGACACCGTATTATGTAAATAGATCTACACATGCACTGCTATAAAATTCCATTGGTATAAGAATTAAAGCCCCTGGATACCAGCCAATTTTGTAAACCAGTCAATTGAGCCTATTCCAACATTTACTAACATCTTGTTCTTGGACAAAGCTCATTTTAATCTTAATGGGCATGTGGATAGGCAGAACTACCGCAACTAAAGTACGACGAATCCCAAACGCAACATTCCTCAATATTTGCTTAAAGTGACAGTATGGGCTGCGATGTCGGTGCAAGGAATTATCGGCCTTTAATTTTTTAAAGATAAAAGAGGACGTGCAGTTACACTTAATTTGGAGCATTACTTGAAGACGTGAGACAACTTCTTGTTGTCTGAATTGCAAAACTTTCCTAGTTTTAAATAACCTATATACAAAACCTTTATTTGGCATTTTCCTCTATTAATAATATAATACATGACTTAAGAACTATATTCTGCTACTACTGTCTCCTTCATCCCTTTTCCTCCCTCTTTCTTGCCCTAGTCCCGTCAGTATCTTTACCCTGACCCCGTCTTGTCTCATCCTCTCTCTCACGCTTATACATTTTTCGCCCTGTTGAATAGCCTTCGAACGTCAATCCTCATCTTTTCGAGGTTCACCAGACTATTCAGCAGCCCCCCTGCTTGGCTGTTTTTTTCCGGGCAGTTTTCCAGATATGCTGTCCTGATGGCGTCATTAATTTGTTCCACTGACACCTCCAGCCCATCCACCTCTCTTGTCGATGCTGTACTTCCCTTTAGAGCTTCTCTGAGGGACTCAGATGTGATGTGAGTAAATCGAAGTGGATTTGCCTGTAGTCCGAGCACGATGGTTCTTCGGACACACATGCCAATTCACTATACTATCACTCACTTCCCCGATACAGATCATTAGGTCTAGTACTTCTTTGTGTTTTTTCGTGATGAACGTGGGCTTATTGCCAATATTGGTCACTATAAGTCCCTTCACCTCTCTTCTAACTCACCTCGTTTGTTATGAGTTGTATGCCTTCTTCGCGCAGTATGCAACTATGTTGCTTTGTATTCGCGGAGGGCATACCTCAAGAGTCCGTTTTGTTCATAATTTTGTTATTTTTAATATTAAGGGTAATCCCCATTCTTCACAGGTATTGTTTATTCTGTCCACTAGTTCTTGAAGTTCATTAGCGGATTCTGCTATGGTGGTAGTATCATCTGCGAAGCGGATATAATTGATAGTTTATCCGCCTATTGCAATTCCGTTTTGGTTTCTTTGAAAATGTTTTCTAAATACATATATGCTATAGTGTGGGGGATAACATACAGCTTTGATTGCGTCTCGTTTGATATTAATTGGTTTGGAAATATAAAGTTCGAATTCGAATTACCGTTTAAGGTGTCAATCGAGGACCCCAAAACGGCTTTGATGAAAGTCAAGGAGTTTGGACGAGGAATATCAGCCTGGTACACGGATGGTGCCAAGAATTCCAAAGGTACTGAAATAGGCATTTATGGCCCTAACCAAAACCATGGCTCTGGGTACGACGCCCACGATTTTGCAAGCGGAAGCGATTGCAATTGATATATGCGCTAGAGAATGCATGGACAGTCACTTAAATGGCGCACATATATACATCTACTCAGACAGACAAGCCGCATTAAAGGCCATTCGAGCATATAGTCACGGCTCACGGACTGTCTGTCGAAGATCCCTCTCGCAACTGGCGAAGAACAACTCGTTGACCCTCATGTGGGTCCCAGGGCACGGGGATATTAAAGGCAACGAAGTGGCCGATGAACTCGCAAAAAGAGGTGCAAATGCCACTCATGAAACTCGATCACAGCCACAAGGTGCTTGAACTCACAAGGAACGACCTAAGAACTTTCACCGGATTCATGACAGGGCACTGTACCCTCCGATACCATATGTGGAAAATGGGAAAAGAGGAAAGTGGAAACTGCAGATTATGTGATTCGGCATATGAAACGACCGAGCATATTCTATGCACTTGTGTCGCAATTCCTCACAAGCGTCTTTCACACTTCGGTAGAGACCGATTATCCCACGAAGAGGTGAGCAATATTACCCCCAAGAAAGTTACCAGCTTCATGGAGGACCTGGGACTGATTGGGAAGTGATTGGCTTAGGGTAGAACAATAGATCTTTTAGGTCACAGTTCAAGAGAGGCTAACACACCTCATTAGTAGCCTATGTTAACCTATAACCTATAACCTATATAATCGTATTTCATACCTGCTAGAACTTCACATTTCGGAGGAGTGGGAGAAACTAAATTATCACTTAATAAGTTATATACATTATTAATTTATTTCAAATTATCACACCTACTTACTTCCTGATCACTTGCTAACAGTCGTGTTTTTATTTAAACACGACTGTTTAGAGTTTTGCTTTATTTGTAAATATACTGCTACAATTATTTCACCATACTGTGGCTTCATCAGGCAGATAAGTAATGATAATGCATTTACAAATAAAGAAAAACTTCAAACATTCGTGTTTTTATTTAATAATTGCATAATGGAGTTTCACCAAGTATCAGCCTCATCAATCCAATAAAACAAAATATTCAAAAGCCTGCATCCAAAAGGAAAATGGATGAAATTAATGTAATGAAAAGGAATTACATAGCGGATCTGATGGTATAATAAGAGCAGTTAGCATGCGAACATCATTTGGGATTTACAATAAAGCAGAATCCACATTTGTTGACATTTTGAGCATCTGCCAACTAATGTGGAATCGCGCACACAACTTCCGAACACCCAAATGTTCGTGGAAATTCTTATGTATGCTGATAAAATTAATGCTTAAATATCTCTCGATTTCGTGATATGTCACACGGCAATCTTCTTCAATTAGATTTCACACAGCATGAATATTTTCCGGCGCATCAATCGATTTTGGACGATCTTCTTTAACTACGTCCACGTTTGAATCAAGTATACTATCGATATACATCGATATACAGTGGCACTTCATCAAGTTGAATTCAGTTGATTGATGCACTGTTGTTGAGTTATACCACGACAAAAGTTATAATAAATCATAGCGAAAATTTCTCTTACAATAAATGGGTGGAGAGTATAATGTAAGATTTAATGCAGACGACCCGAGGGCCAAAACGCGTGACTTGTTTAAATCATAATTTCATGTTAATTTTATAACCAGAAACCAAAACTGTCTGGATAATATTTTTTCCAACATTCTTTCTGAACATCTATCAGTCCAACCAATTGAAGCTTTACTTTCAGATTATGTAGGTATTCATGAGAACTTAAAAGTAATTGAAAAGATCACAACCCTTTATAGGCTTCGTGTAAGAGCGTTTACCCAAATTGGTAAATAAAATTTCGTTAACTACTTGGAAAATGTCGATTGTGGTTTTCTTTATGAAACGAAAGGCTGTCTGCAAGGAAAATTTAAGGAATTCGTGGACTTTTTTCAATATAGCATTAGAGTTAATTTTCCTTGGTTAAACCTAGTGTTTGATGACAAAAATACTAACATTAACTCAGATACATTTAATGAATATTTTACGCAGGTAGTGGAGGATATAATTAACACTCTATCGCCTTCTCAACACTCTGCAAATTAAACATTGCAGAGGAATGCAAGGAAGTCAAAGACTCCACGTATACGTTCCTCAAACAGTACGCATTATCTTTATCCTTAGCCCATCCAGTTCTTCCTCCCTCTCACCTCCGTCCCGCATCTCGCCCTTGCCAAGGTCACCCTCTCCTCTCTTCTAAAGCGGTTATCCTCCTACCTTCAAATAAAGAACATGGTTCCAATAGGATCAAGGAACGTCAAACACGTCCAACACGTCTCTGCCACAAGTTCGTGAAATTGTCCCTGGAAAATTAATCTCTAGGAGAGGTGACATAAATTGGCCTCCTCGCAGTCCTATGAAATCTAAAGTTTCGCTAAAAATCAACTTCTCTGGCGCATATTTAAGAAAATATCCATCACTATATGGCAACCATCCCAGAGAATGATATTAATCGGTTTTTGTGAAAATATATTTAGGTTATATTATCTAATAACAAAGTCAATTGTGATAAGCCGTGATATAATAACAAATGGAAGGACATCAGAAAGAGCAGACCCTTGTAATTTAACCTTGTAAAATGACAGTTGTGAAGAAATATCACCTTCAGTGGAGTTGGAGGAAACTGTTTTCAGGCAGTTCCAGTAAATATGATCCACAAGAAGACTTGGATGACATGGATAGTTCAGCTCCACAGGATGGATTAAATGTAATTACTGACGAAACGGAAGCAACAAGAAAATCCAGCAGACAAAAAAAACAAACAAATTTTGATAACTACGTAACGTATGCATGCTTAATAGATATCAGCATGGAGGATGTTCCGCTGAGCATATCTGATGCATTATCAAGGCCGGGCAGTAACAAATAGAAAGAGCAATTGACACCGAACTGGCATCCTTTGAAGAAATCGATGCCTAGGAAGTGGTGAAAAGACAAACAATTTCTAAGTCTGTAAAGTGCAAATGGGTATTCAAAGTTTGATTGTTTCTAACGTTTCTAAAACGTCAATTCGGAATAATCCAACATGACAAGCGAAGTCAATGGTCTACTAAATAGATCTCTATATTGCCCTCGCTCTCCATCGAGCATTTTTGGTATGTATATTATGTTGATCCGTCCTTTTTGTCTGGTGTCAAATACATCCTGGTATTTAACAATCAACTTTTTCAATGTTTTCATTTATTGAAGTTGTTCTCAATGTTTCAAACTCTGTGTAACTCCTTTCTTTTGTTTCATTATCTGATATAGCCTTCCTCAGTAACGATGAAACGGACATACAATCTCCTACCTGCATTCCTCAATTCAAATGAACAGAATAATAATTAGTATTTATTATTCTAATTATTATCTTCTTATTTTTATGATCAATAGTTTTACCTATTACTATTATTCATTTTTCATCAACACCATCGACGATAATCAGAGATCATAATGCTTCTTTTATTCGACGTTCGTTCCAAGTTGCCATTATTAATCATTTTTCTCTTTTCTTTGGAACCGATACCAATATTCTTTCTAAATTAAGTACGACTACTTGCCCATTAACTTTAAATATTCTATTCCTGAGATCTAGTTGAAAATATTCATCCATTGGGAGAATGAATTCATCTTCTATGCCAGCTACTATATTTTGTTACGATATTAAAATAATATGTTGTCTAGAGTAATCATAAAGAATACTAGAAGATTTTTCTGTTGCTTTTTTCTTGCAGACTTTTATTAACAGTTTTTAAGTTGCAAAAGATAAACATATTCAAGGTGTGATATTGAGGCAGTTATGAAATGTTCTTGGAGATCATGTATATGATGGAACATTTACCGTAGGGTTTGATTATTTTAACAAAACTACTCTCACTATTACTACTTACCATTATTTTGCGTAAATTTCAACAAACTCGCAATTTTATTTTGACGTATAATTTCACGTCAGAAAAGTCAACTCAAAAATCAAATGTGTGTTATAAATTTTATAATGTTCGTATAATATTTGAGTGTAACACGCCGGTGCACAGTGTGGGATTTTACAAATCTAGCTGGAAAAAATTATAAATTATAATAAAACATCTTTTTCAATGGTATTAGTTCATTTAGGACGTAAAATAAGTTTGTAAAATATAATCCACGCATATTTCTACAGAAATGTATATACATTTTTACATAGTTTTTTTTTATTTTGTCGTAGGATGGATATATTTTTAGCTGCTTATCTAATGCCGATTTTCTAATAATTTCATATTTTCTGTACGTTAATTTTGTTGTACTTATCAATGCCAATGCTTCTTCTGTAGAATACTGAGGTGTTTGTTGGCCTGTTGTATGAAAAGCTTTCTTCCCTTTAGTTCGTCTTTTTGGACTTGAAAGCAATTGCTGCAACATAGAAGCAGCATTTCTTTTGCCAGATTTCCTCAACTTACCTTTGAACTAAAGTCTTTTTTCGAAAGCCTACCTTTTTTGCACTCTGGGTTCCACTTGTACTGGGTGCATCCAAATTAATTATTGTAACGGTAGTATTTAATCAATTATTGAACTGTTTAAAAACATGTTTTTATTGCGATGATACGCCTTCCATCTTTGGTTGAATCTGATCATGAACGAATGAACAGTCCGGTTTAATTCGCCTTACGTTATTTGAGAACAATGATGTATGTTAAATTTACTTTTAAGGTAATCCACAAGTCATTTTCAGTCGCAGATGAAGTTGATCTTGGGTTATAATCGTCACTTTTTACCACTTGGATATCTTTGAAATACGCAATTTATCGCACTCAAAATTTTATTGTATATATTCTAAATGGATCCAAAATTATAAAAAATATAAAATCATGGCGTACAAAGGTGTACAAAAATTTTGGCAGTCTAATGAAATCACCACTTCTAAGTAATTTATGATTTTTTATCGAATATTCTTTGCTAAAATTTTATTAAAAATTCATAATTGAGGAATCTTTCTTAGGGTACAATATAAACTATATACCTTGATGTAAATTATCCATGGCAAAAATGTTGTCACAAATAAATACTTTATATAATACGACCTTCACAATTTACGCGTAAGGAATGACTACGAAGCGGTTTTGAAGTGACAAATATTTAACCTCTTTTGTCGAACGATTGACAATAAAGCCGGGCATCTACAGATTTTATATTTTGCTAATGGCATATTTAGTACCTCAGCTAAGCATTTAGTGGGTTATAAGTAAATATTTTGTATGTTGCTTTTAGCACTTTTTTCCTCCTGGATTCGCAAAATCCCACACTGTGCGGTGGTGGCGCATCGGTTACGGCCCCGAACTGACGTGCAGCAACGTTGGTTCGGGTCAGTAGTCGGATGGGTGACCGGTACCATTCACCATTGGGATACAATTAATGGTGCTTTAGAGTGACGGGGGCGATCCTTTAAAGTAACAAGCTCATTTACACACACACAAATACACAAATGACACATGGCGGAAGGACCACGCGGTCGATAGCCTAACACTACTACTACTACTATTTGAGTGTAATTGAAAAACTTTAATTTTTTAATTTAAGGAAATTCACATGTATTCATTATAAAAATCGTTTAGTCTGATTCAATATTAATATTATTTATGCTATTTTATTATAATATCCCTCGCCTGTTGTACCATTGTAGCACTAGTGCTACAATAGATATATGCTACAATGGTTGCTAAGACAATGAATATATAATACATATATACATAAAATACAATGTACTACATTTCTTAATTAAAAAGTAACCTATAATTATGTTATTTCATTATAAAAGTAAAAAAAAATTTTTGAAGGCTTCACCATAAAAGCGCATATTGACAAGTGGAAGTATTTTTCAAAGAATTGTAGAAGACTGCATTGACGTTAGGAACAAGCCTATGACATATTAGAGACAATATTAAAAGGACTTTGAAAAATCAAAGAAATGTCATATTCTATGTAGTGTAATCTCAACTTAGAGCACATCGTCTCGATTAAAGCAGTCGATGTACAAAATTTAACGGTAAGAGAATGGCTGGTTCTAAAGGATTTGCGTTGTCTGTTTATTTGGTTTAGGTACCTACTATGGTATGCTGTGAAATGTTTCATATATCTATCTAAATCTCTAAAACGCCACACAAAAAAATTAATATTTCAATCAAAGGAATGCTAAGAGGCGTTAACCAGTTTTATGTTATCCATTGTTACATTACAGGACGAAAAAAGGACATTTTGGATGCTGATCAAATTGGGCTGTCTTATTAATATACAAATTCAGAATGAATAAGAGAAGGTAAGCTAATTTGTTAAGTAATAAATTTAAAAATACGAAAACATTTCGTGAATCTACAACAATGAGTCTTACTAATTGTAGTCTTAGTAAGACTCATTGTTGTAGATTCACGAAATGTTTTCGTATTTTTAAATTTATTATTTAATTTTCTACAACGAACTAAAAAAATTTTAATACATTTTATTATTTAATTTGTTAAGACCCTATCAAAACCGGAATTATTTCACGACAAGAAATGACTTACGTTAAACCTAACAGTGAACTATATTTTAAAGTTCACTGTTAGGTTTTGTAACTAAAACACAAACTTTCAAAGAGAATGCTTTTATTTTTCGCAACAATTGTTTCTCCACACTGTGGCTTCTTCAGGCGAAGAATGGTACATTCTGGAACTACAGTTGTGTATTTATACATTTGTGAGTGGGGGGAGGCAGATTTTCATCCCTATTAAAAGTTATGAACAATATTCACAATTGATCTTCTTATAAATACTATATTAACATGTTGAAATTAGACGCGAAACAGATAAATTATATAGTTTGTGTGGAAAGCAATATTTCACAACAACCCAGGCAAGCACCCATTAGTACCTATAAACATCGACAGCCCATGTTGCTTGACAGGAAATAAATACATCGTTGGGAAGTGGATTATTTCAATAACTGGGTAAAACGTATACCTATTACCAAATCAAGAAAAATTGCCAATCGCAGGAGTGGATATATTTTGGTGTTCTCGCTTAGACCAAGAAAAAAAATCGTATCTTATCTCTTCCAAGCAGTATGCTGAATATCTTAAATCAACAAGATGAGGAGAAAATGTTTAAATCAGTATCTAATTTGAAAAAATAGAATTATCAATTGCTATTAGTCTACAGTAGTTTCTGACCATTAAAGAGTCACCACTCTAGCGAGCATCGTGTACTACGTCTTACTTATGATTTGAAGCTTAGCTGCCCACCAGGAGAACTGGCAAGTTGTCAAAATAGAGATATGGTAATTTTAGGAATCAATAAATTTGATGATGAATCATAGTGTAACTCGAAAAGAATAACGGAACCTTTTTCAAATACCTTCCGCTTATCGATGTTAAAATATCTGGAGAAATTGCTGCCATTTTCAGAAAGAAGTTTAGGAGGATAGAAAAGTTATTCAGCTAAGAATACGCTTTAAGAAAATAGTTCGACTTTACATTTATCTGACGTTTATATGATTTTAGCTTATTGTGTTTTTTGCTTTGTACATCTTCTTGTTTACTTAGTTATTTATTTGAAAATATCCGACCAATCAGTAATAGAAAATAATTATGAGAGTAAAATGTGCACCTTAAGCTTTAATTTGTAGTAAACATAATTTTACCTGCTTTAATTCTTGGATTTCGGTTAGCCGTCAAATGCCCTTCTATTGGTTTCAATGTACTATATAACAGTTTATTAAGGTATCCACGTTCCATAATATGGAGTAAATCATGCGAAACCTGACTATTGATGGTATGAAAGTCGAGCGTTTTAATAATTTCTAAAGATACGTTTTTGGTGACGTCCATGTTGGTAATTTCATCCACCATAAAATAAATCAATCGATATTGCAGCTGTAATAAATACATATTTCATAAATTAATATTTTTTTTAAGGAAAATATGTATAATTTGTTTATATATAATGAAGGAGACATTATTACTTTGTTTAACCACTCGATTTAAAATAAAATCATCGTGTCTCCTTTTTCATTATATTCAAGATGTACCACAAAGTAATCGCCTTCATAATTATACATTGTTTATATATGTTTTAACTTACTGCAGTTTGTACCAGTGATCTGCTGTTTCTTAAAGCTTCTAGTTTCTGAGGAATGTTTATAATTTCATCTTTGGTATTTAGATAATAGTCGCACATTATGTAAACGCCAGTGCGACCGATGCCAGCACTGAAATAAAAATGTTTTAATTGTTTAGTACTATTTACCAAATTAAATAAAGTGTTCGCATTATACACGTTTGACAGACGCAGAGTAATCTTAAATTTAAACAACGATTTTTAATTGTACGACTGCCTTTATATTTTTTAGCTACAATCCTAGAGGAGCGGCTAGTTTAGTATTAACAGACTTTCACAACAAAAACACCAATTATTACTTACCTACAATGTACTACAATCGGGCCTGTATTACCATGATTAATTATTTGGACATATTTCATGAAATCTATCAAACTGAGTGGAAAGATAGGTATATTTGTATCGGGCCATGTAGTGTAGTTAATTTGCCTGACCTAAAAAAATAATTAATAAGTTTTTTACTTTATCATGTAATTTGTAAAGGAAATATTTGTTATAAATACATAACTGAACTGATTTGTCAATACTCATCACCAATTGAAATGTAATTTAATACCAATGTTTTGTCTTTCATAAGTAACAGTTCATATTGGCTTGGACGTAATATTTATATGGAATTTCGGGTTTAGACACGAAAAACACTCGATCCTGGGTACTGACATTCTTTAGAAAAATCTGTTAAGTTGGGCATTTGCGATATCAGAACTAAATTCATTATCCACTCAAATTTTTACTTATTTAAATCATTGCAACAATTTCCTGACTTAATTAATCCTATTGTCCTATCTTAATCTGTCAATCATAACGAGCAACACCACATTGAAACTTTTGGACAACTTTTTTTAACCAAGGTGTTTATCATCTTACAAACTCCAAATTGTTAAAAACGAGATTAACAAATTGTTACAACTCGGTTTTATCAGACCCTCTTCAAGTCTATGGGCGACACCTACATCTGGTATCTAAACTAGATGGCTTTTGGCACTCATGCGGTGATTATAGTAAACTGACTCAACAGGGTTATAATTCCAGACGAATACTCGTTGCCTGTACCTCATGATTTCACGTACTGTTGTTGTAATTACACGCTATTTTTAAAAATTGATCTAAAGGCATGTCACCGTTTTCCAATTCATCCTATTGATATTACAAAGATGGCCATCATGGCACCCTTTGATTTTCACGCCTCTCAAACGTTTTAACGGTTATGGATACGGTATTAAGCAGACTACCATTTTGATTTCCGTATATCACTGATATACGATACATTTTTGAGCGATTCACTTCTTTTGGAATCTAAATAAATAATAACCAATGTATTTTCGATGAAACAAAATTAGACTTTTTAGGTCACAGCATTAATTGTTTGATTCAAACGCTTCCAGACAAGGACAATGTGATCTTTTCTTTGCGACAATCCACCGACCAAAAATCATTGAAACGTTTTCTCGGCATAGTATACACTTACCACTGTTAAATCATGCTCGAGCGTTTTACCACTCGACCAGCTTGTCGCTACAATTACACGCAACAAACTACTTGTCTGATCTTAACTGGCGTTTAAAAATTTACTCCACATTGTAAAAGACAAGTTTAACAAATTGCTACAAATCAATTTCAAGTGACCTTCTGCGACACCGCTACATTTGGTATGTAAATCAGATGGATCTTGAGGCAATTCCAGACCAATACTCATTAAATAATTGTTCCCTGTCAACAACAGCCACGGACCAGATTCGATCTATTTTGGATTAACTTTTTTTTATAAAAAAAAAAACCAACAACTCGCGCATTTACAGCAATTAAGGCTTTACTAGCCAACTTTGCTATGCTTGTTTTTTCGGAGTTAAGCATCTATCATTTATTTCACCCGAAGGATGATTCTGGCGTTCTGTAATTGCTTACACATACAGAGCGCAAATAAAATACTATCTTGAAGGTAGCGAATTTATAATATTTACAGATCATAAACATCTGATCGCTGCTTTAGATTCGAACTCTGATCGTTTTTAGGACAAAAGCACAGAGACCTCACTTTCATCTTGCAGTCATTCATTGAAATTTGGTTGGTTCATGGAAATGATAATATTTCGGCAAATAGTTTATCGCGAGTCGAAATTCATTCTTTAGATATTCCCAACCTGGCAAATTTACAATATGAAGACATCTAATTAAAATTATTTTTAAATAGTTGCACTGCTGAAAACTAAAACTGAAATCATACAAGACCCTGCGAATTAACATTTTACAGTCTTTCTACTTTCTCCCTGATGTTTGAGCAATAAACGGCTCGTAAATTCACGCTAAGTGTGGCCACGGATGAACAGCGACATTCAAGTCTTATTTGAAGTTAGCATCAAAATCCACAGACCCTAACGCTAATTTTCCAGACCTAGATGATCGCTTCACTGAAATACATCTCGACATTTCGGCCCTTTTCCAGTTACTTTCCAGTTACCTTTCTCAAAATTACTAAAATCTAAAAAAACAAAGAAATACAATCACATGGAATGTAAGAATGAAAAAATTAAATAGGGGAGAAAAAACCGGACTGAGAATAGGCACATGGAACGTAAGAAGCCTTAAAGGAAAATAAATAGAACAAATAGAGGAAATGATGGAACACAAAGTCCAAATAATGGGAATAACAAAAACTAAAAAAGGAAAAGGTTTACAGAGAATACATAAAGGATACTGGATAATCTGGTCAAGAGTGAAGGAAAAAGAGAGAGCTAATGGAGGAGTAGGATTAATAGTAGCACCAGACAGGTTGAAAGACATTATAAAAGAAAGACAGGTGAATGAAAGAATAATGTCAGTTGACTTAATGCTAACAAAAGAAGAAAAGTGGACTTTAATAACAGCATATAGAGAAATAGAGATGCAAGAAAAGAATACAAAGACAAGTTCTACGAGGATCTAAAAAAAGAAAAATAGAGATACAGAAGTCAAACAAGATTAATGGAAGGAATTTGGTATGAAGATGAGCGAACATTATTCTATGGAACATTAAAACAATTAAAACAAGAGAAAGAACCCAGTCTAGTGAACATAAAAGATAAGTACGAAAAGATAGTGACAAACTAGCACAAAATAATACAAAGATGGAAACAATACTTTGACGAGCTGACATGTACAGAAACACAGTCTAAAAGAAAACCGGAAGAGGAGGACAACCAACTGGACAGCGATATGGACAAAGCTGAAGAAGTACTGAAGAAGAGATAAAAGAAGCTATCGAAAAACTGAAGAATGGAAAAGCACCAGGTAAAGATGAAATAACACCAGAAAGGATTAAAAACATGGGCGAAGTGAGAGTTAGAAAACTGACAGAACTAATTAATGAAATATTAAAAAGGAAAGATACCTACAGAGTTTAATATAGAAATAATTGAATAGAATACTTGAAAAAAGAATCAGAGACAAGGTAGAAAATACAATAGAAGAAGGTCAATGCGGATTTAGAATAGGAAGAAGAACCCAAGATGTAATTTTCATACTGAGACAAGTAAGTGAAATATAATAAAGAAGAACAGAGAGGCACATGTATGTTTTGTAGTCCTAGAAATAGCATTCGACCGAACACAGAGAGAAGACATATGGAAAAATTTAGAATATAGGGAAATATGAAAGAAAATAATCAGAACAATCCAAGCCATGTATGAAAATAACAATAAAATCATAAGAAACAATCAACAGAGTTCACAACAAGAACATGAGTTAAGCAAGGATGTGTCCTAAGCCCCCTTTTGTTCACACTAGTGTTAGATTCTGCAATAAAAGATGCAAAAGAGGCATGAAAACACTGAAATTAGGATTTTGGAAGATATAACAGAACTACTATTCGCAGATGATATGGTCATAGTAGCAGAAACCGAAAAAGACTTATAAATAATATAATTAATTAATATATAATTACAAAATATGCAAATACTAAACAGAGAACTTGCAAATATAAATATGAAGATAAACAAAGAAGCGTGGAGCACATAATATTACGATAGAAGCAACAACAATCGAGCAAGTATAAAGCTATAAATAGGGACAATAATTGAAAGCAATGGCAAGCTAGACAAATAAAGTAGGAAAAACTGGGAAACTTTACAACATGATGAAACATACGTTCTTTGGTAAGAAGGAAATACTTAAGGAAATAAAAACAGAAATAGTAAAAAAGTGATAAGACCTACGCTAACATATAGCAGTGAAATCTGGACAATGATGGAGCAACAAACAGGGAGAATAAACGCAACAGAAAAGATATATCTTTGGAAGATAAAAATAAAAATTAAAGAAGACAACACTTGACAAGGCAAAAATGAGAAAATTAGACAGAACCTAAATATTGAGCCAATTAATGAAAGAGTAGTAGAGGGACAGATGAGACATACATATTAAATGGATGTTAAGATAACTATGTATCAATATTCAAATCGCTTTATTGATTTATTGAAACTTTACAATATCCTGTCACTATACATATAAAACTAAGAACTATATTAAAAATAAATCAACAACAATTTTGCTCACAGGGCTTGCAGCGGAGTTCACATTTCACAGCTATGTGTTCTTCCACTCAGACCCAATATGTTTCCTCTTCTGTATGTGCCTCTTAACTTTAGATGACGGAAATTCATCCAATGTGCATTTTTTGCCATTTAGACAATATTTTAGCCATGTTTGGCTCATTTATTCCCAATTTAAACCGAAAGATAAAAAAGAGTAAGGTTAAATAAATAAAAGTGGATGATAAGTTTTCGACCAAAATCATCCTAAGTGGCGAAGAACATTTTCACCTCGATGGCTTTGTTAATCGCCAAAATTACCTTGCTTGAGTTTCGGAGAACCCATGTTTAATTTCCAAAAAATAAATGTAACCATAACGTGTTACTGTTTGTGCGGAATTTGGGCTGGAGGCATCATTGGCCCATACTTTTTTGGAAATAGGGCTGGTCAAACAGTCAAGTAGTGGCTGTTATTATTGCTTGATATCGCGACAAGATAACACAGTTCTTTATGGTAAAATTGGATGATATTGGTGTGGCAAATGTGTGGGTTCAACAAGACGGCGCCACATGCCTACAAAATTTGGTTATTAGAATTGGCCCCCTCGAGTGATTTAACACCATTAGATTTCCTTTTATGGGACTGTTTTGGTAGTTGATTAAAAATTCACTTGGTTCGTTTAACTTTATTTTTATTTAATATGGCTTATTTGAAGTCAAAGGTCTATGTTAACAGGCTCACAACCATCCGTGCATTACGGAAGGAAATTAAATGTTGCATCGGCCATTTGCACAATGTGTTATTCCTTAAATAACCCTAACCTATGTACTTTTCGATTTAATAAAAAATAACAATGTAAAGACTAAAAATTGTGATTTTTATTTAATTCAAACTTTAAATTGGGACATCCTTTATTACTATAAAATGAAATGTAATAAGAAAGTAGAGCTGATAGTATTGACACTAAGTCGATATCTCTTGCTTCTCGCAGATAAAAAAGTGAAAATTAAATAGAAGGGGACTAACGATTATCAAACCAAAAAGCGCTTGTAACATGTGAATTTCATAAGACATACGCCGATACGCAATACTTTTTAAGGGGAATTTCAGATTAAAGTGGATGGCATTAAACAAGTAGTAAAATTTTCAAAACTAATCAGACTTAAAATTGAGAACACTTTTATATTATATTAAAGATAGTAAAAGAATTGTGATACAGAGGCAGAAGAATAAAGTTGCATGTTTTTTAATCTAATACAGGACTACTTCAAACATAAGGTGATTAAAGTGGCATTAAAAAAAGATGAAGGAGTAAATTAAACTAAGAGTAAATAATTAGAAAAAACACAAAAATATTTTCGTAAAATCTACAACAAATGAGTCTTATTAAGACTACAAGAACAAATCACTTCTGAAACAACTACTTCTCTAGCTAATACTTCGACAGACATTGAATGATACAAAAGTAATTTGCATGTTACAAAATAGCAAGGCTATCAAAGCAACACTAGTTTGAACGTATTTCTTTCTGTAAAATGAACTGAAAATGATTGAATTTACGTTAAATAGTTTGTGAGTGACTATACTATGATAATTTAGAACAAGAAATGAATTCAGGTTGATGCAATTAAAAATAAATTAGCAAAAGCAATTAAATAATTCAATACTCAATTTTATAACCATATGTAAATACGTGTTTCGATATTTCAACCTCTTCAGTACATCGTAAAGGACTTATATATTTTTATTAAGAGAAAATATATTTGATAAATACATTAGCGTATGTAGACAACTTGGCCTTTATAATGAGAGAGATAAAGAAGACAGGAATAAATCAAAGAATATTCCTAATATGTGGTAGAGATAATCAGCAAAAGAACTTCAACTTTATCAAATAGAAGATTTGATAAAACAAAAACAAAAGGAAGTGGAGAGAACTTATATCAAATGTACATTCTTTACAGAGTGAAAAAAATATTATCATTTTCAAAGCACCTGTGAAGGGAAAATGATTAAATTAAAACCTTAAACCTCAGAATATGAAAGGCGGTCAGAATTGCAAGAAAATATAGAACAGTATTCGTAAAAGTGACTTAAATGGTTCTTCTTCGAGTGCCTATTCGTTTCGAATATTGGTGATCATCCTGGATACGATTACTTTGTTCACAGCTGCTCTGAATAGTTCGGTGGTAGTTTTTGAAAACTATGTTCTTAAGTTTTTAAGACATTATATTCTTCTTCTTCCTGATCCCCTTTTACCATAGATTTTCCCTTGGAGAACAGATTTGAGTAGGCGGAATTGGTTTCATTTCTCATAATGTGTTCAAGGTATTCTAGTTTTCTTCTTTTGATGGTTTTCACTACTTCCAAGCCCTTATTTATTAATTCAATCACTGAGTACAAAAGGGATAAGTGGACACAACAAAACATCCTCATATATAAGAATAAAAAAAAACAAACTATAAAAAGTAAAGATCATAATTAGCATAATGAGAAATTCTTCGAAAATGTAATTGCTAATTGCAAAAGTGTAATAAAATGTAATCGAATAATTAGGTAAATTTATCCTAAAGAAATTCCCGTAATAAATCATGACATAATGTTCTCATACGAAAAAGGAAAATAATCTAATAATATGATGAATTAGTTTCTCACATAACCCGTGGTGAAACATTTTTGTATTAATTTGATTGTTGAATTAAAACACTTGGTATGATTTCACTTGTTATTTATTTTACTCCGACTAGTTTCGACTATAAGTCATTCTCAAGGAGATATGTTCCCTATGACTTATATTCGAAACTAGTCGGAGTAAAATAAATAACAAGTGAAATCATACCAAGTGTTTGAATTCAACAATCAAATTAAGCTAATAATATAATTAGACAGACCAAGCCTAACTAAGAAGGACACTGCCTGATTTTCTAACTCGTCATTAAAATAAAATATAAATTTAGATGGCTGTATAACAATATCATCAGTAAGATGTCTTTTGGTTAATCCATATGCATCAGAGATGTTTTTTACTGCAAGGATGAGTTTCTTTATATAGATGGTCTTCTCTTATCTCAAACACATGTAACTTCACCGAAATATACTGGCAAAATCTTACGCATTGGATTGGTGATGCACATGTGTGTAATATCTTCTTAGATACCCTGGCTATTCTTTGTTCATTTGCCAATCATGTGGGATCCTTAGCGGGTAAAACGGATCCATCATCACCTCACCCGCTCTACCCGGTGTCTAAAAAGGGATCCTTTATCTTTGTTTGTTTCATAAGTAAGACTGTTAACGCGTTTTTGACACACTGCCCTATCTTTATTTAACCTCTTAGGCATGGCTGAATTTTGCGCAGGGCTGTTTCTCTGTACGGCAGAGTTTAACGAGAATTACGTGTAAATGATACGGCACTGCAATGTGTGACGGATAATGCTGTTCTTTACACGAGTAAATTAGAATGAAGTGTTTGATGATTAAATTATAATTTTATAATGGCATACACGAAAGCCACTATAGTGGCGCGTCGTACAGAAAGATGACATCGGCGAAAGCCACTATACTGGTGCGTTGAACATAAAGGTGACATGCATGCCTAAGAGGTTAATCCTGCAATCTTACCCAATCTCGTGCCAATAGTTTCTGGGATCAATGCCTAGTGCCGCGTATATATATATAACCTTGTGAACACTCTTGGTGCTTCTCAATCTCCCTTTTCCGCCAGTAATTCCCGAAATTACTGATTTACTCCAGTAATCAGTGCCTCACCTTGCCGTGGTACTGGAACTCAGGTAAGAAGCGCAATGTCCAAAACAGTTTATTTGATCCATTGAGTGCTAATTGATTAGGTTGCGGTTGGTAACCGACGCACTCTTTGCTCTAACCCGTATCCACTCAGTGGTCCAGAAAGGCCGACATGCGCTCCTTACCTGCTAAAGAGGTCACAAGGACCATCCCTTTATAAACACGGTTACTAATGTTTTTTTTTGTTCTCAGGAACCCATCTTGATTATTGCTACGCCGTCTGAGCGCCCAACTAGTTGGCCTGAGAAAATGGCTAGAGGCCAGAATTACGGACCAAGACCAGGCCATGTAAATATGTATTACTAGGAAGTTACTTGACTTCCCCCAAATCGCATCGCCACTCCAAATATGCCTCCGATCTGAAGATGCTACCGTCTCTGATAAGGATGTTGTCGCTCAGCTCGATCCATACTTGTTAGATGGCCCCGAATCACCCCACCACAATTGGGACATTGACATAGATAATGTTTATTGCGACGAACGACTTTGGTGTGAACCGTAAATTCGGTATTTCAGTCAAAGAGGGCGTTTTGGTTTGAAGCTTCACATAAATTAACCTTTATGACCTCCCAGAAATGTTATGCTCTATGGCTCCTCATTAACCTCGCTATTTGATCATCTTTAACTCGATTCTCTTTCGACGTGATCTATGGTCACAGAAGAGGAGACCGTGTTAACTCGTCCTTGGTACACTGCCACATCTTTATTTAATTCTGAAAACTTGCCCAACCTCCTGCCAATTATTTCTGGGATCAGTGCCTATGGCCGCGTATATATAGCCCTGTGAACACTCTTGGTGCTCATTGTTATAATTTTGCCGAAACTTCACCTCTCGGTTGCTTCTCAATCTTCCCTTTTCGCCAGATATTAATGGTTTACTCTAGTGATCAGTGTCTCACCTAGCCGTTGTGCTGGGTAAGAAGCGCAATGTCCAAAACTGTTTAATCGATCCACTGGGTGCTAATTCATAAGGTCGCGGTTGTTAATCGGTGCACCCTGTGCTCCAACCCCCTATTCACTCAGTGGTCCAGAAACTCCGACATGCGCTCGTTACTTGCTAACGAGGTCACGGTTATACGGTTACTAATGTTATGTTTGTTCTTAGGAACCCATCTTGATTTTTGCTACGCCGTCAACAAGGCAACAAGACTTATTTTGAATTTACATATTTTCTCCCTATATAAAAATTCACCGAAACTTCCTCGTTATTTCATTTCAATATTAGGTTGTCTTGGTTGTAAATAAATGGAGGATGACGAAATCACAGTATTCAGGCTCCTAGTTGGGTACCTCCAGCAATGGGAGAACTAACTCCTACTCCTTTGATAAAGTTGAGGATTTTGCTGGGAAACAGGCCTCCCAGGTCAGCCGGTTTTGGCCATAAGGTCCCCAGCAGGATCTCTCTTAACGATGCCAGAGCGGGACAGTAAGAAACAATATGCTCCGCCGAATCCGCTTCCTCGTTACACCCTCTGCAGTTGGATCTTCAGTGACTCCTAATACATAGGGTTATTTCTTTTAACTAACAATGTCCAGTTAGGATACCAGTCAGGGATTTTAGGTTTGGCTTGTATAGATTAACACAATATTGGACAACTCCACTATCTAAGCCGCATAGCCTTCATGAAAATTTTCACATTTGTCAGAATGCATGTCTAAATAGAAACAATCTATAATTAACCATAGTGTGGTACAAACCCATCCGATTTTAACCGACTTTAACCATCTTCTCAACAATTGGTTTATTTGATGGAAACTAGTTCTCCTGAATGCTTCGACTTTAACCATCTTCTCAACAATTGGTTTGTTTGATGGAAACTAGTTCTCCTGAAAGCATCGTGAAAACCTTTATTTGTTACACAATGTTTGCAAAAAAGTGTCTCCATAGTTATTCTTCGGACGAGATGGAGTTGTTAGGGCTTCTAAAGTTCCCTCTACCATATACATTTACTCCCTTACTCCCAACCATTACTGAAGCTCTGCCTTCTTACTTCTTATGACTACTCTCTTGCTCTTTTAAAACTTAGAAAGACTATTTAGTCGAACAATGTTCTGGCGATGGTTGGATTTTTATCTGTAGGTATTGTCACGACACGCGTGGGGAGAAGGTGTGCATCATCGACGTGTCGACTGGATCGATGTAATAAAAAAGTGTCAGATATAAATGTCAGATAAATACGTGCTGGTAATATTAATTGACTTCAATAAATCATTTGCAATTATTTTCACACCCCTATAACGTGCAAAAACGGTACATTGGTGTCAGGTGTGGGGTGTGAAAAAAATGGCTAAGTGTGTTACAATAACGGACCTAAAAGTGGCTGAATTAAAAGTGCAACTGGAAGAACGGGATTTGGATACGAGCGGCAAGAAGAGTGTGTTACAACAGAGACTTAAGGAAGCGTTGCAAGAAGAAGGCCATGATCCAGACACATTTTTGTTTGATATCGGAGGCGACACAGCATCAATTATGGAGCAATTGAGGTAAAATTCCGATAAAATGTCAGAGAAAATGTTAGAAATTTCTAGGAATCTGGAAGAAAATTAACGAAAAATGCCGATACAATGAAACAAGAAATGCTAGAAATTTCTAGAAACCTGGAAGAAAAATCTCTAGAAAATTCAAGGAAAATTATCGAAATTGAATATAAAATTAATGAAAATTCGGAACTCATGGAAAAGAAAATATATCAGAAAATGACAGAAAATTCCGATCAAATGAAACAAGAAATGCTGGAAATTTCTAGAAATATGGAAGGAAAATTAACGGAAATAAAAAGAAATTTCGGAGGAATTGAATTAAATGACATAAATAATTATCCTGTCCACTCGATCAAAATGAAACCACCTAATTTTGATGGCCAAACTTCTTGGAATAATTTCCTTAGACAATTTGAGGCCGCAGCCTCAGCCAATGGATGGAACGCAACAGAGAAGGCTACAGCTTTAATTCTAACACTGCGTGGGGATTCAACAAATGTCTTGCAGAGAGTGTCCCAGAGCGAGATGAATTACGACCAATTAATCAAGCATCTAGAAATAAGGTATGGTCAAACACACCTTGAAAATGTGTAGCATTCACAGCTTAAAAATCGCTGCCAGAAATCTGATGAGAGTTTGCAAGAATTTGAAGCAGATATAGCTCGATTAACACGACTGGCGTATCCTGGAGCAACAGAAAACATCTTGGAAACATTAGCTGTGCAGGCATTTTTAGATGGATTGAAGGATTAAGACATCAGGCATTGATACTCGCTCGACCAATTAAATTAGTAAACGCACTGTCTTGTGCGCTCGAGATAGAAGCAGCGAAAAGTACATTTAGGAGTCAAGGCCGTGTTCGGAAAGTGGAAGATTCACGAGAAGGATTGGATGATCTTAGAAAAATGATACAAGATATCATCAAGGAATCGTTAGCAAACAGGAAGAAAGTGGAATGCTGAAAATGTGGAAAACACAGTCATATACAACGTCGGTGCAGAGAAAGATCAAAGTCGACTAAAAAACACTAAGCCCCTAGAAAAACTGCAAAAGTTGCATACTTGTCACACCACGTCGATACAGTTTTTGTGGATGGAAACATTGATGGAAACTCTTGTCGACTGCTACTAGACACGGGTGCTACTAGGACAATTATAAGACCTGATATTGTGTCAAAACCGCATAATGTACGACCAACAACCTGGAAATTACGAACAGCAACAAGAGAATCTGCTAATATCCATGGTGAAATAAAATCCACGATTACCATAGGGAACACATCATTCCAACACCAACTCATAGTAACTGACATTGAAGACGAATTAATTCTCGCTATGGACATCATGAATACTAGAAGCTTCCTGTTGGATCTTAAGAATGGAATCCTAGAAGTTAATGGAGAGGAGGTGGTACTCCACAGACGCAATATTGGTAGAGTCCGGGTAACCCTTCCAACGGAAATATCAGTTCCGAAAAGAAGTGAAGTAATTATTGAGGGCCAGTTAGAAGAAGCATCCCATCACAAAAACATTATGATTTTTGAACCTATCGTTGATGACGATAAACTGGGATGAGGAGTAGCAATAGGAAAAACACTCGTTTGCATAGATAACAATTTATTAGTTAGAATAATGAATACTATTACTCTGTTCATTTGAGGAAGGGAGTGCTGCTAGGACATTGTTCTGTTGATTGATATTGCGGAAAACAACAGCAGAGAATAAAATCAATGAAAGGAGTTACCCGGAACTACAAAAGTTGATTTCCCTTTCGACCCAAGATTGTAATCCAACTAAAAGAGAAAAGTAAAAAAGTTGATCATGGAATACCAGGACGTATTTGATATTGGACAAAAAAGAAGAACCAATATCGTTCAACATAAAATTAATACCGAAAATTCTCGACCGATTAGGCAGACAGCCAGAAGATTTCCACTGGCGAAGCGGGAGGAAGCTGATAGGATTGTGCAGGATATGGGGACCGAGGGCATTGTAGAACCATCTAGTAGTCCGTGGGCCTCCCCAGTGGTATTGCTAAAGAAGAAGGACGGATCAACTCGCTTCTGTATTGACTATTTTCAACTAAATAATGTGACCAAAAAGGACAGTTATCTTTTACCGCGAATTGACGACACATTGGATAACTTGGCCGGATCTACTATTTTCTCCACACAGGATCTTAAAATCGGATATTGGCAAATTGAAGTAGCACCCGAGGACAGAGAAAAAACAGCATTTACAGTAGGCAATGGATTATGGCAATTCAATGTTATGCCATTTGAACTATGTAATGCACCCGCGACGTTCGTGAGACTAATGGAGACGGTACTAACAGGTCTATCTTGGAAAACATAGATAACAATTTATTAGTTGGTTTAACTCGACGATATAATCGTAATGGGAAAATCCTTCGAAGACCACATGAAGAACTTAGAAGAGGTTTTCCGACGATTAAGGGATTCTGGACTGAAACTCAGCCCGAAGAAGTGTCACCTTTTCAAGAAAGAGGTGCAGTACCTAGGACACATTGTTTCAAGCCAAGGTATTGCAGTCGACGGCTAAAAGATCTCAACGGTGAGGGAATGGCCAGTTCTAAAGGATTTACACCAACTCCGGAGTTTTCTTGGATTATGCACGTATTACCGTCGTTACGTTGCGGAATTTTCAAACATCGCTAAACTATTAACCCGCCTCACTGAAGGAAAACAACAGTTCTTCTGGAACGGAGAATGTCATGATGCGTTCCAAAAACTGAAAAACGCACTTACCAGCGCACCAGTTCTAAGTTATCCGTTACCAGAGGGAAGGTTCTTGTTGGATACCCATGCAAGCAATGTAGGAATTGGAGCTGTTTTATCACAAATACAGGATGGACAGGAAAAAGTGATCAGCTATTTTAGCAAGACTTTATCCAAGCCGGAGCGGAACTACTGCGTAACGAGGAAAGAGTGGCTTGCAGTAGTCAAATCAGTAGAACACTTCTATAAATATTTATATGGAAAGAAATTCTTATTGAGAACCGATCATGCTGCTCTTAAATGGCTTCTTCAGTTCAAGAATCTGGAAGGACAAGTCGCAAGATGGTTGGAAAGACTTCAGGAGTTTAACTTTGACAATGAACACAGAGCTGGAGCGATCCATAGGAATGCAGATGCTTTGTCGCGAAGGCCATGCCCAGAAAATTGCAAGCACTGTTACAACGCAGAATCAAAGGAAAGTCAAGTACTCTGAACTGCTGTAGAAAGCGATGACTGAAATTTAAAAGAAATCCGGCGGAAACGGATAACAATGGTTATAAAGATGGAGATATGGTGTGGTTATTTAACCCACAGACGCCGAGGTCTCTCCCAAAAATTGCAAACATCATGGGATGGACCATACCAGATAATAGAGAAAATCAACGACATCGTATACAGGATTCAAAAACCACCCCAAGGAAAACCAAGAGTTGTCCATTTCAATCGTCTCACCCCTTATGCTGGTGAAGAAGATGGCGCAGCGATTCGTGCGGTGGTTGAACAAAGCGACGAGGAAGAGATTTGAAGAGTCGTTTTGATGTAACGAGAGAAGAACAACGGGATCTATTCCAAGTACCTTCGGACTATTGTTTTGGAGAACAATCAGAAGCATGGTGGAAGTCCTTTTTGTCAATTCTGAGATCGATATTTTGGTGTGCTGTTAAAATCCTAGTGGTATACGACATGAGAAGCCCATAGACTGCTATTTCTTTCGAACGTCAAAATGTACAAAGGGGTCCCAGGCAAGGTATCGTCATAAGGTGCCGGAGGACTCATTTCGGGACGAAACATGCCTAAGGAGGGGGCAGTGTCACGAGACGCGTGGGGAGAAGGGGTGCGTCATCGACGTGCCGACTGGATCGATATAATAAACAAGTGTCAGATATAAATGTCAGATAAATTCGTGCTGGTAATATTAATTGACTTCAATAAATCATTTGCAATTATTTACACACCCGTATAACGTGCAAAAACGTTACAGTATACTTGCAGCCTGCACAATTTCTTATATTTTCTTTTTTAGAACAACCACTCTAACATAATAAATAGATTATTTTTTACATGTATTATTTAAGCCAGATTATAGTTATATATAGTTATTTCATTTTCTTCCCCACGAAATCTTCGTTAGTTCATTTTTGTAAAAACGTTTTTTTGTAGATAATAGATTGTTAGGTATAAAAGTGTTTATTTTATTTTCTGAAGGTTCAGATAATAAAATCACAAAGAGAGTTGATGGTTAGTTATAACAGCATATTACATTTGATTATAAAATTATTATACTATAGTAAAGACTTGCGTTATATTCTTGATGGAAACATATTTTCATATTGGGTAAAGTAAAACACATCTTTTATTCCAAAATTTTATTCTCAGTCGCCTGACACGTGTTTTGGTCCATTACAAACATTTTCGATTTTCGTAACTGATCGAAGCACGTGTTAGGTAACTAAGAATGAAATTATGGAACAAAACATGTGTTTTACTTTACCCAAAATTATTATAGTAGTTGTGTTGTAAAAAGTAAGAGATAATCCAAATATCTTAGAATATGCAACTTTTATATAGATAAAATATTTCTCGATCTTACCTTTCTTTCAATATTCTCTTGAGAAATAACAAAGGTCCTTATAACAAAATCCGTTCTTTTTTCAGTTCCTAGATGAATTACCTTCAGCTTTCGGTATTCCTTGCAAGATAAATCATTTGGCCAGTATTGACACATTTTATTCTGAAATTTTCACTATATTACCAGAACCTTTGCAAGGTAGAAATCTTACCGAACCCTCGGACAATGTTGATAACATGACTATGATTTCAACGTTTTCTTGCCAGATCATTAACCAAAAATCATTTTCGGTTATTAGCTTTGGACATTGTGTTGCTATATAGGTTTTATCTCCATTATATCCCTTAAATTTTAATAGATTTAGTTTCTTGATTTTTAGTAAATTTTATTACTTACCTGGATGTAATTGGCGTTAATATAATCCTCGCTTGAGTCTTTCAAATGAACTCTGGTACTATCATCTAAAATATAATTGTCATTTTCCATTATTTGATAAAAAATTATTTACATAATTATAGGGTGAGTTCTTAGATGTTCTCTATGAGGATCTCGGAAACCATAACAGATAGAAAAAGGGTTAAATAGGGAAAGAACTGTAGATTTATGAGAAAAATAAAATTCCACTTTCAAAGTTTTAAAAAAGTCAAGGGTAACTAGATATTTTGAAAAATATCTTGGTTATTATAATAGAAAAAAACTGTAAAAAACAAAGTTTTAGATAATTTTATGCAGAGTAATAAAAAAAAAATATTCAGAAATTTTTTATCCCCGATCATTACAGAATTATTATACTTTATGCTGTTGGTTTATTTTTGTTAGTCTTTGTAAAATATTGCTATTATTATAAACAACTGCAATGGATTTGTTTTCATTTTTTTCATGGCTACCTGTTTTTTTAAATTTATATCATAATAAAATTTAATATGACGATTAAAAATTTACTCTTTTGAAAACTTTGAAAGTGGAATTTTATTCGTCTCGCAAATCCTTACCTCTTTTCCCATTTAACCGTTTTTGTATCTCTTATAGTTTCCGAGATTCCCATGGAGAACATCTAAAAAACTCACCCTGTTTATATAAATAAACCGTTTTACTTTAAAACTTAAAACAAATTACACTGAAATAATTTTATCGAAACATTAATAAATATTTTCTATTATTAAAGATTTCGCATTGCAAATACAGGATTTCAACAATTTATAGATAAACTTGAAGGTTTTAAGTGATTCTGATTGGCTGAGATGCTAAAAATAGTTCCTGGAACTTAATTACTTATGGCAATTACCCGGTAAGGGGGTTCATAAAAAATTATGGTGAAAAGTTAAATCAGTTTGTTCGTTAAGTAGATTCGTGTTTGGAATTTTTGCCGAAATATTTCTGATCGCTCTTAAAAATAAAACCTCGAGTTTTTACTGTAAAAATGTAAAAATATAAATTTTTCAATAAGTAAAAATGATTGATCTCGAAACTCTGTCATTGATATGTACTATTCCATTTATAAAATTAATTTTGGTATACAATTCACAAGAAAGATTTAGTTCTCTTCGTTTTATTAATTGGGTTGTTTGAGTACGTGAAAATGTTGATATGAGTAAACGACACAAGTTTGGCACTTTTTTCACTTATTTTATTAAATGCTAAATGTACATTGTAATCGAAATGTACATCTAGTATTGTACTTGGGACCATCTCCTGAATGTGTAAATCCAGATTAGGATGAGACAATAATGCCTTCATTACTGACGTCGGTATGGTTCGCATGGTGACAGTAATTTCCATGCATGTTGAATGTGCTGTAGATTACTTGTTTCATTTTAAAGATTAATCCTAGGTCATATACAACTGTTGCACATGTTAAGCCTGACCTATATCCTGGAAAAATATGATTTATGAGTTTTCTTAGCGTCATCTATCACGATATTTCACAGGAGAACAGATAGTATTTCATTCCGTGCTTTGGGTCACCCTTGGATATTTCAGTTTCTATTGTAATTTTGACCGTCCTTTTGCTTAGCATCTGCATGTTCAATGCTGTTGAAAGAAACTTTATCAAAAGCTCCTTTTATATCTATAAATAGTCCTAACTCCAACATTTCATTTACCAATATCTCCTCGATATGGGTGGTAACACAGTGAAGTGGTGATTTGGTTTAGTGTCCTGGTATGTTACGCGTGTTCATTTGGGTGAAGAGGATTTGTCTTACATGGTCCCTGATGTACCGATCGAAAAGGTTTTCATCATAAATGATCGTATATCGGTTATCGTCTGAATGTCTTCCTTGCCTAGTTTGGGTTGCTTCAATCCACCATAATTCGCTCGGTTTCGCTGCTCTTCTCAAGAGGAGCGATACATAGGACGACAAATATCATAGCGATAATTTCGCCTGAGACCAGACTAGAAACTACCTTTTGATCCTGGACTAGTCACGATAGCTATTGTGGAGGAGTGGTTTTAGTCGGCAGAAGTCCGACACTGCCCTACTGTAAGGGTGTATATGTATAAAAAAGTATAGTTCTGGGGGATATATTTAAAAGCAGGCCCTAAGCAGAGTCCAGTCCCATATGAATAAGGTTGGGCAAACTCCAATTATTTCTGGAGACTTACAAGGTGAGAATGTCTGAGAGTGGCCCAGGCTATCTTGAGTACTGTTATTATGTTGGAGGCTATGCTTCAATCTTCTTTTGAAGGGGTATACATCTCCAGATGGTTTTATCGCTATCCTCCATGTTTTCTCAGTCAGGAAAATGGATTTTTAGGAGAATATCCATTGTACATTTAATAATAGATGCTTAATCCAAGAAAACTTTGTTGGTGGCGGCCGTTACTATGTGGCAGTTTATTTTCATGGAAAACTGAAACTTCACATAAGAAAATAATGTAAATACCTTGGTACCACTCATTTTCGTAAGGACAAAATGTTTTGCATATCGACTCGAGTGCAACGCCTCCACTCAAAATGATGTGTGTTAGGTAATGCACTTCCTTATTGAAGTAACGTTTTCTTAGAACAGCAGTTTCAATCTTAATTGAATCTTTTAATTATCAGAACACATTTAATTTTTTCCAGTCCTTTTAATTATTAGAGTTATTTTTGTAATTCCTTTGAGAATGGTCGTCATTGATCGCAACACGTGTCAGGAAACTGAATATTACAATATGAAACTAAACAAGTGTTTTAATTTGAAATTACCTAATATTATAATTTCGTTTCATCAAGAGTGCAGTGAACAAAGTATATACCTTTTAATATTGTCTCCCAAATATCACAGGCGTATTCCACGAACCAAATGTCATTTACATTTCTATAGTAATTATTATTTTGGTCTTAGGGAGCCACTTTCACTTGCCAATATCCGCTTTTAAGATGGCGTCGATTGTGGTAACGGATAACTGTTCGTTTTAGTCACATTATTGAGTTGACAGGAATCAACACAAAAGTGAACACTAGGCTAATAATTCTCCTGCTGCAGTTCGGAATCTCTATGTCGTTAGTCGAACATTTAGTGGTTTCAATAATACGTTAGGTTGAGCTAACGGTATCTGATAATAGTTGGCACCAGTCGATATATACATAAACGAAAACAGTATCAGTAAGATGTGGCAAATATCATATGTTTGTAGTTTTTTCTGGGGCATGATACTTATCAATCGACTCTTGTCTTCTTCTCCTTCTCCTTGCACTAACACCATTCGTATTTTACACATTTCTCACTCCTAAAGTAGTTAAAGTGGTTTGCCAAAGATATTTTGCAAAAACAGTTTTTCTATTCTTCTCGGGATTCTAAATTTATATAACTGTAGATTTGCGACTTCCATTAAGACACGGGCCAGTAAAACTATTAATTTAGTTAGTCGAGCGAATATTAATGCCCTTTTGGTTTCGCTGTCTTTTTACCTGTCCAAGAATGACTGCACAGCTAATCTTTTTTAGATGCAAAATAAAATACTTAGTTTCTTTGTTTACAAAATACTTTGTAACTAAGTATTTTACTTCGTATTTTAAAATGTATATCGAAGAAGAAGCTTCAAGTATCATCAATACTTTTAAAGAATATCTCATTTGTATTATAATAGCCAAGTCGGGAGAATTCCTGTAGACGTTCATCAGACTTTTAGAAGCAGTTTTTAGGCTGTTTTAAGGCGTTGCGCCTTAGATTCAAATGCTTGATTAGGTAATCATAATAATTTTGGTTAACTTTTAATTTTGTATGTCCCCCTATGATATTAATTGAAAATAATTGCCCTGATTTTGGGTACCTTAGTAACCCTATAACGCCCTAGGGCGTTATTTTTTTATAATTCATTCAAATAACAAAACTAGTTCAATAATACCTTTTTTCTTAACGTTGAAAATTTGGTCCACATAGAATTCGGCGCAAATGTCTGTGATATCTCTTAAAAGTATGCCAACAGTTCCGTTTCTCAAACTTCTTTTACTTCTATTTTGTGTATCTTTCTCCAATTTATGACAGAAATGTATTCCTTCTCATATACTGCTGAAAATTTCTTCAGCAGTAACGCTTGTCTTGTCTTCTCTGCTCTTATTTTTATTGCCTCTGGTAAAGCAGCCATTCTCAATTAACGTGAACTTAAATTTCAGAAATGAAGTTGAAATATGCCAATTAGTGACAGGCACGACTTCATTGATTTATTGACTTTATATTTTTATTAATTGTTTACATAATATGAAAATAGAATAGAATTTAATATTACATCATTTTTCCGGGGACATAAAATGTTGAAAGCACCAGGGTCATTGTAGGAAATAATGCTCTTGGTACCTTAATTACTATATCGTCTTTATCGGTTCTTTTCCTACTGACCAATTTTTAAAAAATGTTATTAGATTTTGCAAATAATTTATTTTCTAAAGAATGCGATTACCACCCCTTAGTGGCGAAGGGGTGGGGGGCTGAAAAGTGTATGTCAGGATAGTAATTTAAAAACAAAAATCGACGTGTCAGAGTATTTTTCTGATATATTTTTATTTACGATTTTATAGAATTTATCCGTTACTTTTGGTATATTTATATAAGTGTTCTACTGGTTTTACCACTGTAGATATTATTTCTTTGTCACCAGTAATTCGGCTATTATTTTGACAAGGTCTAAAATAGTTAATTATCTTTTTTTCTTCAATCTGGATTTCTGATAGCCAATATGAATTTTTATGGTAGTCACGGATAACTTACTGTTGATGCGTTAGTACGTATAATTTTTTCGGAATACATTTTGACATTCCTTACTCAACAAACATATGAGCAACATATAGAAGCCTGGCGGAAGAAGCATCATGCAGATGATGATGAGGAAGAAAAGGACTCGTTCCAATTCTATGCCAATGCGAGGGCCTAGCAAGGATTAGATATCAAACTACTAACACTACAAACCCAAGCGCGGAGACCTATACCCAAGCCCTTCTGGCAGGGCTAATAGGACTAATCAAAGAGGCAAAGCTAGATCTGGTCATCTGAGATAAATAGGGATCCACAATAGATCTGCCCTTGACCGTGACCTTTGGTGGAACAGACGCTGGTGCCACCCATATAACATATTATCTAATCTAATTTAGACATTCCTTCTTCCAATAAAACTATTGTTTTTTTTCCTTAAGGTGGATTCGAGAGTTAGCGATATTACAAAATAGCTGCATAAACCAAAAATAAAAAATCCGGAGCTAAAATTGACTGAACCAGAACATTCCCCTACAGTTATATAACTTAATACTTTGCTTTTATTGATACAGTCTACTGTACTTCTTTCTTTAAAAGTGATATTTTTGCGATGGGTTTCAATCGAAAAACCAAATTGCCTGAGATTAAATTTTCATAAATCTTTTTTTACTGTAAGTGCTTTCTTCTTTTGATCCTAAGGAGCTACTTTCAATTAACAATACCCACTTGAAAAATAAGGGAACAAACAATTAAGTTAACTATCAATACAGAAACGAGTTGATTTATCTTTTTTCATTTGCTAATAGAACGAATGAGGCTCGCAAACTATTATATGATGGTTCTATAATGATCTTTTCTTTCATACCCTCATATCCTGAACGAACTTATCAGTTTCGCCTTTCTTTAAAAATAGTTGTTTGTCTCATTGGCTAAGCAGTTTTGTTATTAATTTTATGCTGAACGATATTAGTTCTCCGGATATCAGATGGCAGCATTTGATATCCCTAGCAGACCCTTGTAATTTAACTTGTAATTTAACCTTGGAAATGACAATCACATTCAGTGGAGCACACGAATGAAAAAAGCAGCATCATGGAGGAAAATGAAGTGTTTTCAGACAGCTCCAGTGAATATGAAGTAAAGTTCAACTTTTTGCCAACAGAATTACTCAGAACCTTTTGATGCCAATGCGCATTTTGTATGGATGACTTTCACTAAGGTCGTCTAAAATAGGTTGTTGTTTCAAAAAAACATTGATACTAGACGTCAACTTGTTGTTAATAGATCAAAAATTAATTACTTACTAACGCCCTCTTTTGATGACTGTTATAACTATAGTGACAAAGCTCTACAAGATCTATATAATAAAGCAGAGTACGATGAGAGACGTTGAATGTGATAAGTGTCGATTATTTTCCCGTGCACAAAGTCAGTGATCTTTGGCACTATTGTCACCTCTTACAAAATCTTATCAAGTTATGGATCCAGGGCAATAGGACAATACGTGTCGTGAGTAAGTGATTGGGGAATTAAAAATGGCGGTTAACTACCTCAACAGTGTACGCAGACTGGTCGGTCGTAAAAATTATGAGTGATGTTTCGCCATTGAAAACGTTTTCTTTTTAAAAGGATTGACTAAATGTCTAGATCCAGCCAGAGCATAAGCAAAGTTAATTTTAACGTTGGATACATCCATTTTCGTGCATATCAGAGATAAACAATCGTGCATAGATGTGTGGGATATGTTTGTAGATATGGGATTTATAAGGAAAATTGCTCTACTACGGAATCTAATCTCAATGCGCTATGAGAACTGTAGTTCAATGGAAACATACGTGACGCAAGTAATCGAAACTTCAAGATTAGTGAAGAATGGATCTGCTCACTTCTTTTAGCGGGCTTGCCAGAGCGTTTTGCAGTGACCGCTGATCAAATCACGAAATGGCAGCACAGATACAAACAAGAATAAAATCTGACATGACATAACGTTTAACAAACCAAGAATAATGAAAATAAAACTAACGTTCTTAGCGTGGTTTTTCTTAATGATGATTTTGACAACGGTGATTGGTATATCGATTCGGCTGCGTGTAACCATGTAACATCAAAAGAGTTTTGGATGACAAATAAAAGTGAATCTAATATCAAAGAAATAACTATGTAAACTAAGTAATCGGCACAAGTGAATATTATAACAGTTGTTAATAAAGAGTAAATTAACATTACTATAAAAGACATTATATGTGTGTCCGAACTCAAAACCAACTTATTATAAGTGGGACAGTTAGTTAAAATGGAAATCATGTCATTTTTAATGAAAATGTTTGTCGAATTTTGAATAATCCAAATAAACTAGTGGCAACAGCTGATTTAAAGAACAATATGTATAAATTAAATCTATAGAAACCATAGGAACATTTTGTGGTAGCTGCAATCGACTCAAAACATGGCATAGACGGTTTGGTCACATAAATTACAAAGACCTTTTACAAAATATGTGGTTAGTGGCATGGATTATCAAGGTAACTGTACTAATAAGCAAAATTGTAGAGTGTCTTCAGAAGGAACAATGCAGACTACCTTTTAATCATATAGGGTCACGTGCCTTACAGTTATTAGAAGTAATTCATGCTGATCTGTCAGGTTACACACTTGTTAGGTGGTTCAAGATATTATTTAGTACTGTTGGATGATTTTAGTAGAATTGTTTATTTTCTCAAACATAATAATCAAATACTTAGTTATTTTAAGGAATTTACAATAATGGCTGAAAACCAAACAAATGTTAAAATGAAAGCTCATAGAAGGCGAATTTTGCAGTTTATCATTTGAAAAGTTTAAATTGATAATGGAATTATTCATCAGAAGACACTTATCCCCTCAACAGAACGGTATGTGTGAAAGAATGAATCGGACATTAGTAGAAAAAGCTCGTTGCTTGCTTTTTGATGAAAGACTCGATAAAACCTTCTGGGCTGAAGCTGTAAATACAGCTGCATACCCCATAAATAGGTCGATTGTGTCAGGTCTAAAAATAACGCCGTACGAATTATGGCGGCAAAACCAACCTGATGTAAGTAATCTTAAAATGTTTGGAACCGAGATTATGATGTTAATACCTACAGAAATTTGACAAAAATCATATAGCATGGTATTAATCGGTATTTGTGAAAATATAAAGGGTGATATCATAGCAAATGAAAGGACATCAGAAAGAGCAGACCCTTGTAATTTAACTTGTAATTTAACCTTGGAAAATAACATATCACTTTCAGTGGAGCACACGAATGAAAACAGCAGCATCATGGAGGAAAATTAAGTGTTTTCAGGCAGCTCCAATGAATATGATCCACAAGAAGACTTGGATGGCATGGATAGGTCAGCTCCGCAGGAAGAATTAAATGGAATTACTGACAAAATGGAAGCAATAAGAAAATCCAGCAGACAAAGAAAACAAATAAATTTTGATGACTACGTAACGTATGCTTGCCAAACAGATATCAGCATAGAGGATGTTCCACTGAACGCATCTGATGCATTATCAAGACCGGACAGTGACACATGGAAAGAAGCAATTGACACCGGACTGGCATCCTTTGAAGAAAATGAAGCCTTGGAAGTGGTGAAAAGGCCAGAAAGTGCTTCGCCTGTAAAGTGCAAATGGGTATTCAAGAAAAAGTTTGATTGTGAAAATAATGTGCGATACAAAGCTCGGTTAGTGGCCAAAGGTAATACAAAACATTCAGGATACTTGATTTGATTTGAAAACAACCCACTTTGATGTAACAACAGTGTTTTTTAATGGTTCTTTAACTGAGACAGTTTTCATGACGTGGCCAAAAGGTTCAATTGGCAAAAATCAGGGTCTCAAGTTAAAGAAAGCCATTTACGGTTTAAAGCAGACTTCAAGGATTTTGACTGAAAAAGTAAAGGATGTTTTAACTAAATTAGGTTATAAAACATCAAAATATGAACCATGTATTTATTTGAAATATAGAGATAATTTTAAAACCATTGTAGCATTGTACGTGGACGATTTTTTCGTTTTCTCGAATTCTGATACCGATACAAGTTTTTAAAAAGGGAACTGGGCTTAAAATCAAAATAAAAGACCTAGGTCAAATGAGACAATGTTTAAGAAAGAGAATTCCAATTGATCAAAGTAATATGCCAATAACTTTAGATCAAGAACAATACGTAGATGAACTGTTATCACATTTTAATATGACAGAATGTAAACCCGTAAGCATACGTATGGAAAATAACGGGAAATTGATCAAAAGTGAGGTAAAAAAGATATTGAACATACATATCAACAATTAATAGGTGGATTGATGTACTTAGCTCTGCTTACGAGACCGGACTTTTCTTTTTGTGTTAGTTATTTAAGTCTGTTTATTAATTGTTTTGATGAGTCACATTGGAAATGTGTTACGCTATTTAAAATGTACCAAGAACTGTGGTTTAGCGTTTACAAAGACAGAAAACCTAAAATTGGAAGGTTTCTATGCGTTGTTTTTTTTTAAATAAATATATTCAAAATAGTGTAGAAAATTTGTGATATTCATATTTATTTATTGTACGTAGAAAAACTGATACTTACTAGCAATAACATTTTTGTATCTATTTTTCATTGTGTTTATATCCAAAGTTCCAACTGCGGACTCCCCTTTTCTTGTTTTGATGTTCTAAAAATTGAATGAAACATTAAGCTTAGTCATATTAAAAACAATATATTTATACATACCTCAAATTCAATGTCGAGAACATTTGGTCCTCCCTCGTCATTAACAAGATTATTTAGGTATTGTCCTATTAAATTCCTTTTGATGGCTGTATTTTCTTCGTGCATTTTAGGAGGGACAATAGGCTGCAATCCCAGAAGTCTCTCTTTCTCTTCTAATACCACGGTTTTCTTTTTCTTATTGGCAGATCTGAAATTATTTTATTATTAAAGAAACAATCCCGCCATGAATTTGCTTATCACCTGAATACGAAGAAAAACAGAACTGTGATAGGTATAATACCTAAAAGGAATAGGTAGTATAATCTAGCACTTTTTATTTCGCTGTTTTCGGTTTCTAATGATACAATAATTTTGTAAACAGATATCTTCCCCAGGAAATTATTTTCGATGCAGATTGTTGAATTTTTATGTACACCGATTAGGTATATGGCGTTTTGTTCCTGAAGTGCTTGACGTTGAGTAATATTTCCTTCGCAGTTTTCCGTCAATACAGTTGCCTCATAAATTGTGCTAAAAATCAATTTATTTTTAAAGTACATCTTATACAGTTAATTAAAATTAAATCCTAATTCTTACCTGTTAAATGTATGTTCTAAAATAAGCTTATAATTACAAAAACTTGAGTTGCAATTAGATGACGAGAAACTAGTAACTTCAGGAGTGGGAGGATTTGTATAAAGCAATATTTCTGCTGTTTCTCCCTCAAAAGAATTTACTGCTTGGACACATATATTGTATACGGTCGAGGGCCATAAATTTTCCAACTGAAATTACATTAAGATTATAAAAACTACTTTCCTAAATTGGTTAATTTGAGAATGGCCTTCTAGCTGTTAAAGTTATAGTTGCTAACTATAATTAGTTATCATCAAAACTAATTAAATCTATTTTTAAATTTAAAGACAAAGTAAAAGCTTCAAGTATATAGAAAAGAACATACACTTGTTACGATCTCTTGATCTCATCAGTACACCACATGTTTATAAACTGTTCAACGTAAATTTATTTTTTTCAGTTTATTTGACAGAAATAAATACATTCAAAATTGAGTTGCTTTGTTATTTGTAATAAACAAATTACTTTTGTATAATTCAATATCTGTCGAGGTATTAGCCAGAGAAGTAGTTGTTTCAATACGTGATTTGTTTTGTAGTCTTAATAAGTGTTGTAGATTTACGAAATGTTTTCGTATTCTTAATTATTAGTTAATTACAACGACCTAAATTACTTAAATATATTTTATATAGTTTGTAAAGTTATTTAAAAACCTAATAAAATTGAACCAAGAATGAAACCTTGTAGAACATCTATATTCACATATTTAAGAAGATGTTTTCGAACATTTAATAAGATGAATATTGTAGATATTTGTTATTCGTTACGTTAGAATTGAGTTTGTTAAAAAAGTAATATTAAAATATCATATAAATATGTTTCTTTTTGACTCCCTGTTATATTGCAAATTAGAAATTACTCATTATTTCCTGTTGGTCAGTCCATTAAAATATGTGACTCAGCTATGTAAAAAGAGAGCGTGGTAACTAAGTACAAAGTAATATTGGATATTTATTTATTTATCAAATGTGAATATAACTATTTCGAGTCTTACAAATGTATACAAAAATACAAAAATTTCGACTTCACATGGAAAGGCTCAAGTTCACGTCCACAACTATCAAGGCGAATCAGTTAGTGTTAGTACTGTAATTTCAGAAATTATGTTAAGTGTAGTTGATATAGTTCAGAAAATTGACCAGTTAGACTGTAAAAAGGTCTGTGTCCTGACTGTAAGTTTTAAGAAATTGTAAATTTACCTCTTGTCTTTTGCATATAATATTCACGGAACCTTTAAACGCTGGTCGGTTCCCTGGTAGGTGGAAATGTAATTTCATTATTCCTGTGCACAAATCTGAGGCCAGGAATAATATCAAAAATTATAGGCCAATTTCAATTTTAAGTTTAATACCTAAGCTATTTGAAAGCTTAATAACATTAATTAATTATCAACTATATTTAATCCGATAATTTCACCTGAACAACATGGATTGGTAGATGTCATGAGTACTGACTTTGTAAAAGCTTTTGATAGAATTAACCACGATATACTTTTAATCAAACTACATCCATTAGATATACTTAGTAAGTTGCATAGTTGGATAGAAAGCTTACTTTTGGGCTTCCAAAAGGTTTCCATTTAGGCCTATTGTTTAAATTATTTATAAATGATATAACAATTTGTATTAAACATACATACTACTATAAATACTATTACTATAATTTATGCTCTCGACATAGTAAACTCGTGGGGCATAGACCAAGGATTATCCGTAAATCCAATAAAAAATAAGTACTGGTACTGTTCATAAGAAAAGAAAGATCAAGGATTTCAAGCACCTAAGCTTTCGGGGCGAAGAACTCACCCTGAAAGAAGAAGTCAAATACTTGTGCATTCTTCTAGACAATAAACTAAACTGGAATGCCCGTTTGACAGAGAGATCTAAGAAAGCAATGCAGACGAGCTGTGGGGAAAACATGGGGACTATCTCTAAAGGTAGCTCTATGATCTATATGGCCATCTTGCGGCCAATATTGGCATATGCATCAATAATATGGTGGATAAGAACGACCACGAAACCAACGATAATGGGCTCTTTTGAGCGTGACAGGAGTCATCAGAACAATACCAACAGCGGCTATGGAAGCTCTGCTGCACCGAGCAACAAAGGGATGGCTTGTAAGCAACGGAGAAGGCGAACACCACACAATCTTAGAGGATTTCAGAAAAATAAATCCCCAGATTAGGATGCTGGTGGACAATATCCCTCGAAAATACATATTCACTAGAAAGTAGTTTCAAATAGACCTGAGCTACGAAGACTCAGGAGTAGGAAGCAAAAACAAAGACATTCATATATATATATATATATATATATATATATATATATATATATATATATATATATATACACTGATGGGTCGGCAACGAAACAGGGACATGTGTAAGAATTTTCTGCAAAAACCTATCCCTGAAAATAGTACTGCATTAGATAACACAATGAGCACACCAAAAACGATGGAATTCGTGAGTATACTATGACATGTGTAGGAATTTTCTGCAAAAACCTATCCCAGCAAAGGCAATCTCTGACAAGATCAAAGGAAAAAATACATACATCATAATGGTGAGCTGTAAAATTACCTCAGAATTAACGCTGGAATGTTGCGAAGCCTTGGAAGAAGTGGCTCGTGACAACAAAGTGATCTTATTCTGGTCTGCACAACAGCAGAGGAAACAGACCAGTAGATAGTTGCCGCTCTCTCTGCTATACTTGATTACCCTACTGAACACTGAACACGGAGCGATGGGATTACACACCTGGCTGTAGGGTCTCAAAAAACTTTATCGCAATGAACACCAAAGCGGCCAAGTATGAAACTCTCCAAAGAAAACCCGCGAATGGTTGTAGGGTTGGTAATAGGACCCTGCAATTTAAGATCGCACCTGAATAGACTGGGATTACAAACTATTCCTACCTGTAGTGGGTGTGTTCTAAAGTAAAAATATTCATTCTGCGATGAAAGGCAGAGGCAACTGCCTACTTTTCAGGAGATCAAAGCAAATCTCCATCAGAGAAGGTAAGTGATTCGCGGAGTGGTTCAGAAAAGGCCTTCTCCTGAGCTGTGATATCAATTCCCATAACATGGTATGTAGCAGCACAGGCACTGATTATAGAGTTAAGAAACTTCGTAACAAAAATCAATTTAGATATCACTAATACTAGCGAACCTCTTTTCGTGAATTCAATCAGGTAGGAAATGTTGCACATCACTCTAGCTGATGCCTTCACAGTAATTACAATTCAAAATTGGCCAGTTGTGAAAGAACCCTCTTTATTGGACCATCAGCAGCTTGAGTTCGTCATGGAGGCCACAAAGGTACATGTAATGGAGTGTAGAAATCCCTGGAACAGGCTAGAGCTTCTATAGAGAGTGCTTAAGTATAGGAACCTAAGATTTGTAAAAATTGACTTCATGGGAACATACTAGTAGTAGGGTATTTGTACAAAAAATCCAACCAGGTCGCAGTTCCGTAAGGCTGTCTGTCAAAACAACTCCATCTAATCTAATCGAATATACAAAACAATATGAAGTTTTACTAAAAGATTTTTATATTTCTTTCAAACAAAGCATACAAGCTTAAGTTAAAAGTTAATGTTGGAGATTATTAGAAGACCTTACGATACATTTCATAAACACATTTAAGCATTAATCAAATACTTAGAGGACTTGAAACATGTATTTTCGGATAAAAAGAATCATGATCACAAAACTATTGTGCTTATAGAAAAGTTAAAGGGTTATTATATAAGCTATACAAATGATTTAAGTTTTATAAACCCTCTAAAAGTTATCTTTAATTTTAACACCAACTATAAGAAGCTACTAGAGAACCATCAAAGAAGTAATATTTTAGAATCTAAACAAGGTTAAATACAAATGAGCAAGTATTTTTTTTAAATATTTTAAAAATAAAATAACTCTAAGACTTTTAAAGCTTCTAACTTATGTAATGTTAGAGTAACAATTATACAAAATCAAAAGGATAATCAAAATTCTTCAAGTGGTATAAATTAAAAGATTTAGTGTTTATCATGAATTAAAATGTAGTAACTGCAGCAATCATTCTTATGATAATAATTTTAGCGAATTTCGTCAATGCCTTAAATTTAATAGTAAAACAAAACTAGGAATTTAGTAAATCAAAATATAACCATACCTTGTACGAGTACATATCAATTGAATTATTATATGGAACTTCACCAATGTAAGTTTGATTGCTAAAAATATTGAATTTTTTAAGTAAGCCATTTGGTGCCTTAGGTGTATTCCAAATGATAAGGTCGTCTACAGTGGACAAATTCGTAGGTGCGGTTGGAGCTGAAATATCGTAGAAATAGGTTTAACAGAAATACATGATATCGAGTTCAATTATTTAATAGAAAATTGTTATAAAAAAATTAAATTTGTATATATTTACCTGCTTCTTTTGTTTTAACCACTTTTGAATAAATATGTTTCGTCGATCGAAATATAGTAATTTCATAATCAGTGTATGGTTTTAAATTTAAAATATTTGTCGATATATTTAATGGAAGATGTTTATTTACCTCGTAATTTACAGTATAATAATTGTTTGAACAGTAGTTATCATTCCGTTCAATGTCAATTGTAATATATTTTGCAAATATTTCAGTTTTTATAACAGATTCGTCGATATCTAAAACAAGATATAAAATTAGTTAATATAGAAAATATTTCATATACAACTAGGTCAACTTTATTTACTAGCTAATAATTATTCATATGTTAAAAAAAAATAAGGTGACGACGTGACAACCGGTACATCGGCTCCGTCTCAAAGAGTTAATATTATAGTGAAAATCAAAAAAAAACTAATACAATTTGTGTAATAGTGAATAAATAGTGTGATAAAGTGACTAAGTTATAAAACTAACAATAAATATATCGTTAGTAATCGATTTATAGATTTTACATTAAAATAAAATCGAGAGGTTAAAAGGACAAAGTTCATCTACGAAAAGAAGGAGGAGTGAGCGAGTGTTCGTGTGCGTTCGGAGCGACGGACGTGGAGCGGAATTCGCGCATTTAAAATTTTCACGCGGAAAAATACGTTAAAAGTCGTTATCGCATCTCCAGTGGCAAACCAAAGAGATATTGTAATTATAACATATTAAATGGATGCGGATAAGAAAAGAAACCGACAAGACTTAGATACAAGTTTTGAAGAACAAAATATATTTAATAGAAGTAAAAAGACACTCAGATCACCAAAACAACAATTAATACTAGCGGAAAAAATAGACACACAACAAAATACAAATAAGAAACTCACGCAGAAAGAAACAGTTAAAGGAGTACAGGATATGGAAAAGGACAACATAGAAGAGTTAAAATTATTACTTTTAGATATAAAAACACAAATGGAGAAAAATACTTTAGAACTAAAAGCGGAAATACAAGAATTAAAAAGCCTAAACAAGAAAAATGAAGAAAAATGGAACGAAGAAAAAAATAAGTTAATGAAAAGAATTGAGATCTTAGAGGAAAACACAGAAAAAGAGGAAAAAATGAAGAAAAAGAATAACATAATTATAACAGGTCTACAACTAGAAAATGAAAATGTGATAAATGGAGTTGAAACATTCCTAAAAGAGAAAATAAAGATAGATACAAAGATAAAAGACGCGTACAAAATTAAAACAAAACAACATGAATTTGTAGTAGTCAAATTCAATGAATTTAATGATAAAATAAATATAATGAAAAACAAAAGAAATATCAGAGATACAGAAATATACATTGAAAATGACTATACAAAAAAAGAACAAGAAATACAGAAAGAAATAAGAAATATTGCTAAGGTACAAAAGGAGAAAGGTTACAGAGTTTTTGTTGGATACCAAAAATTAATAATAAACAATGAAGAATATCGATGGGACAAAGAACAACATGGTGTAACATTATATACAAAAAACGAAAAGAATATGAGCAATTAACAGATCCACTATTAACAATAAACAAATATAACAAAAATGACAAAGACAATAGATTGAATATTAAAAATAAAAATTATAAGGCATTACTTATTGGAACTTGGAATATCAGAGGAATTAATAATAAAGAGAAAGAAATAGAACTGGAATTTGATAAAATGGGAATAGACGTACTAGGACTGACAGAGACGAAAAAGAAAGAACAAGGAAGCATTCAAACAAATAATGGACACCTATTTATATATAGCGGGGTAGAGGAAAATGCTAGAGCGGCATGTGGAGTAGCTTGTATTATTAATAAAAACCTCGTAGGAAATATGAAAGAATACCAATGTATCTCAGAAAGAGTTTTACTTATAAAATTCAAACACAGTACTGAAACTTTTCTAAAAAACTTGATCATCACATATGCTCCAACTAACGATGCCAGTAAAGAAATAAAAAATAAATATTGGGAAGAACTAAATAGAATTACTGAAGAACTTAAAAATGAAGTGATTGTAATGGGGGATTTAAATGCACGGGTAGGAAGAAAAGATCAACTGTATAAAGAAACTGTTGGAAAATATGGCGAATTATGTAGAAACGAACAAGGAAACAGATTACTCGAATACTGTCAAATGAATAATTTACTTATAACAAACACATTTTTTCAACACAAAAATATACACAAATACACACGAGAGATTATAAGCAGAAAGGAGAGATCCATTATAGATTATATATTAGTAAATAAAAATAAAATCAACAAAGTAAAAGACATTAGAGTAAAAAGAGGAGCCGAAATTGGAAGTGATCACTTTCTACTAATACTGAAAACTAAAAATATAAAACAGAATCTAACTAAAAATAAGAATGTTGAGGTTTTAACACACGATTCGATAAAAGCCTTCAGACTAAAAGACAGTGAAATTGCAAAGAAATATCAAGAACAACTCTCGATTAAATGGATTGGCATAACTGAAGAGACAGATATAGATAATTTATGGACAACCTTTGAAAATAATATAAGAACTACGGCAGAAGAGGTGTGCGGTTTAAACAAAAAAAATAATATGAGGAAACAGACTGGATGGTGGAATAACACAATAAAAGAAAACATAAGAAAGAAGAAATATCTTTGGAAGAAATATCTAAGTAATAAAACAGAAGAAAACTATACACATTATACAAATTGCAGAAAAGAACTTAAAAAAATAATTAGAAAATCAAAAACAGAGATGTGGGACAAATTTGGTGACAAAATGGAAAAAGAATCTAGAGAAAACCAAAAGTTATTCTATAACACACTTAAGAAATTAAAAAATACAACAAACAAACTAACCCTACAGCAAATCAGAAACAAAAACAATAAAATATTACTTAAGACAGATGAAATAATAGATAGATGGCGAGAATATTTCCAGGACTTACTAAAAACTACAGATACATGCACAGATAACTGTGAGGAAGAATTTAATGGAATCACAACAGAGAAAAAAATATCAATGAAAGAGATGATGGAAATAATAAAGAAATTGAAAAATGGAAAGTCACCAGGCGCAGACAAAATTACAGCAGAAATGCTAAAAAACCTAGACGAAACAGGAAAACATCTATTACTATACATTATAAATAAAGTATGGACTGAGGAAAAAATACCTGAAAGTTGGAATAAAACATTAATAGTACCAATCTATAAATCTGGAAACAGAGATGATTGCAAAAACTACAGAGGAATAAACCTACTAAACACCACCATGAAAATATTTGAACAAATAATAGCAAACAGAATTAGGGAAAAAATAGAACATAAGTTGGAAGAAACACAATGTGGATTTAGAAAAGGACGAAGTGTACAAGATCACATCTTCACAATAAGACAAATAAACGAAAAGTTTCAACAACAACAGAAAGGAATGGTTTTAGCTTTTATTGACTTAGAAAAAGCATTTGACAGAGTGAATAGAAATATACTATGGAATATTCTAGGACAACATAACATCGACCATAAAATTATAAGACTTATAAAACAAATATATTCCAACACTGAGAATCAAGTTATATATAATTCAAAAATATCAAAATCATTTAAAACAAACACGGGTTTAAGACAAGGAGGAGGACTCAGCCCATTATTATTTATAATCTTTATAAATGAGATAGCAAGGAAATGTAGCAGAAAAACTAAAAAATTACTTATTGGACGTAATAGAATGAAACCAGTACTCATATCAGAAGGATTATTTGCGGACGATATAGTACTCTTTGCTGCAAATGAAAATGATTTAAAACAAAACATAAGCGTATGGAAACAAAACCTAGAAGAGTATGGCATGAAAATAAACCTGAAAAAAACTAAAACAATGTGCATAAGCGAAGACGATCAAAATATAGATATTGAACTGAATAAAGAAAAATTAGAACAAACAAAAACATATAAATATTTAGGAATTACAATACAAGACAATGGAAAACAGAACATAGAAATAGACACCAGAATAAACAACACAATGAAACTATATCACACAATGAGACAACATTTCATCTGGAACAGAGAAATATCAAAACAGACCAAAGTGAAAGTTTTCAAATCTTTATATAGACCAATGCTAACATTTGGCTGTGAAACATGGACACTAGACAAAGAACAAAAAAGCAAAATTCAAGCGGTTGAAATGAAGTACCTTAGAGGCGCAATGGGAGTAACAAAAATAAATCGGATAAAAAACACAAAAATCAGAGAAGACCTGTCCATTGAATCAACCCTTGAATTCATTAAGAAAAGACAACTCGGTTGGTTTGGACATCTACAAAGAATGCCTGATACTAGACCAGTAAAACAAGTATGGGAAGCCCGAATAACTACAAAAAGACGGAGAGGAAGGCCGAGACAAACATGGAACAATAACATTTCAAGTATCCTAGAAGAAAAGAAAATAACCTACAATGAAGCAAAAAGGATGGCATTAAATAAGAAGGACTGGACGAAATTAGTACACGGACAAGAAAATTAATAAAAACGTTACGGATATCCCTCTCCATTGTTGTCTCTGGCGAAACCGTTTTCACCAATGAACAAATGGACCCAATCCGCCCGTTGAAACTGGTGACAAGCCCCCATCCGTTGATAGAACTACAGCAGAATTCACGAAGATAAGCTCATTTCCACATTGCATTAAGTTATAAAATAGAATGTATTTTAAGTTTACTGTTTATATAACACACACCCTATGAAGGGTACATAGTGTTTATTTGAAAATATATATATATGTTAAAAATATTATTTATAGTACATTGATGTAAAAAGAAACAATAAACTAGGGGTAAATTGATTTTGTTAGGATATGACGCTGTTGATTTATCACTGGTCAGATGACGTCACTAGTTTTGGTGCGGCTGAATTGTGAAATAAAATATTAAATGCACTTCACTGTATATATTCACCGTAATAAAAAAAGTATTTACAATGTATGTACAAATGCAATAGTTTTAGTTTACTTTTATGTTTAAGTTTAAATGTATAAAGGTTTAAGTTTAGAATATTAAAATTTTGATGTTTACTGTTCGTTTAAAAGTGTCTGCTTCAAATTTGTCAAAACAGCTAAAATGTGAAAATGCGTGAGGGTGAAAATGAATCTAATTAGTTTTCGTTATCCGGAGGGGTTGGTGGGCCGGGCTACCTTTGTTGGTAGGTGAAAGTGGTGGTAGCGTCTTCCGCGAATTGACCGGTACCCAGACTAGCGGCCAGTACGTGACCTATCAAAGACATTTTGTTAATTGTAGAAACGATGGTCAGGACGTGACCTAACAAAGGAGTCTGGATAATTGTTTTCTCCAAAAATATTTTGAATGGCCCAACAACCCCCTGGAGTTTTGCTTTTCGAAAAATTGTTTGAATGCTCTAACAACCCCCATGGATTTACACATTAAGTTGTTCTAAATTTTCTAAAAAATTACTTGAAAAATATCTAAATGCGCTTAATAACATAAAAATACAAAATTAAAAAACGTAATAATAGACGGTTCGTAACAGATTTAATGATTTTTATATATTTATATTTATATATGGAGGTGAATACACTTTTGCTTGCGTTTGAACTACTCGTAACACTTTTTCCAATCTGATTGAGGTACCTCCAAAACATCTATTTTGAACGCATCAACCGCTTCTTCAAGCGTTGAGAAACGTTGGCCTCGCAATTTAATTTTTGATTTGCGGGAATCAAAGGAGGAACCGGGAGTGTAGAAGGTGGCATAACCCTGCGAATTTACACCGATGGTTCTAAAACCAAGAGAGGATCTGGGGCAGGTATTTACTTGCAACAAATGGACATATCACTAGCTATATCCCTAGAGAAATACACAACTACTCTGCAAGAAGAGGTCGTTGGTATCATCCATGGGGCAAAAGAAATCCTACACCGTGACATCCGTGATAGGAACATCCAAATCCTGATAGTAGGGCAGCAATGAGTGGTTACACACTCATTCTTACAAGAACAACAAAATGACTTGAAGGCACTTTTGAGTACAGACGGTATACAATAGCATTTTATTCCCTCTCGGACACCCCATTGTGGGGGTTTGTGGGAAGCAGGAATTAAATCCACAAAACTCATCTTATATAAAATGGCTAGCGGTGCAAATTTAAGGTTTGAGGAATTCGTTACACTTCTTACACAGATCGAATCAATCCTAAACTCAAGACCTTTATGTTCTCTATCTAATGATCCTAATGATTTATCATTCCTAACCCCTGGCCACTTCCTAATTGGTGAAAACTTACGAGCACTTTTCGAGCCAAATATAGAACACATCCAAATTGGAAGGCTATCACGTTGGCAGCTAGTACAGCGTATGCAGCAGCATCTTTGGGCAAGGTGGCGAAAAGAGTACCTCCAGGAAATGCAAAGTCGCCGGAAGTGGAAACGATCGCTAGGAGCAGCATTGCAAGTTGGACAACTTGTACTCATTCATGAGGACAATGTACCCCTAATTCACCCACCCGGTAACGGTGAAAACGACCAACGACAGTTTAGTGCATCCCGCGGTTAAGTTATTCGCATTCCTATTTAACCCAGACAAAGAAACCCCCCCCCCCCAAAAAAAAAAAAATAAGATAAACATATTCTGATCACACTAGGGGATGTTATTTGTCAATATATTAATTAGCTTTATTGTACAGACATATATATATATATATATATATATATATATATATATATATATATTAATATCACATATATTAATTAGCTTTATTGTACAGACATATATATATATATATATATATATATATATATATATATATAAGTAACCTGCAGCTACAACAATGCCCTATATTATTATTTCCTTTGTTAATTAATAATTAATCTATTGTTTTAATATTCATATTCATTTATTTTAGCGTAGTAAGTAGATGACGCAATCGTATGTAGGCGTTTTGCTTAGTGTGTAAGTTATAGTTTATAAAAGCTCCTGGCGCGCATGTATTATGTTAATATTAGATTTGTAATCCAGTTAGACACGTCCTGTGTTAATTCATCATTAAATTAATTATTATGTTATTTCGTAAATTAAAATAACCCGAGTCGTAGTTCCCAGTCGCGTGACATAAATAAAAATAGTTTTTAAAAAACCAAATTATCGACCACGAAATTTAACTGGCGCAGTCGTTCGGATTTTTTCCAAAGAAGGCCTGAGAGAACATCAAGCCCCTTTCGTTTAACGATTAATTGGAAATAACCTACATCATCTCCACGTCGTCTCTGACCCGAGGATTCTCAAGAAATCGAGAACACCAGTCCAAAGGCAGCAGGACGCAAGGACATCAACTCACCCGTTCCACAGTCTCCCTGGACGAACACCAAAGACCGATGGACAGCGTGATCTTCGGTTGGTAAGTACAAGTTTTTTAGAGGCTTTTTCATTTTTATGTTCACAAGCGAATCGGACTCTGACTCGGACCCGTCTAATATTAGCGATAATTCCCCTATCGATTCTCATACTCCAGGTAGTCCCGTTAACGATCTAATAAATCATTTTTTAAATATAAACCTAAACATGGAAGACGTTGACTACCGCCTTATTAAATTAAACGTGGATACAATTCCATCATTTAACGGAAATAGTGAATTAGTGGAAGTCTTCATATCTAGGTGCGAAGCCGTATTAAATCAGTTTAGACCATTAAATAATATCCAAGTCAATAATTATTTAATAAATGCAATAATTAGCAAACTACAAGATCGCGCGCTGATTGCCATAGGTTCGCGGACAGAATTAAACACTTGGCCGGAAATTAGGAATCACCTCCGACAAAGATTTGGAGATTTAAGGAATTATGATTGCTTAGTTCAAGATCTGATAAATTTAAAACCTAGAAAAAATGAATCATATTTAGATTTCGGAGAACGCCTCCAGATATTACGAAGTAGATTAGCTAGCAAGATAAATTCATTATCAGCTGTGGAAATGCCAGACGCTACTAAGCGAATTCATTTGCACAACTATGATGAACTTGCGTTAAAAACGTTTGTACGCGGTCTGCGCGGAAATATACAAAGCATTGTTCGCTTGCGCGATCCTATTACACTAGAGGACGCGATAAATTATGTAATCGATGAAAACAATCTCCAAAATCAATTGAAATTTGGCTACAGTGTTAATACAAAAATTATTCAAAATTTTAACAAAACCGTTCAAGATATTTCACACAATCAGAACACATTAGAATCTAGGATCAAGCAATTATACGCGATATTCAAAGAAGATGTCGATCATCAACATATCCTGTTCACGAAAGATCTATACAATCAGCTGATCTTACTTTTTGGCATAATTGGAAATATTCTACAAAATATTATAAATTCTTTAGCCTTCTGCAAATTAAAAGTCTTGAGCTCAGACATAATTAGGCCTCAGGACCTGTACGAAGAATTAATCAAAATTTCAACCCATTACAACGAAGAACTACCATTTAGGAAACCCCATCACTTTACACACTGTATATATATATATATATATATATATATATATATATATATATATATATACAACATCTAAATATAATACATGTATGGTAGATGATGTTAGTGGATTAGTCCGTTAGTCCGTTAAATAGCTATCGACCAGCGGTCTTTCAGCCCGGATTCGTCAGTCTTTATATGTCTCGTCAGTCTGTCTCTGATGAATTCGAATGTTGTGAATGAAGGGGTTTTATATTTAGGGATTCGGTCAGGATTTCTGCGCAAGCAGTAAAGGGAAAGGATGTGTTGGTTGAAGGAGTTTTTGGAAAATGTTTCGCTAAGGTATATAAGGCGTTCATTGATGGGAATAACAGCGGTAGTGTCATATAGGAGTTGGTTAAAAGGATTATGTAGAGGATTGCTAGGATGGCGGATTTTGGTTAAAGCTCTTAGGGAGGATCGCTCGCTAACTTGGATATTATGGATAGTGGGATTGCAGGAGTTTAGGAAAAGAACATTACCATAGTCAAGTAAAGGGCGACAAACTGTCCAAAGACGACATCAACTGCCTAGGGTACGCGGATGACTTAGCCATTGTCATCAGGGGCCGGTTCGCGGGAGTTTTCTCGGAGCGAGCACAAAGAGCCCTAAACATAGTAGACAATTGATGCAAACAGGAGCGATTGACAATCAATCCACAAAAAACACAAATTGTCGTATTCACAAAAAGACGAGCATTGCAAGGCCTAAAGCCACTGAAGCAAAGTACTTGGGAGTAACCTTTGACGCCAAAATGACGTGGAGACCACACATCACAAAAGCCACCAAAAAAGCAACAATATCATTGGGCAGGTGTCGCAGAATGTGCGGGAAAAATTGGGGACTAAACCCTAAATTGACTCTATGGCTCTACACCAGGGTGATAAGACCCATGATAGCCTATGGATTAGTGGTGTGGTGGACTAGGACAAAGCAAAAGGGGTCGATAGGACTCCTGAGCAGTACACAAAGACTAGCATGTCTCAGTACAACAGGAGCCCTAAGCACCACCCCAACAGCAGCTCTAGAAGCCATCTTGAACATACCACCATTACACATCTTCATTCAAGGAGAAGCCAGGTCCGTATCATACAGACTGATGCAAGGACAGGCTCCCATAATCCGATCACACGGAAAAACGCACCAATGGCTAGAAGACGAGCTGAAGGCTAACGCGATTACAGCAATGCCTAGCGATGCCATGGTGAAAAAATACAATTTCGAAAAGAAATACAAGGTTCTAATCCCACAAAGAGAGGACTGGGTCGAAGGCCAACCTACCAAAGCAGAATCATGCTGGTTTACGGACGGCTCAAAGACTGACAAAGGGGTAGGAGCAGGTATATACGGCACAAAACCCGAGACAAAGATTTCTGTCAGTCTCACCAAGGACACCACGGTGTTCCAAGCAGAGGCGATAGCTCTTCACCACTGCACAAGAGAAATAGCAAGACAAGACACCAAAAGTAGGTCAATTGGTATATTCTCCGACAGTCAGGCGCTACTAAGAGCACTAAGCTCCACACAGGTCGAATCTAAGCTAGTGTGGGACTGTATACGCGCTCTTAACCAACTTGGCAGTCACAAAAAAGTAACAATCACATGGGTCCCAGGACACGGAGGACATCCGGGGAATGACATAGCAGACGAATTGGCCAAACAAGGCTCGTCAAAAGCAGTAATTGGCCCGGAACTCTCTTGCAAAATCTCCAAAACCGCAGTCAAACGATCCATAAAAAATGGGTGGAGACACAGGCCCATACCTGGTGGACGAACTCACCAGAACAGAGACAGGCGAAACAGTTCCTTAAGAAACAATCGCCAAAATTCACGACCGAACTCCTGAACCAAGACAGGAAAATGGTCAAAACAATAGTAGGCCTGATAACAGGACAAACATATGAGCAAAATAGGCCTGGTGGAAGAAGCACCATGCAGATTCTGCCTAGAGGAAAAAGAGGACTCGTTCCACATCCTATGCCACTGCGAGGGTCTAGCAAGGATTAGATATCAAAAGCTAGGCACTACAAACCCAAGCGCGGAGACTTATACCCAAGTCCCTCTGGCAGGGCTAATAGGACTAATCAAAGAGGCAAAGTTGGAGCTGGTCATCTGAGATAAACAGGGATCCACAATAGACCTGGAAAGGTCGCGGTGGAATAGGCGCTGGTGCCACCCATATAACATCTATCTATCTATCTAAAGGGCGGCTAATAATTTTATAAATTTTAACGGCTGTTTTTGTGGATATTCCGTTGTTTTTGTATGTTACATTCCTAAATAATTTGGCCCTTGTAATGATTTTAGCCTTATTTGAGGCTGTGTGCCTTTAAAAGTTTACTTTTTGATCTATGGTAATGTACAGACATATTTTTTTGAAATTAATCATTTCAACTGGGGCAGGATTATATCTTACAGAGTTATAATTGGTCCTTCGAATACAATTACTGTACAAGTCTTAACACCATCTTCTTCATACTTGCATTACAGTTGAGGGTATAATTTCGAGTCTTTGGGCTATTTCCAAACTGAAGCCCGCCACTTTCATACTAATAAGGCGACATTTTTGAAAATCACTTAATAGGTGAAATCGACCGGGTGCACGAATTTTAGGCATTTTAGCAAGGATTTTCAATATACTGAAGAGCTCAGAAAGGATCAGAGTAGAACAGGTGACTGGTTACTAAAATTATTATATTTGCTTATTTATCGGATAAGTTTTTAAAATTGTAAACATAAAATGAGAAAAAGCAGTAAAAACGTTATCGATATTTTTTCTTTTTAAGGTGAACAAAATGTGCGTATTTGTTGCTGGATTAAACCACATCTAAGAAGTGTTACATTATTTTTGAGCTCCATTATATAAACATACTTTACCTCCACCAAATATAGCATAAGTACAAGCAATATGCACATTAAAATCAACAGGTACGTTAACCTCATAATTGCAGTCTGTATAAATAGCAAGATGTGTACCACTACACCTACGTGTTTTGTGACCATCTCTATAAATATTATATTGCGTTCTCATTTGATTTTTTACATGTTCGAATAACTTCTGGCCTTTCTCAGCAAATCAATCAGCAAAGTAAGTGTTGTTTGACACTATTGTCTGAATTGAATTGTTTACCATTCAAAGAGTTTTGCATTGATCGAAACAAATAATAGTCGGACGGTGTAGGGTCTGGTGAGAACGGTGGATGGTCCATCAAATCCCATCCAAGCTCCAGCATCTTCTGGCGGGTCACTAATCTTGTGTGTTTTCTTGCATTGTCTTGGTGGAACACAACAATCCTACAATTCTGGCTGCTCTTTTGATGGATATTTGCTTTCAAAGTGGCTCTAGCTTGTTCACCAGGCGTGCACTATGATCGTTTTCATACAACGTTGTTGTAGGCTATCCATTTCTTATCGCCAAAGGCAATACGTTTGTTCAGACGTGAATTAGATAACTGCTTTGCACTTTGGGGGTTTGTAAGGTGGCGGTATCTAGTGTACCACCGAAATCGGCGGAAGAAGTAATCGAGTGGCATGGCGAGAGTGCCTGTCACTAAAGACCGTTGGTAAATGTAAAGACTTCTGATTATAGTTTTTGTTAAGAAAACCAACTACATTCGCTGAAATCAGAAGTTAGTGGTGCGAATGGACTAAAAGTAAGTGGCAGTATTATATACGTCGAACATTAGTTTTAATTATAATCATTGGTTTGGTATTATTTGAATTAGAAGTTATTTATATTCCACTGATTAAATTTCAATGTGTCATTCTATTTCTTTTAATAGTTGGTTATTGTGAAAAATGAAAAAAAAAGATACTGGAATAACTGACGTGCAGCAACGTTGGTTCGGGTCAGTAGTTGGATGGGTTACCGATATCATTCACCATTGGGATACAATTAATGATGCTTTAAAGTGACGGGGGCGATCTTTCAAAGTAACAAGCTTATTTACACACACACACACACACATATACACAGATCACACGACGTGCTACTGTAATAAATATAAAGTTATTTATTCATTTATTTCGATTCATAGCGGTGTCTTATAGTTTGATTTGATTTGTTACAATAATTAAACTTTAAAATTATACTTATAATTTAAATTGCAAGCCTTTGGTAATCATTAATTTGATATTATGATTTATTATTTAAAATGGGTATACTTAATGATTTAAATTTTGTTATTGAAACCACCAACGGGAGAATGTGTCGATTGGAAGAAGTTGCTAAGCAAGTTGAACAAGATTCAACGAACTTGAAGCAAAAAAGGATGCTAAAAGTACAAACAATATTGAAGATTGATTGGAAACTTATCAGAGTACAGAGCAAAACCTAGCAACTATTATTCCAAGCAAACACCAATAATTGTAAAAGTATTCCAGTCAGAATTGGAAGCGTTTGAGATTTCGTATTATAATGTTCTTTCTATTTTGTCTATCGATTTTACTGATGAATTACAAATGTAAGTACTAGTGAAGCAAAGCCAGCAGTCGAGGTGACATTTGATATAAATCTTCCTAATTTAACTCTTCCAAAATTCAATGGTGATGTTCGATCTTGTGGCAAATTTCATGATCTTTATGTCTCTTGCCACGTGAAAATCATGGACTTTCAGATGTATAAAAGATGTATAAAAGTATAAAATCTTCATTAAAGGGAGAACCTATTGAGCTGATTTCTTCACTATCGTTATGTAATGCGAATTATGCTACTGCGTGCGACTTTTTGCATGCTGGGTATAATGACGTAACAAACAACTATCTTGAGACATTGCTTAGTTTGTCAAAGTTAATTAATTATAGTGATATTCAGGCTATATCTCCAACAATTACTGAGTGTTTAAGTGCTTTGGATGCACTTGGTCACAGCACTGAGGATTGGGCGATAACGGTGTTATTTTTGTAGTTTCCGAAGTTGCGTGTTAATTGAAAAAAATGGTAATTATTACTTCTACACCAGCAATTAAAACGTTTCTTGAATTTTTATGTAAGGTAGCTCGTATTCAGGAAGCATCTCAAAAATCGTGAGTTTGCCTAGATTATACGAGAAGAAAATGATAACTTCAAAGAAAGCAAGCCAATGAAGTACTTAGTAAAAGAGTAGTAGTACTACTTAGTTTATAAAACAAAATCAGGGAAACACAATGTGGTTTTAGATTTAGTTTCGTAAAAGAAAATGTGCATCAACTGTTTAAAACCAGAACATTTTGTAATGCCATATAGACAGCAAGGTGCATCCAAACATTGCACTTTAAAACATCATCGCGAGAAGAAGGAAGCTATAAGAACTGGCCCTCAACAGCAACTCTTAAGGGTGAAGAAGATGGAAGTTGGCCCTGTGACGAAAATATCACAATCTACTTTATCTACACCGATTCCAATGGTCGAAGGCATGACCGGAAACATTTATATTTCGACCTTGTAGACCAAGGCAATAAATAAACCTTCCGGTTTGTTAGCTACGGCACAGGTGTTCATATTTGATTGCCAAGGTATAACTGTTTAAGCAAGACTAGTATTGACATTGGCAGCGAAGGCACATTCATAACGAAGTCTTTGGCTAAACGCCTTGGGTTACGGTCACAAAGCACATGCTTACCGGTATTTGCTATAGCTAGAACGGAATCTGGAATTGTTCGAGAAGCCGTTCAATTGGTAATAGGATCTGATGGTAAAAACTTAGAAACGGAAGCATTAGTTATCAATTCGATTGCATGTTCTCCGCCCATGAATGTTAAAGATAAAAATTGGCTCCATTTTCGTGATCTTAAGTAGATACAAAATATTTCGTTTCGAAACCAATTGACATTTTATTGGGTGCTCAGGTGTATGCCTTAGTTGTAATTGGATTACCGATTCCAGGACCAATGGGGGCTCCAAGTGTAGTGAATACAATTTGGGGATATTGATTTATTGGAAGCATCAAATAAGATCAAAGGGAGATTTAATCTCTTTGCGCGTTTAGCGATAGTATGTTACAAAAGTTTTTGGAGAGTGAGGAACTACCTAGTCAATCTGAGCTGAGATAAACTCTGTGAGAAGTGGTATGCTACTAGTAAGCGGGATGGATCGGGAAAATACATTGTGGAATTGTTCTGTTCCTTCGGTAGCCCCTAGTCGTTCTTCAGCTTATGGAGGTTTGGATTGTTGGATCATCGTCTCACAAAACATCTAAAGAGGATTTCGCGAAAAGATATGAAGAGATTGCATCTAAAATGAAGCGATGACCAAGCAGATGAATGTGAAAACTGAAACTACTTCTAGGAACAAGGTGAAAATTAATGCGTGATTGTTAAACTTTTTGGTGATTTTATAAATAGAGGAATGTAGTAGTGAAATCATGTTGAAGAAGTCGAGAAAGCATTATTATTCTAAAAACAATTAATTCAATTGTTATCTTGTGGAGGTTTCGATTTGAGGAAGTGGATAAGTAATAAGCAGGAGTTACTTAAAGCCATTCCATCAGAATAATGTGTCCTTTATAAAGATATATTTCAATTCCAAGATGATATGGATGTGTTCACTCAGATTCTCGGTTTTTGTGGAATACTAGACTTGATAGGTTTTATTACAGAGTTCATTTGGAAGACGAAACTATCACAAAACAATAAATTATCTTAGAAATGAAACACACTTATAACTTTGTATAACACGCAATTTATTTTTGCGACTTACGTTTCGATAACTGCACGTAACATTTTCATACAGAGACAGAAACAGAAAGTCTTTTTTCTATTCAACGTATATAACGAAGTAAAAGCCTTTAATATCAACAACATAACAAATTATCTTGTCTGAGGTAGCTAGGTTATATGATCATATGGGTTATATTAGTTTAGTGATAATCCTTAGCAAATTTTTATTACAGCATCTATGGCAGCTTGTAATCGATTGGGATGATTAAGCCCCTTGAGAGTCGTGTTAAAAGTTGAACAGATGGCGCAGAGAACTTCCATCGTTGGAAGATATAATACTACCTAGGTGATTGACATTAATCTGACTCCGGATGTTCAGATACATGGATTTGCAGACAGCTCAGAAAGTGGATTTGCGTGTATAGTATATTGTAGGATTGTTCAATAAGATCGAGAAGTCATCACTAAACTACTGCTGGCGAAGTTCAAAGTGGCACCACTCAAACGAGCGACTCTACCAAGGTTGTAATTAAGTGGTTTAGTTCTAGTTTCGAAATTTATTCTTCATGCGTTGGAATTGTTAAAAAATGAATGTTCACTTTCTAGAAACGAGGTTTGGACAGAATCTATGGTTGCTTTAAGATGGGCTCAATCATCGCCTCATGGTTGGAGAACGTATGTCGCAAATCGAGTAAGTCAGATTTATATCTCTAGGTCAGATAAGATATATGCCCTCGCGAGATTTGCAATAATTGAAATTATTTCATGTAGAAATTGGTTAAATGGGCCAAATTGGTTTGCTTTGTATGGCCACCGGTAGTAAGCAGCACATAAGAAATCATTGGTAATCTTGAAGTTCGAGTGTTTACCTTCAAGATTCAATTAGGAGTGAACGTTTTAGAATGGTAGGTGGAGCATCCATTGTTAGAAAGTATACGTTTCCACAGCTGCGACGAATAACAGCGTTTGTTTTGTTTTAGTTTACGCAATAAATTGGAGAAGCATATTGGGTTTTTGTCGTCAATCAGTTGTAGGATGTAGTTAGATTCTGGGTAAAATTAATGCAAATAGATGTGTTTCGAGAAGATATGCTGGAATTGCAATATGCTCGTCAAGCTAGAATAAGACTCAGAAAATGAAACTCCTTTTTGAATTTGGATGGGTTGTTAGGAGTCGAAGGAGGAACTCGATACGCAAATTTGTCAATTAACAAGAAACATCCTATTTTGTTACCTCGCCAGCATGGATTTAGAGTTAGTAATCGATTATAATCATAATATGTACCTACACCTAGGTGCTTTAAATCTACATTGTCGGACGGCGCTATCTCCCGTACAACTATTTATAGGAAAATTTCCCTCAGCTAAAGTTTAGCATTTTAAGGTATTTCAAGTAGCTGGAGTTGATTATGGGGGACCGTTTGAAACAAATTGAAGGAGAAACTCTACAGTTACGAAAGCCTTTATATACTATATATACGTATTTTTGGTAGTGTTCAGTCGTTTTGTGGCACGTCTCGTATAAATATAGGAAATGATCAGTTATTGTGGCACAAACTTCATTAGTGTTACGCGAAAACTGACAGAATGTGCACAGTTTTATATATCTTTGAAGGTCAATGAAACGTGCATACAAGAGCTGGACAAAAGAGCAATAAAATGGACGTTGTGATCCCAACTTGGGCGATCTATGGGAAGCGGGGTTAAGTCGGCAAAGAGGTTGGTATCTAGAGTAATTGGTGATCAAAGGTTGACTTATCAAGAGCTGGATACTATTAAGATACAATTTGAGGCTACTCTTAATTCACGGCTAATTGCTCCGATAAGCTCACATCCCAATATTTAGTTAGGTACAATGGTATTGATAGTCGAGGCAAATCTACCACCCTTGAAGTGAAGACTGGGCATGATAGTTAGGGTAAGATGGAATTGATAGAGTGGTTGAAGTACGCAAGGCTCGAGCAATTCTGGTTAGACCACCTCCAAGCTATGTGCCCTTCCTTGTATATAATTAGTTAGATATTCATGCTATTTGGGTAGGAATATTGGTATATTTAGGATATTACTGGGTTGGAATAGATCATTTTGTTTAGTTTATTAGATATTGGTATGCTATTAATTGTCCTTAATTTTCCGTGGTCTTCCATCGTGGAGTCTCCTCAACGTTCCCTGGTGGTATAAAGTTTTGTTTTCCTCTTCTTGCCTTTACTAATAATTACTTTTATTTTAGTGTAAGCCACATAGTTAGAAAGCTAGTTCAGTATTCACGCTTCATAATTTGTTAGGATTATTAATATTTGTTGCCCGGTTCGGTTCAAAGTGGAGGGGATATTCAGTCGTGAACTAGACAACTGCTTTGCATTTTGAGAGTTTGTATGGTGGAGGTATCTAGCGTTAGAATACTGTCATTTGTACCACCGAAATCGGTGGAAGATTGAAGACAATTGGTCTCTATTGTGATTATAACTAGTTTTTGTTAAGAAAACCACTTACATTCGATCAAATCAAAAGTTAGGACTAAAGGTAAGTGACAGTATTAGATACGTTAACCTTTGTGCGCTCCACTTGAACTAATTTACTCCCAACAACGTTTGTAAAATGGTTAATTTTCATTGTTTTTCAAGAGCATATTCTAGAAATTTATGCGCTTTGTTAATTTCTTGAGTTCATGTAGATATCTATTGGCCGGGACCAAAATGATTTAGGACTCAACCCAATAATTTGGAAGAAAAATGTCTTAATCACAAATACTGTTATGTAGCATCATTGTAAATCTCGTGTGATTTTTCTAAAAAACCACGCACATTTGAGTAGTACCCTACAATATTTAATTGTTATAGTTGATATATTAGCATCTAGTTTTTCAAAACAATCGAAAGTAATCCTTAAATATATTTGATATTTGATATTTGCAATTCCAGCTTCTTTCTTCTTAACAAATTCTACTACCAAATCTTTATCTCTAACTCTAGTACTTTAGGAGTACTATCGTGTATTGAATTTTGTAATGTTTTCGTGTTACGTAAAACCATTTTTAAGTCCTGTTTAGTACCCAGAATAGCTTTTATAGGAGAAGGGCGGGAACCGTTATTTTTGCCAATTCAAGACATTTACCAAGGAACCATCTTTTACAGAATACACATTTAATTGCAGTGGATATTCCATTTGGTGAAAGAAAATTATTTCTGACAAGGTATAGCTATTATTTAAACAAATGTTTCAATAATCACTTCTATTAAATAATTGATTGATGAGGCTGACAGATGTTGAAAGTTCATCTTCACTTTATATGAATAAAACTATATAAGTACTTTCAAAAATATATTGTAAGACGCTACAATTGTTTCGCCACACTGTTGCTTCTTCAGGCGAAGAAATGGTGGACCACAAAACTAGCTACGAACAAAACAAATCCAACTCCACGTACTCTAACCACCTCATCGAAGAAGACCACCAATTTGATGAAAATTTCAAAATTTCACACCGGGAAACAAAAGGCCGCAAACTTAACATCATGGAGTGCATGGAAATAAATAAAAGAAAAAATACTGGACATCTCCTCAATAAACAAACAGATTTAACAAATTCGCCCCTTTTAAATTTACAATTTTTTCAAATAGCCACCCCCCATAAACCTGACCCGACAATTTTTTAACACCATTAACATTAAAAACAAGAAAGACACGCTTCACCACAAGTGGCTAATCATATGGACTTATTTAATAATATACAAGGGCAGGGCACGGATGGGGAATAAAATAGCGTTAAATAAAGAATGTAATGCTAAACAGAAGTGTACAATTTTACCAAACAAACATTCATTACATTCAAATATCACATAAAATTATATAAAATAAAACTGTGTGGAGTCAAAAATGAATTGAGCGATTGTATTTTTTGCGACTTCAATCCACAAAAAAATAATCGAAATACGTATGTTTAGTTTATTTGTAAAAATTTGAGGATGCCGCAATCTCACGATAAGTTACATGACAATCTTGGAATATCAGTTTACGCACACCATATTTTTTTCCGCAGCAACAACCTATTTTATTTTATAAAATGGTGATGTGGCCATCATAGTACTTTCCCTATATTTTACTCGAAAACTATGAGGTTTAGGCAAAAAAACTATTCTTTATAATTTGTTCAGTCTTGAATTTTCTACAACTATTTGTTATATAAATTTCATATAGCTTCAATAGTTTATTAGCAATTGCCAAAAAATGCCAAAATTTTCAATTTTTAATTTTTTTCTCAAAAGTTAAGAATTTTATTAAAAAAAAGTTTTAATAAAAGTTGTTCAGTTTTTTACGCCCTTTAACTTTTGTTTGAGAAGTTTTATAATATTTTGTATATTTAGAAAAATATTGGTAAAAAACAAAAAAACGCCTCGAGTAAACATCCACTTCTGGTTTATGAATCTTTACCTAAAGCTTTTCAGCTCCAGTTTTTAACGATAAAACCTTAAGTTTAAAGTTTCATCTCAATTGGATCATTCGTTTTTGAGATACAGCGCCCACCGACAGACAGACAGACACACACACACACACACACACACACACACACACAGACACAGAATTTTTTTTTCCAGAAATTAGTTTTTTGGGTTCAGGGGACCCCAAAACGGATATTTCCGCAAAAAAAATTTTTCAAAAAAAAATCACGAAAACAATACTCCCCCTATATACTACGTGTATAGGGAAAGTAATAATAATCGTACTGAAATATTCATGACTAAATTGCATTTCTTAGCCCACATTAATTATTTTTGTCACTGTAAGTAGCATAAATGGCACATGGAATTCAAAACGTTCTAATTAACTCTACTGATAAAATGTGGAAATTTACGTTGTCAGATGGCACCACCTAGATCGTCTATTCCCGAAATATAAAAAGGAACCCTCGTATTATATAATAATAATAATAATTTTGACTAGAAATAAAATTAAAGAAACATAGGAAGCTGAGCGCATAATTAATTAACCGAATTGATAGTCATAAATATACACACTTGTAATGATTTTTTATTACTAATATTGAATGAATATATTATTATTATGATAATAAATCTATAATTTATTTTAATAAAAGAACTTACCTTTACACGTTGTTGCATTAATTCTTGGATTTTCTTGATTCGTAATCGAACAATTTCCTCTATAACATACCATTATCTCAAATTCATAGGTAGTTCCCGGCTTCAAATTAGTGATATTGTATAAAACTCCTTTCTTTTGAACAATGCTTGCATTTTCCTAATACAAAAACTTTAGAGCCAGTTTTTAATCATTACTTACACAAACCTTTTCATAAATTTTGATAGCATTATTGTTGCTGCTAATTTCAGAGTTGTTAATTCGTAATGTAATCCAGTTAGGGCCAACTTTCTCTAATTTAGGGGTATCATGCAAATATCCATAAACTATAATGATAAAATTATTTCATATTTATGTACAAAAAACAATATAAACAATAACCTTGTTACTAATATTTTATTTTTTTAAATCATTATTTTATATAATCATATAATCTGATAAATTTAATTGTAAAGGTCACACTGAAGAAAGTTTGTGAACACAAATTTGCGAAAATTATTAAATTTAAAAATAAAACATTTATTGCATTATAATAAAAGAAAATTACGCGACGGTGACTAATAAATGTATATTAAATGATAAAATATATTTACCTTCACACTTTTCACCATAGTATCCATTTCTACACGTACAATTACCATTTATGAAATTACATGTATTAGAGCATCCTCGTTCACAAGTATTTTTACATTGAATTCCCCACCTAGAATCGGGACATTCTGGACAGAGTTATGGTAGAAACATTTAAAATGTATTCCTCACTTTCACAATTCACACCAGAGTATCCTATTTTGCACCCATTTTTACACGATCCATCTTTTAGACAAATGTTTTTTTCACATCCATCACTACAAGGGTTATCGCAATTTTGGCCCCAGTAAGATGACTTGCACTCTAAAAAACGACATTTTATTATATTATATGTTAATTGATGCAAAAAATTCGTTAACTTCGTGATTTAATTTAAAATCAAAATAAAATACTTCATGATTTATTTTTAGTGTCTATAATTTCGACTATTATGAAACTATTAGTAACTTTACAAAACCAGAAATACATATATTTATATAGGAAAAAACAGTAAAGAATATACTAAATCAGAGTGCTCGTTGAGAAAGGAAATTCCCGGATTATGATTAGTTCAATGTACCTAGAGGGATTCTAATAAGCCAGTTTTGGACCCTTTTTTTGGCGAAATGAATTACCTAAAGTACGAGGATGTACTTCAAATATATGTCCGTTTTAATTAAATAGTTTGTAATGTTTCATTTTATGTGGAATGATTTGTTCTTTTAATCTACGAGGGCGAATCAAACATAAACTGGAATTTAGTAAAACAATATGTTTGTATTATTGTAAATAAAAAACTAATATGCTTTATTTTCTCTATAGTCTCCGCTTTTATGTACACATTTTTTTTTTCCAGCGAGGCGGAAGTTTCTTGACGCCATTATTTCTCATAAACGATTCGGCATCTTGGTCACTGTGAAAACGGTGTCCTCCGAAATTCATCATTAAAAAACCAAACGTATGAAAGTCACACAAGGATGAGCGTGCCTCGTCTTTTCTGTCGATAAGCCAGTTTGGTTTCATCAAGGAGTTTGCAATAGTATTTAGCATTGACTGTACGTCGCTTATGAAAAAATCAACAAGCAATATGCCGTTTCTATAAAAAAAACAAGAAGAACTTTTCCCGCAGACAAACGGGTTTTGGCTTTTCGAGGTGGAGCTTCTCCAGTTTGTCTCCACTCCATCATTACCCTATGCTTGGTATCGCGCCAAGAGCCTTCCACAAACAACAAAATGGTTCGTTTTGTGATCTTCCGTCAGTAGGTGAGGAACGTACTTTGTCGACAATTTTCGGCAATTTGTACTTTTTCTTCTACACTCAATATTACCGGCGTGTTAATAAATTTTGTTCTTGCTATCAAGAAATCTATTGTTTATCAATGCATCCTATATTTCAAGTAACTACAGTAATATTTGCAATGTTATTGTAGATAAAAAAGAAAACAAGATTACATGGCAACAATCTTGGATATAATTGCATATTAAAACATATAGTTTTTCATTCTGAACAACTTTTCATAATTATAATTTTCGATATTCTCACAAATAAAGGTACTTTACTCTTGAGCAGAACCCATATTTTTTGACATTACTCATATACACCTTAAAAAAATGATATCTGGTGATTGCATTTTAAGTTTTTGTAGAAAAGTTTTCCATATGGTGCAAACTTAAGCAGACACATTTTATTTGATCCACACTCATAGTTTTAAAAATGTGCCTAGACTGACCTACATTGTTCACAAGTTAATTTAATTTGTAAAAACTTATTTAATTTATCGATGCGAGGTTTTGAATTAAAAATGCTATTGCATGTTTTTGTTAATGGTTTAAATGTAGTATTTATGATCGCCGAAGAATGTTAATAACTTGGAATGTTTTGTTTCTTTTACATAGGTTCCATATAAAGTTTTAGTAACTTCATTTTTTGTTGTCTTTTTAATCAATTATTTATTGTCATATGGCTGTAACCATTACTGATTGATAACTTGTTAATGTTACTATTTTTGTAGGATTTTACTTATTAAGATAATTTTTGAGTATATTGCGACTAATTTGTAGCTAAAATACACTAATCTACCATAGGATATAAAAGCCAAGTAATCCGGATTAAAGATCGCCTTGTACACCTTACTACAAAATTTGACACTAACCCTGATATTCAAGACTCTCTGAAACATGTTTTCTTCTTAATCCTTAGTATATTCTTAGACTTTAATGTCATTCTCCCACAATCTTACAATTTATATTACCTTTTCTTGATTCACCTAAATTTTCACCAGCATAATAACAAACGGACGACTATCTATTCAGCTAACAAAGGAAGAAAGATCACAGATGACACAGAACCGAAAATTACTTTATATATTATAAAATATGAGCTTATAAAGATGTTTATCTCTTTTTGTGGTTATGTGTATGTGTGGAGTTACAAGAATGAACGTATCCGTAAATGTAGCCTTTCCAAAAATTCAAATTTCCGATCAGAATTAAATAACACCTTTTAAATTTTACTTAACGTTATTAAGCATATATTACACTAGATGAACAGCTTTTTCCCACGAAAGTTCGGTTTACCTAATACGTGTTAAATAAGCACAATAAATTTGACATCATATATTGTTAACGTCTGATATGAAAAGCAAACAGGTTGTTTATGAGTTTCCGTAAATAGCAAAAGATGAAATTGGACCATTATAGATTGCATTGGCTGAGTTTGTTGTTTTGAAGGTGGTTGAAACATATTCAACCAGCTTCGATAGCCTTCGACAGACATTAAAAACCGACAATTTTTCTTCCCTGTAAAAACATTTTTGCATAAAAAACTGTTCTAGTAGGAACTATATTTGAAAAAAATCACTGCCAAAAAATCTATAATAGTGGAATAAATAAACGTTTGCCAGAACCCATTAAATTTTATAACAGCACAAAATTTAGGATTGATGTGACCAACCAAATGGTGAGAAAGTATTACGTGAAATTTAAATGCATGTATATATTTCACATCTTCGATTCAGCCGACATAAACTTCTGTAGCAGAGAAATGATATTTTATTTTCTAAATTTTGAAGCATTTTCTTTCCAAGTTTCTATGTGAACATTACTTTTTAGTTGACAAATTTGTATTTGTAGAAAAAAACAATAGTTTTGCAAGAATTTTAAATACATTGATGTAAAACATTTTTTCTTACATTATGAAGAAGTTCAGTGTTTTTAGAAAATTTCATTACACTTGTTTCTTTTAGATTCTATTAGATTAGCCTCCTTGGGCTGCTTACAGCAAGATACTTTCAAAATCGTCTTCTTTCTTTGAATGGAAGGTTTGTAGATAAAATTTACTTTTCAATTTTAAATGCAGTGAATCCTTTGATTGTTGTGATCGTATAGAAACAAAAATGATTTGTAAAATTTGTAGGCTCCTAAAAAGGACAGCAGACGATGTTGACTCTTAGGTCTCTGGGAGCTAACCACTGATCGCTAACTTTATATTATAAGTATAACCCGAATGTCTTATTTACCAAAGGAAATTTTCTTTTGAAATTGTATAGTCACTCTTCCACAAACACAATTGAAATTTTTTAATAAAAATATAGCTTTGTAAACATATGGAAAAAAAATTATCATGAAGGTGAAGCCTCAACAAACAAAATAGAAATAGTCAGGATTATTGTTATTGAAGAAAATGGAAAGATATATGGATAAGAGAGAACTATGTGTGAATGTAGAGAAGACGAAGTGGATGAGGTTTAGGGAAGGGAAGAGTAAAAGAATTAGAATGAAAGGGTGAGGTAATTGAAAGGGATAAAGCATTCAAATATTTATTTTTAAATGTACAGGCGGGTATGTGGAACATGTAAAATGAGGAAAAGGAAAGGAAACCATGGAGTATTGTTAGAAAGAAGTGGATAAAATGATTTGTGACAATTTTTAGGTGGCATGTAAATTATGGAATGCATGTGGGAATTTATAGGTGGAACAGAGACCAACTATGGACTGTGAAGCATATCTAGGATACATATAGTGTTTCAGGAAACAAAGAGTAAGTCTGCAGTGTAAGGCAATTAAGAGAACATTGTATTATGCAATGAAATTGTGTGCATTAGAAGAGAAATTGAATTGGAGAATAGAGAGAAAAAGAATGTACGAAAAAGTAGAAATATCGAAGAATGTAGTCAATAGATGGTTAAAGAATGGAGTAAACGTTATGGTTTGGGCGAAAGAGAAAGAAGAGGAAGAAGGAATTTATGAATAGTAGTGGAGTTTTATTGAAATGAGTAAATACAATAACATGTTTAAAAGGTGACAAGTGCACGGGAGGGTGTCAAGGTATCTGAATATGAGCTGTATATAAAGGAATAGGTCACTTTGGTAATAGCCAGATGTGGAACAGGATATACACAGAGGGAAGACATGCTGAATGGAAGAAAGTTATGGAAAATGTGTATTATGTATGAGTCGGAGGGATACTTAGAAGCATTTAGCAGAGGAGTACGAAGGAGTGTGTGAGGAATATGTGGGAAGAAACAAAATGCTGAATGAATGTATGAGGACAGATAGTGTAGATGGTGTCGTGTAAACACTCTGATAAAATAAAAAAGAAAATAAATTTTAGGAAAAGAGGATAGGATAAAGCCTAAAATACCGATTTTTTTTAAGAACACATTAAAACAAAATGCGAAACTAGCCTGTGATCAAGAATTGAAAAACAGAAAATAAATTCCACAGTGTGATGGGTACAAAAGTAACATGGAATCATATTATAAAGGGTCCGCCAATAGGGACGCGCGAATACTGCCGGAAGAGTGCGGCCATGTTGTTCGAGGTAGAGCTGCCAAAGTTGCTGTCATTTGTTCAGTATATAACCCCAAATCACCATGGCAAGTTTGAGTGTCGAGCAGCACGTGCAAATTATTAAATTTTTTTACGAAAATGGGTCATCAGTTCGAGCAACGTTCCGCGCACTTCGCCCATTTTACGGTCGCGATGATTGGCCTGTAGAGTCGACTATCCGTCGATTGATGGGCAAATTCGAGTCGACTGGTTCAGTAAACAACCAGCCAACACTGACACGTCGACGAAACGCCCGATCGAACGAAAATATCGCTGCTGTCCGTGAGAGTGTGCGCGAGAACCCGAGGCAGTCCATTTTTTGTCGTGCCCAGGAACTTGGCCTTTTGGAGACATCAACTCGCAGAATTTTGCATCTGGATTTGGGTCTGCAACCGTACAAAATCCAATTGACCCAGGAGCTCAAGATAAACGACCACAGACAGCGTCGGGCGTTCGCTGACTGGGCTCTGGAGCAGTTGGAAGCAGACCCCCATTTTGGTCGAAAAATCATCTTCAGCGACGAGGCTCATTTCTGGATGAACGGGTATGTGAACAAGCAAAATTGCCGCATTTGGAGTGAGAACAACCCACACGAGGTCCACCAAGTGGCAATGCATCCCCAGAAAGTCACTGTTTGGTGTGGATTTTGGGCCGGCGGCATCATCGGTCCGTACTTTTTCGAGAACGAAGCTGGGGTGGCCATAACCGTCAATGGGGACCGCTACAGGTCGATGATAACCAACTTCTTTTGGCCTAAACTGGATGATATGGACACGGACGACATGTGGTTCCAGCAGGACGGCGCCACGTGCCACACAGCCCATGCCACAATGGACATTCTGCACGAGCGATTTTCGGACATGGTCTTCTCGCGCGGAGGCGATATCAACTGGCCACCGAGATCGTGCGATTTAACGCCTTTAGACTTTTTTCTCTGGGGCTATCTCAAGTCGCTGGTCTACGCCAACAAGCCTCTAAACACCGATGACCTCAAAGTCAACATACGCAACGCCATCGCTCAAATTGAGGCCGATATGTGCTCCAGAGTCATCGAAAATTGGACCTCCCGGATCCGGGCTACCAAACGGAGCCGCGGTGGTCATTTGAACGATGTTATCTTCCATACTTAATGGGGTCGAATACCCTTTCGAATGAAAAATAAATTTCGTTTCTACCTCACACACAACTTGTTTTATTCAATTTTAAAGTTCACGCGCCCTTATTGGCGGACCCTATATGTACTTATGTCTTTATATATTCGGTAATTTGCAATTTTTATTGCTTCTTGAATCTTGTATGATCACTTCAAAGTATTTGTATTGTGTCTCTTGCTCTATTTCATTGCTTTTGATTTGGATATTGATTTTTGTTTCTTGTTACCTTATTGTTATCAAATAAATATATTTTTGTAGTTGTTCCTGTTATAGGAGTGATTTATAATGTTTATATATATATATTGGGTTGCCTATGCTTGGTCAGACGGGCACCCTGTGTGGGTTCAATAAACCAGTAATAGACTATATGCTGAGCAGTATAGTACTCACCCCCGCCCACGGGGTAAAACATAAAAATTGCGCAGTCGTAAAAGCAGTGAAAAACAAGTGGAAAATAAATAAAACTCAGCATGGAGATTAAGACGGTGGAAGTGATGAAATTTACAGGCAACCTGCCCGAAAATTGGAAGCTGTGGCTACAAAAATTTAAGAATTACATGGTTGCGTCGGAGATGAAAAAAAAAAGCAAACACGTGCAATGTGCACAATTGAGGAGTTGGATGGAAAAAGGACACTTCCATGGAAATGCCCTTTCTCCGTAAATTGGTTTATATCATAAAAGAAACCTTCCTTTACCGGCCTTTGGTTCTGTTGTTTTCATACTTCGCATATTGGTGGCACTGTGAGCCAATCTGTAAAGCGCTACAAGTGCCCTTCTTTCATAGAACGTCAAATTTCACATGTGCCTAACCTAATTTTGATGCAAATTATATTGCTAAGTTAAAAGGGCACAATGAGCTCTGAAAATGACTCAAATAGCGCTGAGGATAGTAGTTATGAAGAAACATATAGTAGCTGTGATTTGGAATCTGATCATCTTGAAAGAAAAAACTTGGGTCGAAAACGAAAAATAAACAAGGAGCAGTGGACAAAGAATAGGAAAAAAATAGCAAGAAATAGCGGAAAAAGTACACTACTACCAAAGGTAATATATTTTATTAGTGTTCAATAATTTTTATACTCAGAGATTTTAAATTTTCAGGTGTGACAGTGCATGTAAAAACCTTTGCTGCAGTTCTTGTGTGCTATAAGAAGAAGTGTTATGAGGTTATACCAGGCAGACTACAACAAGAATTTTTTGAAAAATTTTTGATCTTGGCAGATAGGAACGTACAGGATAATTTTCTTCTTGGTTTCAACCAAAAATAAGGCTTACATCTCCTAAATGTCAAGTAAGGACTAATTGGAAATATATTCTCAAAATAAATAGTTCCTCGATTGAGGTGTGTAAACACTTTTTATTGAATATTTTTCAAATTGGGTACAAACGTATACAGACAATCCACACCAAGTCGTTAAAAGACGGAAATATTTCTATTAGCGAAAAAAGAGGCCAACATGAAAATAGGCCCCACAAAATAAACCCAGAAACTTGGTATTTGGTAAATGAATTTTTAGCACAGATTCCGAACAAATAATCTCATTATAATCGGTCGAAATCTAAAAGAAAGTATTTCGAAAATCCTGCTCTAAATGTAAAGAATTTGTTTACAGGATTCCAGCAGTATTTTTTGAAAAAACTGGTCTTACACTAGGCATGATGTACTGTACTTTCCATCGATGGTTTCGAGGAAACCCCGAGTATTCTTTCCGGAGTCCACGATCTGACATTTGTGATTTTTGTGAAGAAAACAAAATGAAACTTAAGTTAAACCCAAACGATTCTTGCAAAGTGATACAATCAGTACACGACAAAAAAGTGCAAGCATAAAAAGACATTAAAAAAAACTTTAGTTGTCGAGTATGATTACGCGCAAAATTTGCCTTTGCCAAAACTCATTGTCTCTCAACAGTTTTACAAACGCCTTTTATGGTTGTACGTGTTTAATGTACACTGTCACAATGATGATACAAGTTCATTTTATTGCTTTATAGAAAATGAAGCAAAGAAAAATTCAAATTCGGTGATTTCTTTTGTTGATCATTTTTTCAAACTGCGGTGGGACATGACCCGAATATAAAAAATATCGTACTTTTTTCAGACGCCGCAGGGGGACAAAATAAGAATATGAATATGCTACACTACTGTTCATGGCTTGCAAAAATAAAAATTTTTAACATTGGGCACATTTTTCCAGTTCGTGGACATTCTTACTGCGTTTACGATAGAAATTTTGGTGTTTACGGAAAGTTACTGAAACGACTAGAAACGGTCAAAACTCCAAACGTTTATTTGCAAATTATGCAACAGTGTAGAGAAAAACCGACGCACTTTGAGGTTATTGAAGGCGCGCCGCTAATTAAAGACTGGGGCAAGGGGTTGAAAGGCTTTTTCAAGAAATCTGTAAATACTAAAAAAACAAGTTTTACTTTAAGAAAGTATTGTCAGATAAAATATAATGCTTCAGGTATTCTGAGGGCAGCAGAGTCATATAACGGCTTTTATACTTCATTTGATTTTTGGATTACAAGAAAAAATGATAACTTGGAAGTAAATTTGGTTTTTATTAAATCTAAAAAAATGCAGAACTTAAAAGATTTAATGAAATTTTTGGAGTTAGATGAGTCAGAGTGGTATAACAAAAATGTGTTCAAGGAACAGGTGAACCTGCCATCTTCATCTACTGAAGAAAACGACCAACAAAACAGTGACAGTGGTTTAGAATGGTAGTGTTTAATATTTTTTTACGTTTATGTTAAACAAGAGTTATGTTCAATAATAAATATTTGCTAAAATTAATCTTTTTGTAGTATTTATTAAGATCTATGGAAAAAGGGCACTATTTCAGCTGTTATTTTTATCGATTTTAGGTATGTTAGGCAAAAAATAAAATGTTTTCAAAAAAAGTTCTAACTCAAAATGCCAATTTTGTAGAAGTGCCCTTTTTCCATCCAACTCCTCAATTGTTGTATTACATGGATAATGATGCTTTAATACATTTGAGTTTGCAGAAGAAGAACACAACCGACTAGAACCATTAAAAATTCACTACTTATTTTGTGCCAAAGAAAAACGTGGATTTCGAAAGATTTTCACTGCAAAGGCGAAACGATCGAGCAGTTTGTAACGCAGGCCAGCCCAAATGCCAAACAATGCAAAATTAAGGAGTTAGAGGATGGGTTAATCAAAAGCATGATGACAATATAGCTGAGAAATGATCACTTGTCAGCAAAATTATTATAAAATGGCGAACTGACCTTGGGAAAAGCAGTCAAGTTGTGCGTCATTAGCGAAAACGAGGGCGCAAACATCAGCAATGAAGAAAGTTGAAGAAGAGGTCAACGCAATACCACCATAGAGAAACGTAGCAAAGCAGCAGGCAGCAGTAAACGTCCAGGCAGCAGGAGAATACTCAGCAGGTGAGTTACTCGGGTGAGAAAACTCAAATGCGTGTATATGTAATTGAAAATGATAATTCTTTAAATATAGATAGAATTAATAATAATTCACAAAATAAATTCAAGCGGGAGGTAAATTTAGAAATAAATAAGAAAATAATATAATTAAAAAAAGACACAGGTGCAGAAGTAAATTTAATTAATCTGACAACAAATTAGTCACATATACGGGAGATAATATTCCGATTTTAGGAATTTGTAATTTAAATGTCAACTCCAAAAATAAACAGCATAGCTTATCAAGGGCGAACATAATGCGATCTTAGGTCTCAAGTCATGCATCAAATTAAATATAATTAAGACAATCGAGGAAATTCAAAAAGAAAATAAGTGAATATAAATATACATTTCAAGGAATAGGTCAAATAAACCAACCATATCATATTGACTTAGAAACTAATGTTAAAGCACACCCTGTCAGAAAAATAACTTTTGCAATTGAACTACAATATAAAAATACTCTCAGGAAAACAAAAACGCTCAAATAATTGAGAAAGTTGAAGAAAGGTCAGCATCCAGTTGTGATAGTTAAAAAAGGAGACGGGAATCTTAGAATTTGTTTAGATCCTCAAGAATTAAATAGTCATTAAAAGAGAATATTTTAAATTACCCACCTTTGATGAGTTAATAGCAAAATTAAATAGTGCCACATATTTTTCAATTCTAGATGCTACTAGTGGGTTTTGGAATATTCCACTAGATTAAGAAAGCAGTGAGATTTGTACTCTAAATGGACTTTATAGATTTTTGCGCATGCCATACGGGTTGTCTAATCTCCAAATTAGACATGTATTAATTTATTAATTATTCCGTTGTGATTGCCTCATTCATTCAATAATGCAATCACAACGCAGCGCAATTCCGGGCAATTACCTGCTGCCCCAATTACGCAATGAATCACGAACACCAGTCCGACCGTACATCGCTACAATTCTGCAACGCAGCGGTTCGACTCATGGATTTCCAAACCACCGGGCCAACGCTACAAGTCAGCAATAATCTAAAATATAAATACCCGCGAGGACGCCAACCAAATCAGAGTTAATTCGACTCTCACATTACTATTATGTCTTGTATTTTAATTGTATTTAATATGTGTTACAATATATCCATTTAATCCACTACTCTACCCTGAACTAATACATGGTCCTTCGAACAAAAAAGCTAACTGGGTCAAGCACGCACCAAGCCTAAGCGCCAGTTGGTTCCCTTTTATCCGAAAGCTTGGGTCAGCACGCACCACGCCTAAGCGCCAGCTTTCATCCAAAACAAAGCTAACTGGGTCAAGCACGCACCAAGCCTAAGCGCCAGTTGGTTCCCTTTTATCTGAAAGCTTGGGTCAGCACGCACCACGCCTAAGCGCCAGCTTTCATCCAAAACAAAGCTAACTGGGTCAAGCACGCACCAAGCCTAAGCGCCAGTTGGTTCCCTTTTATCCGAAAGCTTGGGTCAGCACGCACCACGCCTAAGCGCCAGCTTTCATTTCAAAACAAGACAATCAAAATTAACTGGGTCAGCCCACAACTTGCCTAAGCGCCAGTTAATTTTATTACGAATCGAAAGACTGCACCCCATCGACCGCCAAGATGGAACGTGCCAACGAAATCGCAAAAGAACAAGAAGAATTGGGCCAGAAAATCAGTCAACTGAGCTCCAATGTAAAAAAAGATTCAAACTCAAGAAAATCAAAAGAATACTTCATCAAACGCCTAGACGCGTTGGAAAATATCTGGGGTGTAGTTCAAAACAACGACGATCTCCTAGAAAAATGCAACGTCTCCGAAGAACACACATATTTTAAAACCAGATATTATGCACAATTAGAATCAGTATATAAAGAAGCAAAAAATTACTTAGTAAACAACGCAAAAAATCTAAATATGTGGGATGATGACGACGATTCATCTCACGACAAAAAAGAAACGGATACAAAAACTCCATCTCTAACGGAGCAACAAATTCGATTTCAAAGGCAGCAAGAAAGGTTCAATCGTCTCACGAGAACGATGAATACGATCACCGAAGAAAAAAGCCTAGAGAAACCAAAACAACGATATCAATCCCTACTGGAACGACTACAAAAACAATGGGACAGTGCACAAGAATTACATGAAGAAATAATGGGGCACGAGCAAGCCTACACAGATGATTACTTCGTAAACAACGAATTTGAAATATTAGAAGCCAACGTCGATGCATATTCAGAAATTCTCCAAAAGATGATGCACGATATGCCAGCAGTAAATGTAGTAAATCTACCGAAAATCGAATTATCAACATTCTCGGGCAACTACGAGAAATGGACATCATTCAAGGATTTATTCAGCAAAACAATAATAAACAACAATGCACTTAGCAAGACTGAAAAATTGCAATATTTGAAATCGTACATAAAAGGTGAAGCTGCAGCGCTAATTCAACATCTAACCATCTCCGAAGATAATTTCGAAGCAGCCTGGCAGATTCTAGACGAAAGATATGAAAATAAAAGATTACTAGTGTCTAAATTACTAAAAAGAATTCTTCATCTCCCACAAATACAGCTCGAATCCGCAGAAAACCTGAAACGCATGCACGATCAAATTAAAGAAAGTACTTCCGCACTATCAGCATTGAAGCTAGATGTCAACGCAATGGGACCGATGATAGTCGAAATCATGCACGAAAGATGGGACACAGAAACAAGAAGATTATATGATCAAGGTTTAAAAGAACCGAACGAAATTCAATCATTGGAATCAGTGTTGCTATTTCTAAGACAAAGGTTTCAATCACTAGAGCATTCCAACAACAAAGAGCATCAATCAAAAACTGTATCTCAACATTCATCAAGATACCAAGGGCAAAACAACGAACGAACGAACAACCAAAAGCGTGAACCTATACACCATAATAAGAAGTGTATATTTTGCTCTGAATCACATTCTATTATGGAATGTGATAGATTTAAGAACCTATCAGTAAAAGACAGGAACGCAGAGATAAGACAGAGACGTCTATGCATAAACTGCCTCAAAAACCATCCTATATCACAGTGCAGAAATAACGGAGTATGCTGGCAATGTAAAGGTTTCCATCACACATTGCTGCATTGGGACAGGCCGCAAAATAACGCAATTCAACAATCCGCTGATAGACGGCAAAACAGCCAGAACGCAAGAACTACATGTGCAGTAACAGCAAATAAATACAGTGATACTAAGGTACCAGTATTGGCTACTGCTATCGTACAAGCAATGGCTGCAAATGGCGAAAACAAATATCTGAGAGTGTTAATCGATACAGGTTCACAAATCTCGTTAATCACTGAAGATGCTGCACAAAGATTGGGACTCCCGAAACAGAGAATACAGGCTACGATTACGGGAATCAACGCAACAACAATCCAAACAGCAAAATGGAAAATCAACGTGAACATATTGCCGAGATTCCCAAGTGAATTCAACATTAACTCAGATTTCATCATCATGCCAAAAATAACAAAGTCGCAGCCAATAAACAAACTGCCAAACTTAGATAGTAGCTGGAACAACAAGTGGATAGCTGATCCCACATTCAACATTCCAGGACAAATTGATGCACTAATCGGAATCCAAGAATACGAAGCAATTATCTTGGAAGGGTTAGTCAAAACAAACAATCTAATAGGGCAACAATCTGAATTGGGTTGGTTAATAAGTGGAGCTTCACGAACCGCAAACAACCACGATATTTCAAATAGCTGCAGCATGATGGTAACGATCAAAGATCTGCAACTTACAAAATTCTGGGAGATAGAAGAAATACATGCACCCAAACCAACAAGCGACGCCGACAAAGAGTGCGAAGACTATTATCAAAGCACAACCACGCGTGAATCTGATGGAAGATACATGGTACGCATCCCGTTCAAATCTACAACGTTGACATTGGGAGATTCTCGCAGCCAGGCAGCGGCAAGACTCATTCAATTGGAAAGGAAATTTTCGAAAAACAAAACGCTTACCCAACAGTATGCAAGTTTCATACAAGAATACATTGACTTGGGACACATGACAAAAGTTCCGAAGAAATCATACAATCAGGGAATGTACTACATTCCACACCAACCAGTCATCAGAGAATCAAGCATTACAACAAAACTCCGTGTTGTCTTTGATGCATCAAGTAAAACGACATCCAAAGTAAGTCTAAATAACATCATCCATACTGGTCCCTCACTACAACAAGATCTTTCTGAAATCATGTTACGATGGCGTACATACAAAATCGTAATCACGGCAGACATAGAAAAGATGTACAGACAAATAAATGTACATCCAAATGATCAACAATACCAACGAATACTATGGAGATTCAACCCCAACGAAGCAATTGAAGAATATCAACTTACAACTATAACTTATGGAACGGCATCGGCACCCTATCTAGCAATTCGCACTTTGCAGCAACTTGCACGTGATGAAGCAATAAATTTTCCGAAAGCATCATTAATAACTCTTAACGATTTCTACGTAGACGATCTTTTATCAGGCGCCGACTCCATAGAAGAAGCAATTGAGCTACAACTAGAACTGATAAATATGCTGAAGACAGGCGGCATGGTCCTTCGTAAATGGTCAAGCAATGCACCAGAACTGTTAGAATCCTTACCAGAAGATTTAAAATTAAAAGAACCCATTGAAATCCAACAAGAAGAACTTCGAAAATCACTTGGAATATGGTGGTCCCCTCAACAAGATACCTTCCAATTCAAAGTTCACATAACACATAAAGAGGCTCCAACCAAACGACACATAATCTCAGAAATTTCAAAACTATTCGATCCATTAGGCTGGTTATCGCCAATCATCGTGCGTGCCAAAATACTAATTCAAGAACTATGGAAGCAAAAATTAGATTGGGATGAAGCAACCCCTAAAACCATTGCAACATATTGGCATCAGTTCCAAAGTGATCTTAGAGATGTGGAACAAATTATTGTCCCTCGCAGAATTCAAACTACACAACACACGGAAATTCATGGGTATTGCGACGCATCCGAAAAAGCGTATGGAGCAGTAGTGTATGCAAAAACAACTATTGACGGTATCACGATTACAACAATTCTTCAATCAAAATCAAAAGTGGCTCCCATTAAATCAAAGCTGACTATTCCAAAATTAGAATTGAGTGCTGCCCTGCTTCTAGCTCGTCTCATTCGCAAGATAACAAAAACACTTCTGTTTGAAAATATTTTTGCTTGGACCGACTCAATGATCACACTGGGATGGATTCAAGGTGATCCAGCGAAATGGAATCAATTCGTATCCAACAGAGTAACTGAAATAATACAAATCATACCCAAGGAGAGATGGAATCACGTGGATACAAAAGAAAATCCCGCTGATCTAGTCTCCAGAGGAACAACACCAAACAAACTACGATGCAGCAGATTATGGTGGAAAGGTCCATCGTGGCTGAAAGAACAAACTACGATTCCAAAACCAGTAATCTCAGTTCACGAAAAGGAATTGAACATATGCCTAGCAACTTCAATCAAAGCACAGGTCAAACCCCCTGATGACATAACACATCGATTCTCCAACATGTCAAGAATGTTACGAGTATTAGCCTACTGTAAACGTTGGAAAACAAAAAACAACAATCCCCATTTGACAGTTAAGGAACTAGAAGACATACTTGAAAATGTCATAAAATCTACACAAGCAATAACCTATGGAAATGAATTAGAATGTATACGAAAAAACAACCATATACCCAAATCAAGCAAATTGGCAGTTCTCAACCCGTTTGTGGACGTCAAAGGAATACTTAGAGTTGGCGGACGTTTACAAAATGCTACAATCCCATTCGATACGAAGCATCAAATCATAATTCCACATCAATCCAATCTGGCCAAGCTCATCATCCACGATGCACACATCAGAACCCTTCACTCAGGCAATCAATCAACACTTGCATACATCAGACGAAAATTCTGGATCACGCGTGGAAAGAGCGCAGTCAGATTAATTATAAGCAAGTGCACCAGGTGTTTACGCTACAAAGCAACTACGGCACAACAGTTAATGGGGCATCTTCCGGAAGCCAGATCAACGGCATCACCCCCTTTCACACACTGTGGCATCGACTACGCTGGACCCATTCCAATTAGAGCCTACAAAGGTCGTGGATATCAAGCTCTTAAAGGCTACGTAGCAGTTTTCGTATGCCTATCAACAAAAGCCGTTCATCTGGAAGCTGTAAGTGATCTCACTACGGACGCCTTCCTAGCAGCATTCAAAAGATTCATATCACGAAGAGGTAACTGTAGGCACATTTATAGCGATAATGGTACAAACTTTCAAGGCGCAAGCAAATTACTGGCAGAAGACATTGAAGCCATGGTGAAAAAATCCAAAATTCAAGACACTCTAGCCACCAATGGAACTCAATGGCATTTCATTCCTCCAGCAACACCGCACTTTGGTGGAATTTGGGAAGCCGCTGTAAAGTCAATGAAGCATCATCTACATCGAATCATCGGAGACTCTAAGCTCACGTTTGAAGAACTAGCTACGTTACTGTGTGAGATAGAGGCATGTTTAAACTCTCGACCACTCTGCTCAATTTCCACAGAACCAAATGACATTATTGCAATTACTCCCGCTCACTTCTTAACCGGGTGTGAAATAAAAACACCATACTTATCAACGTCCCAAGCCATATCACTGGATCTCAAGGGAAGATGGAAATTATTACAAAAAATGAAAACAGATTTCTGGCAAGCATGGCACAACGAATACTTATCTCAACTTCAAGTGAGATATAGATGGAACAAAACTCAGCCTAATATGGACCCAAATACAATAGTAATTATCAAAGAAGATAATTCCAAACCGCAACATTGGCCATTAGGGAAAATATTTAAAACTCATCCAGGAAAAGATGGAATAGTCAGATTGGTCACAGTTATGAAAAGTGGAGGAAATACTGCAAAGAAAGCGATCCATCATCTTATTCCGTTACTCAAAGATGAAACTAATAAAGAAAAAGAAACAGAAATTAAAACAGAGCTGCATACGCATGTAGCAGTAATTAAAGAAAAAACAATAAGAAAACAAAAAAGCCCAATCACCATACTAATATTTGGTTTCTTACAGTTGTTTCAAGTTGCAAACAGCTATTACACAATTAAACATCCCCACGGCGGATTATATATTGAACACTTTGGCAGCGCACAAACCGAGAGAGGAACCTTTCGGATCCATGCAGAATATAATCGAACTTGGTTAGAGGATGATGTACGTCAAGCTAGTAACGTCACCTTGCGATTTCTACAACTATGCAAAGAAACACACAAAGTAACAACAGAAGTAGAATGCAAGAATCTGGTACATCATTTAAGAGAAATATTAAAAAATATTGAAGAAACCTTCTCAAGCATAATAAATCAGGACAGATCACGTAACAAACGGGGATTACTAGGAACATTAATGACCGCAGTATTCGGAGTCAATGACGAAGTTTACACAGACATTGACCGCTTGGATGCCAATCAGAAGCAGCTCATCCACTCAGCACAACATCAAACTAAATTGATGATATCTGCCATGGCAACATTCAACAATACGGAAGAAGCCATGGCAAAGAAGTTGGAACAATTTCAATTAAAGATAAATCAAGGATTCCAACTAATCAATGAAATGTCAAAGTGGTATGCCATCATCAATTCCAACCAATTAAATATCCATCTCCTTAGCGCTTATCAAACAGCACACAACTTCCTCAGTGAAACATACCACCACCTTTCCAAGATTTTAAGCATCCAATACAGACAAAACAACTTCCATGTTCTAATATCCCCCGCTCAGATCCAATCCATCATAAAAAACGCAAATTCGAAGCTCCCATCCAATCTACAAATACTATCCTCACCCATCATAAATGTGCAAAGCAAGCGGGATAGCAACACAATACACATTTATGGGCACTTCCTTATTGTGGACACATCACAGTTCACAATAATGAAAGCGACAGCAACACCATGTCAAATTCACAAAACATATTACGAAGCATTGGATGTAACACAAGACATTATCGCAGTAGACTACAACCAACAACTCTACTTCCATTTACAAGAAGCAGACTTTTCGGCATGCAGAACACTGACACGACATAAGTATGTCTGCGCACCCACCCAGATCATGGACATCGAGACACATCCCGAATGCATCATAAGTCAAATATTCGATCGAGATGACAAGATACGTTGCAGAACAAGAAGTTTTCCATTACATTCGATCACATGGAAACAACTTCATATGTCTAACACATGGCTATTCATCACTCCATCACCCATAAAAATAGCTATATCCTGCAATGGCACACGAGAGGATGTTCAACTGAGCAACACAGGAGTAATCCAAATAACTCAGGATTGCCTCATACATACACAACATGTGATGCTTACTCCTAACCAGATGGAGTCGAAAGCTATATTGGCCACCTATTCAAAAAAGGCAAACGTTTCAATCGTAAAAGGACAAACATTGCCAGCGATCTTAAAACCGATTCAACTCCAATCGATCTTAAGATCTCAGAACAACAAGATGGCAACTGATATTATCAATGAAGAAGAGGAACTCCGAGAGCAACTTTCCAATATCAATTGGAATCACATCAGCTACCACGCATCCTGGACCAGTGCTGTAACAACCATAGGCATATTGATGGTATTAGGATTATCAATAGCAATCATTAGGCACATCTGGAAGAAAAGAAGAAGTGGCGAAACCTCATCGGCTGGACATCCAGAAGAACTCCAAATGGTTCCAATTCCACTGCCCAGGACATCTCCAGAATACAGCACAGTCCAGACTACACCAATCAAGGCCAACAGAAACCCACTTCAAACGAACACCTCACCGACTGAGTCCATCCAACTACGGCCACTGATACCTCATACTCCCGGCGGGCAGAATGTCTAATCTCCAAATTAGACATGTATTAATTTATTAATTATTCCGTTGTGATTGCCTCATTCATTCAATAATGCAATCACAACGGCAATTACCTGCTGAAAAGACAAAACCAATTCGGGAGTTAATAAAAAATAAAATTATTTTCTCATTGAATAATTGCCAAAATAAGGCCTGTGAGGAAATAAAACAAGAAATAATTCAAAATACTTAATTACAATATTTTGATAATAATTCAGAAGTAACAATTTCGGATAATGCATCCAATAATCGATTAGACGCAAACAAAACATGTACATATGCTTCACGTGAAATAACAAAAACTCAAAGTAGGCATGCACAAATAGAATACGAGTTACTAGCTATATGATTTGGAATTTTACCAGAATGTATATGGACATAATTTTAGAGTGTTGACACTACAAAAATATGATTTTAATTTATATTATTAACCTGTTAAAGAATTAACGATAGCAGCTGCACTCTCAAGAGCAAGTATTAAAAAAGTGTTTATAGATAATTTAGATCTTGTAGAACAGATATGTTTAATAACGGAACATTTAAGTATCACTGAAGAAATGCAAAAGCAATTAATTGAATCAGTTATAAATGATACTGAATTACGAACAATTAAAACGTTTATTCGCGAAGGTTGGCCTAAGAGTATAAACAAATTAAATCGAAAATTAAAAAATACTACAAATATAGAGATGAGATTACCGAAGGACCAGATAACTTATAGAAAAATTTCACACAGGTCACTTCGGAGTAACAAAATGTCAGCAAAAAGCAAAGCGCAAAGTAGTATACTGGCCAGGAATAAATGAGGATATCAATAATTATGTTGATTAGTGCCAAACTTTCAGACATTTTCAAAGTCGAATACTTCAGAACCATTAATACCTCATGAAATACCATTTAAACCTTGGTATAAAGTAGGCGTATACATTTATGAACTATTTAATGAAATATATCTTTTAGCAGTTGATTATTATTCTAAATTTGTAGAGATTAAAAATTTAAATAATAATGTACAGTAACAAAATGTGATATCAAAATTTAAAAAAATATATTCAGTAATAAATAGTCAGTTCAGATGTACACTATTTACAAGTGAAATGTCTAAAAAGTTTGCGAGTGATTGGAAATCTACTCATTAAGTAGTAGCACCACATCAACTTTTCAACAATTAAACGATAAACACTAAACTAACGCATTGACTATGTTTTTACCACTAAAAATGGTTGATAAATTTTTTTTGTGGTAAAAAACATAGTAAGCAAGTGTATATCAAGAATTGCCACATATTAACGGTCGCCACAATTCTTATGACTTACCAATTAAATGGTCTAGCTGAAAGATCCATTTAGACCCCAAAACAAATAATTTAAAAGTGCAATGGAAATAATGATGATTTTATATTTAGCAATATTAATATATCACATTACACCCATTTACAGTTAAATATTAATGAGTAGATACTTACGTAATAATCTTCCCATTCCTGTACATAAATTCAAAAATAAATAAAGAAATAAAATAAATAAAACAACGAAAAGATTGTTGAAATTAAATGTAGGACAGGAAATCAAATACCAAGAGAAACTAAGATCGGCCTGGTAATTTGCCAAAATAGATAAAAAACTAAATAATAGAGCCAATTAAATTGTATGGATGAATCCTATTTGAAAAGAAACAGAAAACATCCAACTAAAGTCAAATTCCGCAGAGATGGTCCAGAATTTCAATATTTAGATTTATTTGATGAATAATTTATGGAACAATTAAACAAGGGAGAAAGCGATATAACAAACAGAAACCAAAGTGTTAGTGAAGCGGAAAGTGACATAGGTCAGGAGAGATACCAAGTATCCGAACAAAAGACTAGATCAGGTCGTGTGGTCATAACACTGAACAAATTAACATTGTAATTTTATATGTTGTTTAAAACCAAATAATGTTTCAGACGGCCACCGTGTGTGTACTTAATAAACCAGTATTAGACTAGACGCTGAGCAGTATAGTCCTCCCCACTGTCCACACGTTCCTAACCTTGAGCTACATAAACATCCCAATTAATGTGATCCCTCCACAGCTCTTACATTCCTCCGTAACCAGCTTTGTAAATACACCATAATTCCTACTTCTCAAAATTTTGGTATTTATTTCTTCTTTTCATTGATCAGTCTCCATAGCCTACAATTTCTCTTATTAATCATACTTTCTGTTATTTTGTCCGCTTCTGATGTTTTTCCATTTTTATGTCTTTTAATTGCCTCTTTACTTTTTGTTCTTGTATGCCATCTTGTGGGAATTCGATATCTTTCCTTATTGTGTATTCTGTTTCTTCATTTGGCTCATATCTCATCCATATTTCCATTGCTTGTTTCCCCATCATCATTTCTATTATTTCTAGTTTTTTATGATCTGTTTTTGTTGGTTGATAGATAAGGCGTTGAGGTGTTGAAAATCCATATTCATTTGTATATTAAAGTTGTAAATAACTAAGATTTTCAAAAATGTGTGTTTATTTTCATATAAAGTTTGTAAACTTTCATTCACCCGAAGAAGCAATAAATCTGCGAAACAATTGTAGTGAAAATAAACACACATTTTTGAAAATCTTAGTTATTTACAACTTTAATATACAAATGATCTGTTTTTGCATTTCCTTCCAATTTATTTGTAATGCTTTGTTTGTCCGAAATAGTAATTTTTCAGCCTTCAGTGATTTCTATTTAATTCATTTCTTTATTCTTAACATATACTTAGCATTTATATGCTTATTTTCTTCTATTTGGGTGATATAAAAAAGTTTTCTCATTGTGACGTTGACTTTTTACCTAGTCTTTATTTTTCTACATTATTAGCTTATCAAATATGTAACTTATTTCTTCTTCACTATTTCATATCCTCTTCTACTACATTTTTTATCTTTTTATCCTTTTTATAGTAATCTATTACTGATCGTCAACCTCTGATTTGTTAGAGATTTCTTTATGGTCAAAAAATTTGGTAGCTATTATTAGATCTTGTTCTATGTAGGCTTCGCCTTGTCTTACCAAGACTACGCTATGTTTTTTTTTTGACTTTTTTATCCGTCTATTGAAATGTCTTATTAAATAAAAGCAAAATAAAATACTTGAAAGTGTCGTTGTATATACTTTACACATATATCAAAAGTAAATATGAACTTTCAACAAATATCAGCATCAACTATCCAATATTAAATATATTATTAAATATATCTCACCCTCTTGCTTTATATGTCTCTTTGATTTAGTATAATCTTTGTTAGGTCTGTATACTTCTATTATTGTGTATACTATATACAAACTACTGTTGCCTTGTTAGGTGTGCTCTTTGTAACGCGTAAATTACTTTTCTAAATAAAATAACTAAAAGGTTTCTAGATTTTCAGAATAATATTAACATATTTTTAATAAGACACGTAATGAATATTTAATTACATATTATTTAGGCAATTTAAGGAGAGTCGCTCCATAAAAAATTGAATATTGATATCTTATGATAATTTATAAATAGACATGGTAGCTAAATTTCAAAAATTTAATGTATTAAAAAATATATATTTACCATCACACTTTGCACCAGTAAATCGACTTTTACATTTGCAATGACCATTAGTAGAATTACATACAGTAGAACATCCTTGACTACAATAATTTCTGCATTCAAATCCCCATCTGTAATTAGAACATTCTAAAACGAGATTTATTGATTAGAACGGTTAAATAATAACTCACCTTTACAGTGTAGACCAACATGTCCAATTTTACAGCCTTGCTCACATTGTCCAGTAATTTTCGCACAAGTGTTTCCTATACATCCTTTTTCACAAAATTGATTGCAGTTTTCTCCCCATAATGATGGCAAACATTCTGGAATTTGTTATATTGAAATTATGTGTTATTTATGTTGGGCTAAATGAAACCTACCACTGCATAAATCTCCTTGAAAATTGTTTTCACAACCGGAAGTGCACTTTCCTGTTATGAAATTGCAGTCTCTATTTTTGCAGTTTTTGGGACATTCTACAAATTAATTTAATTTAATTGTATATAATTCTAGCACTACATTAAACTTTTATGTTAGAACATACATTATTTTAACTTAACAAGGAAACGAGTTTGGATCTAGTGCAACGCTAAGGCAATAGATTGCATCTTTATGGTAATATCTTGATTAACGGTTTACCCAGAGAGTTAAATACTCCAAAATAAGTGTTTTACTTTGGAGTATTTCCCTGTAATCAAAATCTTAGCGATCCATCGCTTAAGATCCGACTATAAAAGACCTTTTGGTCCTGGACTAGTCACAACAACAGCGATCGCGGAGGAGTGGTTTAAGTCGGTAGGAGTTTGTCACTACCCTACTATAAGGGTACGGATTTCCTATCCTCTTATAAAAAAGTTTCCCAGTTTCCAACTGCGATATGTTTGCTCGAAAAAGTATTGCAATATACATTTAAACAAATTCTAACTTAACCTAACTTATGTTTTTCTCTTCAGGATTTAGGGATATAGTAATATAAAAAAAACAACGCACGAGTAGGTGTAGTAGTGTTTGCCAATTAACCACATGGTTCTTCCACCGCGTTATTTCTGTATTTATGTGGGTATAAATAAGCTTTTCTTTAGTGGATCGACTCGTCAATTTAAAGTGTCATTAATTATATCCTAATGGTGAATGTTACCGACCGTTCAATTGCTGACCAGGACTAACCATGCTAATCGTGTGTAACTAAAGCCGGCGTTTGAAAACCCGCACTTTAAAACTTTATTCAACTCTCACAATCATCAATTTTCTTATTATTATTACTTTTTCTTCTCGAATAGGTACCAAGAACTACACGAGCCATTGTCAGCGTCTTGAGTTTGCCCCTTCTTTCTTGCGGTACCGCAATGGGTAATCCACTTTCACCAATTTTAGTCAACATTTGTATGAACCATTTAGAAACCCAAGCCAAAACAATTTTAGATTATTTCCCAAGAATTTGGATTAGATACGTAGACGATATTTTTGCCATAATTAAACAAGATTTAGATGTCACAAATTTTAACAATAACCTTAACAACCTGTACCCTAGCATTAATTTCACATATGAATTTAAATAAATTAATCAACTCCCCTTTTTAAATTTTTTAGTAATTAGAAACAATAACAAATTATAATTCAATATTTTCAGAAAACACATACACACTTTTAACTATATCCATGCCAGCTCACACAGTCCATTTAAACATCAATTAGCTTTCTTTAACGGCATGATCTACAGAGCAGTAAATCTCCCAATTTCAAAAGAAAATAGAAACAAAGAATTTAACTTCATTTTCAAAATCGCCAAATCTTTAGGATATAACAATAGACTCATTCAAAAACTAATAAATAGACACACCAGACCTATTTTGGAAACAGAGAACAATAAAAAATATATAAAAATAATTCACGAACCTAAAATTAATACATTCACAAAACAAGACCAATTATTGAATTCAGGTATTTACTCGGTAAATTGCAATAATTGTGACAAACAAAAAGAAACGTACACGCAAGATTCAAAGAATACATGTACCACACTAAAAGCCAAAACCCTGATAAGTCAGCAAATGTTCATGATAATTTAACAACAGGTCACAAATTTTTAATAAATAATGTGAAATTGTTAAAAGAATCGAGTTGTTATCATTTAGATATGTTGGAAGCTACAGAAATGAATAAAAACAAGAATAAATTACTTAATTTCGATGTAAGCCCACTAACAAACCCGCTATTGAATTTATTACCTGATCAAATCCACACTAACCCTATTATACACCCTTCCCAGACAGATGCCGAATAATCCTTAATCCTCACGTTCAAAGATACCGTTGTTTTTCTCGTGTTAATTACTTTTCAGTTTTTCCTTATAATCTATCGAGGTATATATTGTTGACACTTTTTTGTTTGTATTCAGTTAGCTATTGATAATAGGTACCTAGTGCCCGAAATGTACATTTAGCTGTGAAAAAATAAAAAGTGAAGAAAGGAATATAACTGTGTTTTCAATTAAGTGATATTAACCTTCACGTACTCAAGTAACTACATTCTCTTGGTTGTACACTGACGAGCATAAAATTAGGGTCACTCCTTTATTTGAAGTTATTTTAGAAATTTTTAGTTTTTTACGTTATTTTTTGGTTGTAACAGTTTACTAACTGATTGCTTGAATAAAAAAATAATATTTGGTTGTTGAAAGTTTATGAAAAGTAATGAGATGAACAATTTTATTTTGGTATGCTAAGTAATGAAAATGATCAAGATTACATTGATATCCGTTTTTTGAAACAAAAGCAAGTTTAAGGACAGAATAGTTTTTGGATCTATGGTGTCATCTGTTAGCTGCAAATTGTTTGTGTATTGTTGTCATTGTTAGTGGTTTGCAATGAGCATAAATCCTGTTGTTGCGGCACGAATTGTGGCGGCTTAAGAAGACGGCCGCGGACAGCGCTAAACTGCAAGAAACGTTGGTGTCGTATGTGCAACGAGTATGGCGGCAGTACGAAGAGACTAGACTGCTTTCTAGTTAATAGTGCTTTGAAAAACCGAATGGTCACGGCAGTTTCCCTTCGAAATCATCTGCAAGAAGAGAGAAATGTAAACATAAGTGAGTGAACAGTTAGGAGGAGCATTCATGCTGTTGGATTCTCTTCTCAAACTAAAGCTACTGGACCGTGGCGGTGAACACTTGGCTTGGACAATACCGGATTGGAGTAACATATTGTTTTCTGATGAATGGCAATTCTGTCTTACAGGCTCAGATAGGCGTGTATGAGTGTGGCGACGGCAAGGCGAGATATATGCTTAAGCGTGTATTGCCGAGCGACTTCCATTTGGTGGGCGATCAATTATGGCATGGGGAGGCATATCTTTGGACATGCATACGGTGTTAGTCTTTATCGAGAATGAAACGTTGACTGCGCACAGGTATCAGACAAAGGTTCTAGAAGACCATGTTTTACCGTTTATGATGATTCTTGGAGACGACGCAACATTTATACATTAACCCACACTGCTCAGATAGTTACTGAGAATCTTGATGAGTATCAAATCACAAGATTTCTTTCTCCAGAATTTCTAGAGAGCTTCGCGACATACTGATGCAGGAATGGGATAATCTTCCGCAGAATGTGATCCAAAATCTGATCCAGAGCATGCCTCGTCGATTGCAAGCTGTTATCACTGCCAGAGGAAAGAATACTCGCTACTGAAGTTCTTAAACTCTCTTTTGTTTAAAAAAACATATCAAAGTAAACTTGTTCATTTTCGTTACTTAGCATATAAAATTAAAATTGTTCATTTTCAGTACTTTCAATAAACGTTGAACAACCAAATATTAATTTATTTATTCAATCAATCAGTTATTAAACTGTTACAATAAAAAAAACACGTAAAAAACTAAACATTTCTAAAATAACTTCAAATAACGGAGTGGCCCTAATTTTATGCTCGTCAGTGTATGTTCTAATGTCACGTTTTATAGCCTTTGACATTTCCCTGTTAATCTGTCTTAGCTCCTCATCAGTAGTTAGTTCATCACTTCTCATGTGTCTTCTTTGTTGCATTTTCCGTATAGTAGCTTCGTTTAATTTCTATTCTTTATTGGTTGTTAGGCAATATCTGTTTTGGCTCTCTGGAAGGGCAGTAATGATGGTCTCTTTTAAGACATTGATGTTCTCTTCCTCTTCAGTACCATCTAGCTTATTCGTGATGAATTTTTGGAAACCATCCATGTCCGCCGGACTCTTCCGTGGTCTGTTGTTGAGGGTATTTTTGATCAGCTTATGCCGTTCCTTACCGATATCAATCAGTAATTTGAGTCAGTTCTAGCACGTTTTTAATTATGAATCTTTTCTCGGTGATTATGAAATCTATTTTATTTTTTGTTCGTCCATCCGGGCTTTTTCATGTCCATCTCCTGTTTGGTCTCTAAGGGAAGAAGCTATTCATCTGTAATAAGTCTTTTGCAACAGGAAACCAAGCAGTATTTCGCTCCTATCATTTCTTCCTTCCAGTCCATGGTTTCCCAGTAAAAAGTCGGCAGCGTCCGACCTTGTTTCCAGTCTGGCATTAAAATCACCACATAGGATAGTATAATGTGCCTGCTGATCTCTAAGAGCATCTCTTATGTCGTCATAAAACATATCAACTTCTTCGTCAGTATGATTTGAGCTAGGCACGTAGGCGTGTATAATTTTGATATTATATCTGGTGTTGAGTTTGAGGACAAGGCATATTACTCTTGCAGATATTCTCTTCAGAAACATAATGTTTGTTTGATTGATAATTGGCGCTTATGTATCAGAAAGCCAGTTTCTCCCACGCAATAGAAACTGTGTCCAGACTTCAAAGTAATGAGCTGTTCCCCACGCCTACTTAACGCATTGAGTGTTAAGAAATAGTAAATAGTAAATATAGTATCGCAAAAAGCGCTACAGCTTTCGAACTGAAACTTTAAACTTAAAGTTTCATCATTAATGAGAATTCAATTTTTTTTTTGTAAATATTAAAAATCAAAAAAATCTTTTCAAGTATTATTTGAAGACAATGTAAAGTTGAATAAGTTCTGTTTGAACAACTTATTCAAATACTTCTTCAATTTTAAATTATATTTTTTATATTTTCTTGCTTATTACTAAGAAATTGTAGAATCCACATGAAAGTTGCATAACAAATAATTATAGAAAATAGTAAATGAACAATTTACAAAGAATAACTCTTTTACAAAATCCAAATAAAAAAAAATACGTGGAATCACAATTTTTTCCCTTTTAATCGTCATTTCCTCGAATATTTTATAATGTAAAGTGGCATCATTTTTATACTGTCAATTCGACAATAAAAGGGTGTCTCAAAATTAATTTAAAACATGGGGCTTGCTATTTGAAAACACAATCGATCATTACTCACAAAAAATATATTTGAAAATATATCTTTCCTCAAAAATGTGAGTTTTTATAAAACAAAATCGACCTGTTCGAGGATTTTATCCAAAAAGTTTTTGTTTCGCATTTACTTAATTTGTTCCAAACTTTAGGCGCGCATTGTATAATCACTGCATTTTATACATAACTCCGAACCAACACGGATTTGTCAGGTATAAATCTACTGCTACAAACCTGTGTAATTTCACAGACTTCGTATTTTGTACCCTCGATATACGATGCCAGGTCGATGTGATTTTTACAGATTTTTCAAAAGCTTTTGATAGAGTAGATCATACACCACTTATTAATAAACTCGTTAAAAGTTATCTATATAATCGACTAGCCTATGTCGACTACCAATCCGTGAAATTCCGTGAGTTTATTTGTACAAGCGGGGTTCCACAGGGATCTAACCTTGGCCCATTGTTATTTTTACTTTTCGCGAACGACGTAGTCACACTCTTGGATTCGAACAGTCTACTCTACGCGGACGATTTGAAAATATTTAGGAATATCGAGACTGTCGATGATTGTTTACTCCTCCAACATGATTTGTCTAAACTTCACGAGTGGAGTGTTATTAACTGTTTAGACTTAAACATCGTAAAATGTAATTCAATGTCTTTCTATCGTAAATTATTTCTTATTAAATTCACATATAGCATTACTTCAACACCCCTATAATTAGTTATTACATTTAAAGATTTAGGGATAGTCTTTGACAATAAATTAAATTTCACTTGTCATGTTTCATATGTATGCAAATGTAGCTTCTCTATGCTGGGATTTCTTTTGAGAAGCACTAAACCTTTTAAAAGTATACAACCTCTTATAAATTTCTATTTTGCGTTTATTCAAAATATTGTTCCATAAACGCCCTGTATATTTCTCAAATCTAGAGTATACAAAGGAAGTTTCTAAAATTGCTTTTTTTACAGACAACACAAGGTTACCCCATTGTAGAATTGAAAAACGAATTTAAAATACCACCCTTGCACACAGACGTAGAGTACCGGAGATAACGTTTATCTACAAACTTATCCATAATAATATATGTGACCCATATATTTTATTAAAGCTAATCTTCAGCGTTCCTAGAAGGACAAGTAGGCACATATGTTACATACGTTTTATCTTACATATGCAAATACCACACATCATTTAATTTCCACAATTACGTCAATGTGTAATACAGTTGATTCGCTCTCTGAAATCGACATTTTCCATGTAAAGCTTTCAGCTCTTATCAATTATTTAAATAAGCACAGTTAGTAAATCTCTGTTTCTTGTGGAATCTGTTAATTAGTTTATTTGCTTATCTGTCTTTAATTATAAATATACTTTAACATTACTTTAAGTTTTGCATTAATAAACATAATTATTAACAATTTATTTTACTCTTAGTATATACATTTTTTATATTATCCTGTAGTCAGTTAAATACTGCTGCATAATAAATATATTATTATTTTTATTATTACCGATTAACATTTTTTGCTAGCTCCTGTAATTTTTGAAATAATTGACCATTCTGGTAATTTCTCCTAATCATGTATATTAGAAACTATTATTTATAGAAAAAAACAAAATATAAAACCATATATATATATATATATATATATATATATATATATATATATATATGTATATACAGGGTGGGCCACGAATAACGACCATTAAAAGTTTACGGGGTTCCTGCAAGAGAAAAAATCTGAAAAAATTCAACATTATACGGTTGATTGCGATCTCCTCATGGAAAATATTTTTGACTTTCTATCACTTCCGGTTGTACCGGAAATGGCTACCAACTTTTTATTTTAAATGGAACATACTGTATATTATTTTATTTTTTAATTCCTTGTTCGATTGCCGTCGAAAACATATTGTACCCGCAGTGCACTAATGAAAGCGTTACTTAGCAACCTGTAAACAAGTTGCACACATGTCGGCCGCCATTATTATTTATGGAAAAAATGTTGGCTTTATTGTAATCGCTTCGACTTGCATTAAATGAAATCTTCAGAATTCTTAAATCTGCAATTTGGTTTGTATTATATATTTTATTTATAGTTTATTAGTTATTTGTATCAATTAATAAAAAAATAAGTTTGTCGTCGAAAATTTGTGCTATTCATTCATCTGTCAAATTTGACATTTCTGTGCAATAAAAACAGTTTGACATTACCGTTCAATAAAAACGTAAAAAGCACTAGTGCTTTAAAAAGCCACTTTTATTATGAAAAATGATGCAAAAAGCGTCTACTTTCTGTACGATCTTAGATAAAATACTTTTTTGTAGCAAATTGTCCTACGAATCACCCTATAAGATAAGATATTGGTCATTCCATTTGAAAAAATTGAAATATGATGTTTTTAAGTATGCGCTGAAATATTGATATTTTTGAAATACCAACAGTCAAAATTGAAACATGTCAATTTTTTCCGTTGTAGATGAATCGATTAGGTACAAAACAAGATGCCGCACGTGTGTCTATCTTGTACCTATTAGAAGCTATAGGCATTTTTCTAAACGCCTATTTGAGGTCAATATTTGATAAATAAATTTTTAAATCAAAAACTGTAAAAGTTAAGTTGACATAAACCCATATGGAGAGGTAGGCAATCGAACATGGAATTTAAAAATAAAATAATATACAGTATGTTCTATTTAAAATAACAAAGTTGGTAGCCATTTCGGGTACAACCGGAAGTGATAGAAAGTAAAAAATATTTTCCATGAGGATATCGAAATCAACCGTACATTGTTGAATTTTTTCAAATTTTCCCCCCGTAAACTTTTAATGGTCGTTATTCGTGGCCCACCCTGTATATATTCAATGAATATTTACGTAATTATAAATGATTTATTATAATAGAAGTATTTCAAGTTATTCTTACCTTTTTCACAAAATTCCCCTGAATAATGATTCGGACAAAAACAGCCATTACGTTTACAAATTAAGTGATTCTTGTAAAGATCAAGATTGGTTTCAGACGTAATATCAGAAGATGTTTGATGTTTGGGTTCGGTAATAGTAAGGCTAAATGCATCCTCAATATTTTGGCATCCAGCTAATTGTGTATTGATCGTGTTTATTACATCATTACGTTCTAAAATATAAAGCAAAGATTCCGCATTTTTATAATATTATTTGGAGTGCTCTTACCATAATTACACTTAGCAATACTAATGAATACAGTACAATTACTAATTAAATTTAAATTGGAACCATTGGTTTTGATTTCTCTCCATGTGTTCATCCCATGCTTGTATACATCCTAAAATATATTTAATTAAAAATCATTCCTATCTACGAGGGATAGTAGGAAAGTAATACCCGTTTGCACCTTGCTTAAATTTGCGAGGTGGCAATTTAAAGTATGATATTTTTTTACAAATAAACGTTAACATTTGTTAAAATATATTAGTTTTCTTTTTATATTTCTAAACGGGCATTACTTTTCGGACATTCCTCGTATATTAAAGTGAACAACATTTATATTATTATTATTTTATTATAATAGTATTTTACAAAAATGACATATTCATCACAACTATATCAATAAACACAAAAACCTATTTACCTTATTATTAATTTTCACAGTGCACATACGTTGAGTATAATAGAAAATTGATCTGCAAATGTTAAACCCATTGGAAATATCCAAAGTTGATAAAGTCACTGGATCTAAAGTAGTAATAACGTTAGTTAAGTACAATGACGTTGATAACATTTTTAAAGAGAATGTGACATCATTATAAAAATACAAAGAATTATAATTTTTTCTCTACGATGTACTTACATATTTGTATTTTTAATTGTAGTTCACTTTCAATCCCCTGAATTGTGAAACTAACTATATTAAATTTTGAAACATTTTTAGGCCTGTGTTTAGAAACAAAGTAATTTCCCTTAATTGAATATAGGCTATAGTGTCTCCATGGATTTTCGGTCTGTAAATGTTGGCAATCATTTTTAAAATATTTCGTACTTTTAGAAAAAGTCGCATTAGAAGTATTTTCATTTATAAACGCTTCGTGATGGTTTCCCTTTACATCAACCAAATTAAGTTTTGCGAGCCCTTTAAAACGAATTGAAAAATTTAAGATTTTAACATCACTTATATTTCCAACAATATATCCTGTATTGTCACATTTATATGTCTCCGTTCTGAAACCTAGGCAAATTTGTTACGTTTACTTACACATTTAGTTTTATTACCTTTCCATCTCCAGTCCAAAACATGTGGTAAATTGAAGTTGTATGAATTACGAGTTTTACCGGTATTACCTTTATAGGGATTTTCGTTCTTTTGGCTTTTTGAATACACTAAAATGAATAAACAAAATGAAAAATGGCACATCGAACATAAAACGTTGGACGGGAAAAGAAGTAAAGGGTCTTCTAATAGGGACTTCCGAACTTTAACAGTTGATAGCGACCATATTATTGAAGCTAAATCTGTTGAATTGACTGTCATTTATTCAGTTTATTTTGCCAAATCACCATGCAGACATATCAAGAACAAGTGCAAATGATAAAATTGTTTTATCGAAGTGGGTGTATTGTTAGGGCTACGTTCTGTGCGCTTCACTTATTTTACGGTCGCCATAATGGGCCTACCGAGAGAATTATTCATAGTATATAAATTTAAGTCCACTGGTTTAGTAAATAATAAACCGACACCTGTACGACGACAAAACAGAAGATCTGCCGAAAACATCGCCACTGTCCGTGAGAATGTGCAGGAGAATCTGTGGCAGTTGATTCGCGTCGCTAACAAGAACTCAGCCTTTCGCAGACCATAACTTTACGATTTAACCTCGTGACTTGGGCCTGCACCCGTGCAAAATTCAATTGACTCAGGAGCTCAAGGTAAACGACCACAGACTCATTTCTGGATGAATGGGAATGTCAACAAACAAAATTGTCGAATTTGGGACAATACCAATTCAAGAGATTCAAGAGCGTCCAATGCAAAAAAGTCACTGTTTTTATTGTGGACTTTGGGCTGGCGGCGTCATTTCTTTGAGAAAGACGTTGGTCAGACAATCACAGTCAACGGAGAGCGCTATATGTCGATGCTTACCAACTTCTTTTGGCCTGACTTTGATGATATGGATACCAACGACATGTGTTTTGAACAGGACGGTGCCATATAGCTCACGCCATATGGGATATTCTGCACAAACGATTTGAGGGCTTGGTCGTCTCACGTGGAGATGATGTGAACTGGCCACCGAGATAATGCGATTTGACCCCGTTTGAGTTTTCTTGTGGGGTTTCGTTAAGTCTCAGACCTATGCCAAAATTGGATATTTCAGATGCGCGCCACTCAGCAAAGCCCAAAGACATTTGCATGATGTTATATTCCATACATAATATCATTTAAAGGCCTTTCAAACGAATAAAAAAATATGTTATTTAAATTTCAAGAGATATGCTTAATGAAAGACCCTATAGCAATAAGAAAACAAAATGGTAATATTTACAATAACTGAAACAAAAAGGAAAGGAAATTGAATAAAAGATTAAAAAATTAAAGAATGTCAACAATCGAAATTGAAATAATAGAGGGAAATAGATGAACATTAATTGTAGCATATTTAGCAAATAAAGATTCAAAGTTTCAAATTTACGAAAACAAACAGGATTCGATAAGGGAAGAGAAAATATAATTAAATTGGAAAAAAGGGAAACGAAACGGCAGTTTTTAGAAGACACGTTGGAAAAAAAGGAGATATTAGAAATAATATTGGAAACAAATAATCTAATAACTAGAGAGCGGATTTCTAGCATTATGCTTATCCATAATATTAATAGCATCGAAAAAATTTCTACATATCTATACGAATCTTGAAGAATGTGATTACTTGGCGCTAAGTTTTTTTTTGCTTTTTTGCTTATTTTGACTTTTTATGCTTATTTTCATGCTTTTTTAGACTCTGATGCTTATTTGGAGCATTTTCTTAAACATTAAAAAAACATTTAATAATAATTTCACGCTGATATTAAATTAATGTGTTAATATAGAGAATTTTCGTAAAAATCTGTATCCCATCATTTATAGATTATATTTGTATTACATATTTTCTTCGTGTCTTTTAAAGAAAATATTGTTTAAAATCTTCATTATATGATACAATAATTATAATGAATTTTATTATTAATAAATATTAGTAAAAATTACCAATTTACAATGGATTCGTTTATAAATAAGTAGATATAATAGACCGACTCATTATTCAGATAATATAGATGAACGCTTCATAGGAATCACACCTATGATATTCCGGATGTAAACGTCGTTAAGCTAGGCCCAAACAGGGGCCCCAGTAAGTATTAAATGTAAACAAATTTAAGTAATAGCTAATAATCAGGTGTTCTGCAACCGTATCAATTTCCTACTCTCGCCAAAAATACGGATGGGACGACTGGCGCATATTTACCGTTTTCATTAATGTTCATATTCAAACTCGCATTCATAAACCGTACTATTGAATTGACATTCCAAAAACTTTGCTTATTTATCAAAAATTACTATATGCGTGAATCGTATTAACCTGGGGAATCACAGACAAATTATATTATATAATTCACATGTATATTTAACCCATAATGCAAAAGGTGAAAACCACAATACAAGAATTAATTAGAGACTATCCAGAATTAATAAGTGAAAATTATACATTATTTTGTAAGGCATGTTTTAAAATAGTAAGTTTTATTTTAGTTCCCAACTGCATCCTAACTAGTCAAGACTTGTATGTAAAACATGTTATAACAACACTACATCAAGAACGTTTGAGCTTCAACAAACGACGGACAATTAAAATTAAATTCACATTTGTGCAAAATACTTTTACATTCGAATATCCCTTTAAGAAAATTACAAAATATTGCATTTAAATCTTTCTTGGGAAAATATTGTAAAATGCGCATTTCCGAGAAAAAATTATGTAGCTCTTGCGTACTATGAAACCATACAAAAAATTAAAGATATTATTAACAATAATTATATGTGGTTTGGTGTGGATGAAACCACAGACGCTTGTTTAATTTAATAATAGGAGTTTAACATGAAGACATCCGACCAATAGTATTTTGATATATACAAAAGAATTGAAGAAAACTGATAATAACATTATAGTAAAAATCATAAATGATGGACTGACAAGCTTATTTTTGCCGTAGACAATACCAAGTTACAAAATTTTACTAATAATGCATTTTGTGCATTGTACAAGTTTAGCATATGGATAGAAACGAATTTCTGAAACTATAAGAATGAAATTTCCATTTGTAGATTTAATTAAATATAGAAAAATAGTTCTTATATTCTTCTGTGAGTGCAATTATTCAAGAAGTCATTACCTGATATCTCACTGCCCCATAAACCAGTGCTAACAAAATGGGGAACTTGGCTATATGCTACTATGTACTATGAGAACAATTTTGAAGAATTTAATAAGGTTATATACAACTTTCCCGAAACGACAAGCAAATCAGTTAATGACTGTCAAACAGTTCTTAAGAAACAAGAGCTTCCTTCAAAACAATTTAGTTACATAAAATCGCGTTTAAATTTTTTGAGCAACACAATAAAATCTTTATAAAAGCAGATTCATTTTAGAAAATACCTGAACGCATTGGCCAAGAAATCAAAATAATATCGAAAGAAGTATTCAGTAAAAATGAAGGATTTTTAATATTAAATAAATTAAACTTGATTTTGAATGGCAATTTTCAAATGGATCCAGCTATAATTTAAAATAAAAAAGCTTTTCCACTTTCAAAAATGTATTGAGCGTCAGAAGTAATAATTTTTACAATTAAACCCCTAGAACAACATTTAATGATCTACTGTTTTCATGAATAGATTTTAGTTATTTTGAAATATATACAAAATTACAATTTAATTTTTAAATACTTACATGATATTATATATTGCGTAAAGAAAGTATGTTTATTTTAGTTTTAAGCAGAATTTCTATGTAAAATATGTTGATAAACGTGTAACATATTAAGAAAATATAGTTTTCTTTAGTGCTTTTTTCGTGTTTTTATGCTTTTTTCCTGTTTTTATGCTTTTTTAATGCTTTTTTTCTCTAAATTTTGTGCCTTTTTAAGTGTTTTTTTTTCCACATTTTTTGAGCTTTTTTATCCGCTCTCTACTAATAACTTAATAATAGCGAACTCAACATACAGACACAAAGATAGTTAACCAAAAACGAGAAATCAGTAGTAGATTATTACCTAATGTAGCTTTACGCTAGGCCATTCTAAAAGAATGGAAGTAGGCTAAAGTGATATTTATACCCGATGAGGCCAAATGCTACCTCACAATTAGCCTTACCTAATTTCTTCTAAAAGTCATAGAGAAAATTATAATGAACGATGTAAGGGGTAGACATATAAGCTACACTACAGCACTAGGATATTGCATTAGGTATTTTCGCGGGATGGCAATGACGACGTATAAAACCGATCCGCCGGCTCCGCCACATTGCAGAGCTTATAGCGGACATTTAACAGTAAGACGGAGATAGTAGTGTAGAAGAAAAGAAGTCAAATAAACAGCTATAAAGCGAAGTGAGATTAAGAAACTGTAAGAAAACATGGCAAATCGTCCTCCGAGGGGACCAACCGGGCCGATAAGCCAGCAATCGAGACACTCGACGTGAAAGAATAGAGGCCGGAATAAGTGAAATAAAAACACGCGCGGAAATAAACGCAACTAAATTGAGCAGAAGGTGCGAATACAAATATCAAGGACAAAGAGGTGAAAGTGACATCTTCTCAGGTAGTAAAAAGATACTACGGTCTAGAGAGAAAAAATGAAGAAATAATTAAAGCCAAGAGCAATAAATTGAAGAACACTAAAATATTTATAGGCAACGATATGACCGTAACATAGAGAGAAGTACAGAGACAAATTAGAGAGGGGAGCCAGAGAGAAATGAGACAAAAAAAACAGAATAAGGGTAGGCTACAGGAAAATAATAATAAATGGGGAACAATTCAATTAGAATGAACAGGAGAAGGGTCTAGTAGCGGGGAGCCAGGTAAATAGATAACAAAGCTAGATGAAAATAAAATAAGGAAAGCACAAGCAGAAATTGAAAGAAATGCATTAGACACAAAAAATTTAAAGACAGAATATAAACAATAGCAACTTGGAATATAAGAACTATACCTGGCGAAGTGGAAGAGCTGGACTTCGAAAGAATTGATTCGGAGGTACTCGTAATAGCAGAGATAAAAAGAAAAGAAAAAGGTATGCATACAACCAGTAACAAACACTAAATGATATATAGTGGGGTAGATATAGACATAGAACACCAAATAGAAACATGGGAAGAAATACTGCCAAGAATATTATCAGTGACCTTAAAAGTAAACAACAGAGCCAGGACAATAATTGTAGTATATGAACCAAATGAAGACGATTCGGCGAGCAACAAAGAAGTTTTCTCGCAACAGTTCAACGAAACAACCGAAGCGGCCACCAGAGAAATATATGTAGCAGGAGTCTACAACAGCAGAACCGGCAAAGTTGTTAAATACACAAATGCGATGAGAGGATGATATGGGGAAGACGTAATAAACGATAATGGAAAGCGAATGCTAGATTATTGTACAATGAACAATTTAGTAAAAGCGAAACACAAGGAGATGCACAAATACGCCAGGGAAGTAGTAAGTAGGAACAAAAAATCTATAATAGAGTACGCAGTGACACAACAAAGAAGGAAGAGCAAAATAATACAGATGAGAGTAAAGAGAAGCTTCTAAATAGGAAGTGATCAGTATATAGTAGTGACTACACTTAAGGAAGACTATCAAGACAAACAGGAAGAAATACTACGACGAACTACAGTAATAAACTACAACAAGATTAGATCATACAAACTACTCTTATCTGTATTTTGTTACATTATAGATTTTTGCAAAATTGTAGCCGTAGTTTTTATATTTATTTTGTGTTACTTTTTATACTTTTTTTGATGTAATTTAATTTGTCCTGAAATTGGTTATTCTGTTGGGCAAATAAAATATTATTATTATTATTATTATTATCTCTATAAAGAAAGGACAATACAATATAAGAAGAAAGACGTGCTAGCAGTAGTAAAAGGACGCTTCCTTTTACCACTGTAGAGGAAATTTGAAATAACTTAAAAAGAAATATATCTCTTCAGTACAGCTTTATTATAAAATTGATTTCAAACATAAAAAAAATAACAGATTGAAATATCAAAACACGTGTCTACAGATGGTTATAAAATTAAGTATTGAATTATTTAATTGCTTTTGCTAATTTATTTTTAATTACATCAACCTAAATTCATTTCTTGTTCCAAATTACCATAGTATAGTCACTCACAAACTATTTAACGTACATTCAATCATTATTAGTTCATTTTACAGAAAGAAATACGTTCAAACTAGTGTTGCTTTGATAGCCTTGCTATTTTGTAACATGCAAATTACTTTTGTATTCTTTCTAATTAGTAGAATATTTTGAAGACTAAACTATTAAAATTATTGAACAAAATATGGGAGACAAATAACATACAAAAAGTTTGACAAAGAGCATTATTTGTTCCAATATACAAGAAATGCGACAAGACGAAATTGACCAACTATAGAGGTGTAGCACTAATAAGCATAGGAATAAACATATTAGAAAAAACCAGTCAACAAGAGAATAATAGCAAAAACAGAACACATGCTAGAAGAATCACAATTCGGGTTTAAAAAGGAAGATCCACACAACATCTTTACAATAAACAAGACACAGAAAAAAGAATGGGAAATAATAAATACACATATCTATGATTTATAACCTAGGAAAAACGTTTGATATGACACCAAGAAAGAAACTGTGGTGAATACTTGACAAGAGAGGTATAGAAAACAAGACAGTCAAATTAATACAGAACATATATCATACAATATCAACACTAATGCTATAATATACAATGGAGGAGAACTAAGCTCAACATCTTTATAGTTGGTCCATTTTGTCTTGTCATTTTTCTGGTATATTGGGAAAATTTGTGTTTTTTGGTAAACTTTTGGTATGTTAATTTTCTCCCATTTTTTTTTCAATAATTTTAGTAGTTTATCTTTACCTATATATCCCAACTTATCAATAATTTCTGCTGTTATCTGGTCATGTCCTGGTGCTTTTTCTATTTTCAGTTCCCTTATTAAATCCAGTATTTCATGTTCGTTGATCCTCTTCGTTAAAAGTAATAGGGAGTATCAGACACAGAAACAGTTCTGTGTTATTCTTGTCGCTGTTTCTTGTATTTAGTAAGTCTTCAAAATATTCTCTCCATCTTTCTATTGTGTTTTCTTTTTACTTCAGCATTCTTTCGTGTTTATCCCACAAGTCGGAGTTTAATCGCTCTTGCTATGGTGTACAGTGGTAGATGACCTTAATACGACCTTTGCCGACGATATAGCAATTATCATAAGGGGTTGTCATAATTACCCCTTACCATATCTTTCCTAACCCAAGACGCTCTCAATATTATAGGAACGTGGTGTTTAAGGGAAGGCTTTAATGTCAATCGTGACAAACCTGTGGTGGTACTTTTTATTCATATACATATAATACTAGATAGGCAACTTAATTGGAAGGCACAACTAAAAAAAACAATTGCATTGTGGATATACCGCAGACTCTTTCGTAGATAATGAAGACTGAAACCTAAAATGATACATTGGCTGTACATTAAGAATTAGGACCCATTATCACATATGGCTCACTAATATGATAAATCAAGACTAAACCATTAACGGCATAAATAAAGTTTCAAACCCTTCAGAGTAAAGTTTGCATCACTGGGGCTATGAACATAAACCTCTCTGTAACAATGAAAGCTTTACTCGACTTAATTCCCTTGTACGAACCATTCAGAAAAAGTTCTAATGAGTGCGTTGAGACTGGACTGGTACAGAGCATAGTTTCGGGCACACAGAAATTCTGAACATCAGGAGCTTGTAGGAACACCGTTGGATATAAATACAAAGAATCCGTTTTTTTCGGATAAGACACATTATTTTTACAGTCTGAAAGAATATCTTTGTGACAATGTTTGTCCGAAGGAGAACACATTTGTCTGATTTCAGACAACAATCCTACCATTAATAACCTTGAAGAGTATGGCCTTAATTCTAAAATTACTTGGAACTATAAACAAGTTCTGAATCAATTGGCGAAGGGCAATGAGCTTACTCTAAGCCCCGCAAGTAATAGGCAAAGAACATGCCAATGTACTTGCCACGAGAGGAACTGCAGCCAACGCCTACATGTGGACTATCAAAAGCACATAGAAAGGGCGTGGTACAAGAATAAGAAAAGGCTATGAATGGATATGGACTAAAAAAATAGACAAAACTCAGCCTAAAGAGGAAAAATGTTAAGGCGAATATAATAAAACCAAAACCAAAGATATCACGAATTAAAGAAAATTTAGATAAAAAGAAAAGAGTAATACTATAGGAGGGAATCATTTAAAATGATTATACTAGGAATAAGCATTGAAGTGCTGCGGAACAACAAAATAGGAAATAATGAGTCAACGAAACTGTATTTTAAACAAAAAAAGAAAAAGAAGTTTAGATAAAAATTGAAAAATCCGAAACAGTTAAATAAGAATAAGTTTGGAAATATAATGAGTGAGAATTAAAAAAAAACAAAATTATTTTACAAAACATTAAAACAACTAAAACAGAAAAAATAAAACATAGGAATCATATATTTGACCGAATAATAAGTAAAAGAAGAGAAACAAGAGCTGCAAAATGAGATTAATATGATACCGATCGAAGAGATAAAAGTGGATGAAGTAAAAGAAATAAGTAAAATATTAATAAAGTAAAAGATGCTATGTGGGGGGATAAAAGAATAGAGGAACTAACAGAATTACTAAATGTAGTATTAGATAACGGAAGTATACTAAGGGAACGGAATTATACTCCCAATTTATAAGAAAGAAGATAAAAGAAATTGTAATAACAAGAATGCTATACCAAATATTACACAATATTTTTATGTTTTTAAAAAAGCTGTGAAACAATTAGGACAATTAGAGTAAATTCTGAAGAGGAAGAAGTAGACAAGATCAAATGTTCAAAATAAGGCAAATAAGATAGAAAGTAATAAATAAAAAGGGAGAAATACACATCTGATTTATAGGTTTACAAAAAGCATTCGACATGATGAGAAGAGAAGCTGAGCTTGTTTAGTTAATTCATTTGAAAATGACATGGTGAAATTAGCAGAAATAGGAAAAGACCTACAACACAATTTAGAAATATTTAATGATAAATTGACTAAAATCGACATGACAATAAATTTAAAAAAAAGCGATAACCACGATAATTGCACAAGAAAGGAACAACACGAATTATTATTATTTAAAAAAATGGGACACATGGAACACTACAGCTATGTAAAAACATTAATTGAAAATAAACGAAATAATATAAAAAGAAAAATAGCCAACACAGCAAAAAAATTAACATTGTGAAAAATATTTTTCGGCAGAGAAAAATACTAAAAATTAAGAAAAAAGAAATAGTTGCCCTACCGTGACAAATAGTAGTGAATCATGAATATTGACAGAAAAAGAAAACCAAAGAATAAAAGCTATGAATATGAGGTTTTTCATAAAAAATAGAAAATTAATTCAAAAGAGACAAAATAAATGACAAGACACACATACAAAACCTAGAGACAAAATCTATAAATGGAGAAAAATGACAGTGGCGTACATGAGATTGTTACACATATGCAGAATAAAAAAAGGGGAAAGAAACACCAGAAAAAAAAAACGAGACAAGTGCATTAGACAAAATAACAAAGGAAGACCAAGCAATAATTGGAATAGCACAATAAAAAAATAAGCACAAAACTAAGGGGAATACACAAAACAACATATACCGAAAAAATTTAATACGAAATTATTGAATAAATAAAATTCAAGTAGTTTACTTACAATTATCTTCATATCCAATCCAGGTTAAGGTCGAGTTTGAATTTCCGATGCATGTCATATTATATCCTGTATCTACTTTCTTCACAAACAGTGTTAACTCCAAAGACTCATGGGGTATAAATAACAAATACAGAAGTAACCTGCAAAAATAATTTAAATTTTCTTTAAATGTATGAATATATAATTTACCTGAAATAAACGTTGCGAACCATCTTTTTCGAATATGCTGATAAAGTAACACCTATAAATAGTCTATCAGGCCATATCAGTGTAGCGATAAGGCAATTCCTGTTAATATATGTAAGTTGTATTCATATTTCGATAGTTTTATAGATTAATTACTATCATGATCCTTCACGCACCTTAATATTACTTTTTAGCCACATTAATGCTTAATTATGATTGGAAATATTTATAAATCATAAATATATCGTATAAAGTTTGTGATTTTAAATGAGTTGGTTTACCTAAAGATTTTTTTATCGCAATCTTATCTTATCGCGTATTGATGATGAAATTTGCATAGCACTATTAATCATTTCCCTATTCAAGTTATAAGGTACATATATTTGATAATTTCTTAGAGATCGATTGAGTTTAATAGATATTTTACGAGAATATTTTTTGAAGCCTTTATATAAGTGCTTATTCTTGTTTTTATTTTGTAACTGAATGTCTGTACTAACAAACGTTACAAATATAAACACTTTCTATATTTAACCACTAAAATTGAATATACAGGGTGCTTACAAAAATTCATAGGCGTGTTCTCAGGACTATTCCTAGAATATGTTATTTTATGAGTTTTGAAAACCCTCTTTGTCTCGGATATATAGCGCAAACAATACTAAAAATTAGATTTAAAGTTTTTTAATCTACAAGAACTGTTGGAAATTATTACATCCACCTAGGATGCAATAAGTTAATCTTGTCCTCATTTATTGCCAAAGTCTTTCAAAAACACCAGAGTCTGGAGCAGTATAAACTAATGAATTTAACAATCCCTCTAGGAAATAATCCAGGGAGTTTAGTTCGGGCATCGAGCATGCCATGAGATATGAGTGAGGCCCACTTAGATTAATGCAGCGATCTGTGCATGTTAGAGCAATTATACTAAAATGCGATGGTGTACAATCTTGCATTAATAGTATAGTAGTATAGTATAATTTATTTGTCTTTCAATATTACATAATATACATTATTAGACTCGTCATTACATACAAATATAAAATATAAAATAAAATACAATTAGAAACATGTAATTAATCTAATAAACAATTTAAAATTATAGACACAAATATGTGACAGTGTTAACAATGTCATTCCATCTCTTCACACATTCAAATGTCTATCACTAAAGAACTCCGTTAATGAGTAGTAACATTTATTAATTAGACATTTCTTTATAATAGTTTTAAATGTATGAAGACTCGTATTTCTTTGTAGCTGGGTGTTAATTTTCAGCATATGATTATAACATTTGATGCCAATGTAATGAGGTTTTGCTGGCCTATCGAAAGTCTCGAGAAGGGAACATCCAAGTTATTCTTCGTACGAGTGTCGTGGTCATGGATACATTCTCTTTTTGTATTAAGGCCACTTTTCTTTATATACGTACACAATTTATAAATATAAAGCGAATATAACGTCATTATTCCCGATTTTCTAAAATATATTTGGCATGATGTTTGTTGTGAAGCATGTATCGGAATGCTCTTTTCTGAACGGTGAAAACTTTATAACTGTCGTGAGCTTGACCCCAATGTATTAGCCCGTATGACATTGATGATTGTAGTAGACCAAAATATAATAGCTTTAATACCTCAAATGTTACTGTATCTCTTATATTTCTGATTAGAAAACAGTACGTGCTTAACTTGCGTACAAGATTTGAAATGTGATAATTCCATGTAAGTTTTTGATCTATAAAAAGTCCTAGGAATTTTGTATTCTTTAAATTTTCAATTGAATGATCGTCAGTTTTAATTAAAAGGCTCTGCTCCACTGTTTTATTTTTCGGATAAAATTGGACGGCAACAGATTTTGTTGTATTTAATGTGAGACCGTTAGTTTCGCACCATCGGGACATTATTTGCGATATGTTGTTCGATTTTAGATTTAACTCTGCATCAGAACATGAGCTTACAAATACACTGGTATCATCGGCGTATATAATTGGCGAAGCACTACTGTTTTGAAATTCGTCAGGCAAATCACTTATTAACACATTGAACAATGTTGGGGAAATACACGATCCCTGTGGTGTTCCCCTTTCAATTATCAATGGTTCTGAACGTATACCGTTTATTTCAACATACTGTTTCCTATATACAAGGTAACTTTCAAGCCATTTAGCCGATGCACCGCGTATACCTACGTTAGATAGTTTAGTGAGCAGTAGCTCGTGGTCAACAGTATCGAATGCTCGATTCATATTAAAAAATAGGCCCAGTATTTGTTGTTTTGCATTTAATGCTTCGTGTATATATCCTATGGCTTGGTCAAGTGCAGTCTCCGTCGAACGATTGCTTCTAAAACCATGTTGTGTATTGGAGAGAATGTTATATTTCTCTAAAAAGGCATTTAATCTTACATTAAATAAAGACTCATAAATCTTAGCGAGCTGACACTGTAAGGCTACGGGTCTGTGGTACTTCATTTTAGTGGGGTCCGGTTTATTTTTAAAAATGGGGACTATTTTTGATATCTTTAATCGTTCTGGATATACACCTTCGATAAAACTCATATTGACTAACATACATAATGGTTCCAATAACAGAAATCCATCATGCATAATTATATGCCCTGGTATATCGTCTATTCCGCTTGATTTTTTATTGCTACAAACTTTTTTTATTCTGGCATATATTTCTTCTGGAGTGGTTGGATATAGAAATAATGATTGTGATTGCGTTGTGTTATTTACTGCGTTCCTATTAATACTACTCGGTTTCTTTGTATTTTTATTTATTTTAGCAAAGTACTGATTAAATTCATTGCTTACAGATTTTGCATTTGAAATTATGTTACCATCTGAATTCTTTATTGAATTAATATTATTTATTTCCTTGCCGCGGTTGCCTTAGAGATCCATGTATTGTATTTATTTTTCCTTTATACGATTTATAGATTATACAAAAATTCGTTAAAATCTGAATGGGGAGATCTGTACAGGGAACAAACAGTAATGTTTACATTATTTTTAATATTAAAATTTACAGCGCATATTTCAAACGATTTTTCAATACAATTTTGAGTAACTATTTGTGAAGCAATAATGTCAGTTTTAATTGCAATACACACGCCACCCCGAATATGTTTTGATCGATGGAAACAACTAATTATTTTAAAATTGCCAAATGAAAGATTTTGAATGTTGCCCAATGTTCGGTGATACATAATATATCAACATCATATTCTGCAGTAAGAAGTTCGAGGGCTGGAAGTTTTCCATTTAATCCCTGTATATTAAAGTGCATCACATTGATTTGCTGTTTAAATTTGCATTCAGAAAATCCTCTTGTGTTTTCAAAGTGGGAGATTTTCCTGTTTTTTCATCCTTGTTTTTGGGGAAATAATATCTACTGATACAAGCTCCTTTTGGCCACAGCTGCTCGCTAAATATTTCATCCTTTTTTTGGTACGGAACACATATTTTAAACGATGCAACTCTATCTTTATTATTAAGTTGCAATTTTTCGCATTTCGCTTCACAAATTGGAGATAAAAAATTTGTTATTTCTGCTTCCGATGTATTTTTATGCATACGTGTAAGGAAGTTCCAGGCAAGTTTATCTACAGCTTTTAGCGATGACGTATTATTTTCGTTTTTTCCGACAGTAAAATTTCTGTGTTTAATATTATTCCTTTGTTTTCCTTTAACTATTTTGAATCCTTCCTCCTTATTTTTACCGTTTGTCTGGTTAATAGCCTGTGTTGTGTGGGCGATGGATTTTGTTTCTGGTTGCACATGGTTTGAAAATATGTCGGTACCTGCTTCCAAATTACGCTTGGTATTCTGCTTCCTAGTTGGTCTTGGTAATTCTTGATCAGATCTGTCATTTGTGTTAACGTTTACATTCAAATTGGGCGTCTCCTTAATAGATGTCGCTACGGGCACAGCAATTTTTCTAGTGCATCGATTTGAATGCTTTGTTCCTTTATGATATTGGTTTGTGAACTTACGAGTTTCTTTAAGTCTTCGATGCTGTCCTGCATTTCCTTTAATGTTATGCATTTGCTTCATAAGTAAAAAGACCCAGCGTCAGTAGTTAAGGAATTTATACCAATGTGTGCAAAAATCATTGACTGTATGTATTACATGGAGAGAAACGAGCAGAAACAGATGTCTGAAGGCGTTGAATATGGGTTCAACAAATATTTTCTAAGAATTCTCCAAACGGTAATGGTACCATCCAAAGTATTTGCAATTTTTTGAGTAGAAGTACCTGGGTATTCCTCTATCATGTCCAACATATTCTCTTACAAATCTGCCGTTTCTATTATCATTGGCCTTCCTGGTCCTCCACTTCGTTTCAATGTGCCTGTTTCGTGAAGTCTTTGATGAATACTTTAGAAGGCTTTAATACCAGGAACATAACGGAGTCACAGTGACATAGTAAAGCATGTCTATGTCACTGTGACTTTGTTATTGCACATCTGTAGATGATACTTATAAATGCCCTTTTAGAGTACATAGAGTCATTTATTCACCATATACGCATTTGTTAATATATTTGTACAAAGCTGACGCAATCCTAAAAACCTTTAGTATTTAGTTTCCTATTGACTATGCACATGTGGCGATATTTATCGACCTTGCTGGACCTCTATTTTCTTATATGATTGAGAGTTTATTTATATAAAATTACAGGTATCATTCAGCAATTTTTAAAAGAAAAACATAATTGGACAATATTGAAGTATAAATTAAAACGTTGGGATTTTCCAGGAGGAGTTGTTGACAGCTAAAAATGGCGGCGGCAGCGATACGTCGATACGTGTACAGCATAGTCTATTGATTTCTTTTACTCCTCCTCACGGAATACCATCTACTGAAGCCCAAGACTTCTGCGACACCCTTAATCTCTTCGGTTCTTTTATATGCAACATTTAGCTTGCCACCCTGTATCACTTCTTTTATAAAATGTTGCTTAATATCTATATTTTTTGATTTGGCGCTGATTATAGGATTTGTGGCCAATTTCTATGCAACTTGATTATCATTGTAGATTGTTATGTTTTGCTTATTTCCTAAATCGGCTTCTAACTTTGCCACGTGTATTGCTTCTTTTGCACATTATGTCAGAGCCATGTGTTCGGATTCAGCAGATAATAGGATCACTGTCTTCTGTTTTCTTGATTCCCAGCTGACAGCACCACCATTCTTTATGAAGCAATGACCAGTATAGTATCTTCTATCAAGAGAACAGGATGCTCAGTCTGCATCAGCATATCCTTTAAATTCAGTATCTTCATTCCTTAAGAACGTTAACTTCAGGTATCTCATCCCTTTTAGATACCTGAGTATTCTTTTAACAACTTTCCAGTGTTCTACTCCATAGTAAGTATTCAATTAGCTGAGATAACTCACCACATGCGTAATGTCAGGGCATGTTGCCACAGATGCAAATACATGAGGGCTCTAATCAAGTTTCTGTAAGGTAAGTTGATATTTGGTTTGTCTTCTCTTTTTAGTTCTAATCCTGTCTCTAGGGGTGTTGAGATAGGCTTTGAATTTGAATTTCTTAGCATCTCATCAATATATCTGTTCCCGTTCATTGTTACGTATTCTTTTTCACATTTAAAATCTATTCCCAAACAGTGTTTCAGTTCACCCAAGTTTTTTATATCAAATTTTGCTTTCCTTTCTTTCTTTACATCATTTAATTTCTATTCATTTGAGTAGGATATTATTAGGTCATTATCATATATTGTGATTATAATTTCATCTAATTGATACTGGTAGAGCTACACTCTTGATGGAACGAGATATATAAATTCGATTGGGTAAAACACTTGATAAGTTCTATAGTATTTTTATTTTCAGTTGCCTGACACGTGTTTTGATCATTTTCATTTATGTTCCATAATATTTTTTTTTGAAAATGATTAAAACACGTGTCAGGCAACTAAAAATAAAAATATTATGGAACTTAACAAGTGTTTTACCCAATCGAATTTATAATTTCATATCCTCCTTTCCTAAATATGTAAACAAGTGTCTGTGTGGGATGGTTCAAAACCAATGTTTCTTAGTTCATAATCTAGTCTTTTATACCATTGTCATTCTGATTGATTCAGACATACATCATTTTCTTTATATTTTCTAAAATCCTCCAACACTGCTTTTCCTTTATTGAAAATGGTTAGGCCATCTTCGGCACTTTCTTTTATCATAATCCCATAATCCCTGCTACATATTTTTCCAAACAAGCTGACACCTTCATTAGGATTGTTTCGTCTAGCATTTCGGGTAAATATGCTGTTGTCACATCCATTTGTACCAGCTTCAATTCTTTCTCTACTGACCTTGCTATTTGAAATCTGATAGAACTTAATTTTGCTACTGGTGCAAATGTTTCATTATAATCAACTCCAGCTTTTTGGTTTCTGACACTAGTCCAGCCTTTTTGGTTTCAATCTTGTCTGATCCTATTTTTCTTTTTAGTATCATTTTGTACTCTATTATATTTGTCGGTTTTTATTATTTTCCAAGCTTCATTTTTGATATGTGCTTTTATTGTAGTGTGCCAAATTTCATAATTTTCATTTTCTTCGCCAGGATTATTTGTATCTACAGATATCATAATTTCTTCCAAGTCATCTTCTAAATAGCAATCTTCTGTCCATACTGGCTTTTTCTTTTCTCTTTCAGGTCTCTTTAATTTTTGAGGAATGTCTTGATTTTCATGTTCTGCTTATATTTCAGGTCGTGTTAGGGTGGTTTCGTCATCAGTTTGCTCGCATTCTTCATAATAGTCACTTTCTCGTTCTTCATGTTCTCTTTCAGATGATTCTTTATTTTCATCAGAGTTTTGATCAGAGCAAGTTAGTGCTATGAATAGATGAGTATCTTTATTTTCTTCTTTTTCTCTTTGGTCGAAGAACATTATTATCAAAACTTTCACATCCCTACTAATAACTATTTTATTTTGACTTTCTACCCAAATCCTGTAGCCTTTGGTATTTTCTGAATATCCAACAAAAATTTCTTCTGTTGCTCTTGGTGAAAACTCTTTCTTGTTTCTTTTATTTAGTACAAAAACTTTTGTACCAAAGCATTGGAAATGTCTTACTGAGGGTGTGTATCTATCCCACATTTATAAGAGGTTTCCCGTTCGTTGCTTTTGATAGCATTCTATTGGGAACTATTTTTATTTTCAATGAAATACACCCTGCCATAACGGGCGTATTCATCTATGAAAGTAACAAAGTATTTGTAACCAGCATTACTTTCCTCTGGAATGGGGCCACATATATCTGAGTGTACCGAGTCTTTCTCAAGTTTTGTTTCTACTCGTCTTTCTTTCGAAAAAGGTAAGTTTGTCATTTTTTCTTTTCAACATGTTTAGCAGCCAGAAACTCTTTCTTCAGGTTTAAAAAGAAATCCTTTCATAGTTTCATTTTGGAGAGCTTGCTTTAAATCTTTCTAATTTAGATGTTCCATTTTTCTATTCTAAATGTCTATTTTAGAATCTATAGGTAAAATGTTGCATACGTGTTCTTTCTCTTTTGTGTTCACACCCACATACTATAGTCCATCTCTTTTGATAGTATTAATTTTCATTACTTGCGAATGCTTTATTGTTGCAGTTTCTTTCGTGAAGATTATGCTATAACTTTTTCAGTTGTTTGAACTACAGATAACAAGTTTACGGATAATTTTGGTATGTATAATGTATTTTGTAGGTCAATGACTTCTCCTCTAACTTTTATTTGAGCGACTCCTTTCCTTTCAATTTTCTCAGTTTTATCAGAGGCCAGTTTTAGGATTTCGTCAGTTGGCTCCATATGTAGGAATAAACTTCTGACATTGCAAATATGTGAAAAACAACCGCTGTCTATACTCAACTTGTCAGTTTTATTAGTTTCTGCAGAAAGGTATATTTGTTTTTTTGCAATATAAATATGCAATATGTTTGTTGTACTGTTTACTTTTGTAGAATAATACTTTTGTTTTTGTTTACCTGCATAGTAAAATTTCTCTTCTTTTTTGGGTGCCTCACTCTCTTCTATAATTTTTATTTTTAAGTCATCAAGGGCCGGTAGCTCATCTCGTGATTTGAATGCTATACTATATATAATAACATAATGCTTAGTAGGTCCTCGTTGATATATGTCGCCATATCTTTTAGTTTTTCGATAAGGTCAATGAACTTATTGATGTGGTCTCTAGCCGTTTCGCTATTTAGCATTTTCTTGTGAAGTAATTCCTTTAAAAGGGTTGCTTTTCTTAAGGGTTCTTTGCTTTCATAAGCATTTTTAAAAGTATTCCACACTTCTTGGGCCACTTTGCATGATTTTACGAGTCGTAATTCCGACGGCGATATGATGAGGAGCAGCTTGGCTTTGGCCAATAAATCTTGATCTTTTACACCCGGTCTCGTAATACATGCTTGCAGATTGGCCCGAACAAAAACTGCTTCGGCTTAAACCCTTCAAGTGTGTTAATTTGTTTGGTGTAGCGGCCCAATATAGACGCTGTGTTTTGAAGCCATTTTTCTTATTTTCAGCTAAGCTGGGCCCATAACCTATTTTGACTATTGGTATGGTCATATATAACCAGCTAAAATAGAATAATCATATAATGAATATTTCAAATAAATCAAATAAATTTAATATTGTTGATTAACTTTTCACTTAACACGTGGTAAAACATATTTAGATTACATTGATTGATAAAAATAAATAGTTTTGTTTCACTATTTTTTATTTTCTCTCCGACTAGACTAGTCATTCTCAAGAAGATATGTACTATAATATTTACTATTAGTGGTATTTATACCAGTTATCACATGTACTCTCAAATATTAAGGGTCATCGAGATTGGGGAGTTTCAAATATCCTCGAGCGAGACATTCCCACGTTTGCTTTTATTTCTATTGTTAATCCCTCTCGCAGATTTAAATTAAAAATTTTGCATTCAGGTTATAAAGGCTGTGATTTAAATCCAGAGTGGCATAGGATCATGTTTAGTGATGATGAGACTCGGTTCAGTTTGGGCTATATTATGGTTAGTTACCTGTGCACCAAGCTGTAGTGGTAATAGTATAGCATCCTATGATTTATGGAAGAAGGTCTCGTTTGCATGCGAGGTAATACATATTTCTTCAGCAGTTGGAAAACTCAGTTTTCCGTTCCCATATTGCAAGAGTTTCTATGAACTGATTTGTGAATGATAATGTCAATATCTTGCCATGGCTACCTCAATCTCCTGATCTTTTGCACATTAAGCATGTATTGGAAATTATGGAGAAGATTTAAGAACCACCGCAAGCGACGCAAGCTCTTCAACTCGAATTGAAGGTTACTTGCGATACAATACTTTAAGAGGTTAGAATGAAGTCTAGGGAAGTGTATAAACAATAAATTTCAAATTTTAATTAATCGCTATCTTTAATAAGTTTTCTTTTTTAGGAGACGTTCTGACAGCAACCGACACAGCAATGGTCCCCGAGAAACGGGAACGACGGTGGTATCGCCGAAGTATTCTTCTCCCGCCGCCCCTTCTAATCCAATGTGTTAACATCATCGTCGCCTTTATTTAAAACTACTTAACTACATAACACATAATATTCATAGCATTACAATTAAATTAATTATACAAAACACAATAATAACTATACATATATATGAACATAGTTCACGCAGGTGGGCTGCTATCCCTCTGTTTGCGTTGGTCTGTATCTTGGACGATGTCCCTAAATTTCTGTCCAATTACTTTCTGCGCGAACAGCGATACCGCTTCCCATTTGTCCGCACTCTTTAACATGAGTTCCATCGCTACTTTCATGCTGAGCCGCGACCCCAGCTTCTCTGCTAGCACTTGCCTTGGTTACTGCCGATGCGGGTAGTGTAGTAAAGTGTGCGTCATCCCTTGAGTCTGAGCGGTACTAGCTATCCCTATCCTTGCCAGAAAGGCCTGAAAGCAGCTTGATTTAACCCGCCCGCTTCGCCTCGTATTCTGCCATCCTCTCAAATGCCAGTAGATCCGCCGGCATTATACTAGAAATGACTTCAACAGCATCCGTAGAAATTGTGCGGTACTGGCCATATTGATAGCTCCAACCCGTACCGCCCGCTAAAGCCTTTCCCGGTTCCTGGCCGTTTCGGTCCCAGTCAATAGTCTTCTTTTGGCTTCTCCGATCCCGCTTATGTTTGGAAGGAGCCTTGCTATTGCAGCCTCCATTTTTGCTGCCTCACTGATATGCGTGGTGTGGTATTTATTCCTGCCAACCCACACCAAAAGATACTTAATACTTGCAAGAACTGGCATGTGTGCTCCGTTGACTTCTAGCGGCTCATACTCTCGCACACTTGGTGCTCCACCCTCTTGGTAGAAAGTCAAACAGCCTCAGTTTTTTCCGGCGCCAGCGATAACTCCACCGACTCAAGCCATTTGGTGATTCTTCACGTGCTCCTTGTACTGAGTCCGCGCAGGCTAGCACCGCCAGGCCATCCGCAAAGTCTACAATAGGTAGGCTTCTTACAATTTTTTTTTATATATGACGTTGTACCGAACTCATCCAGCGCTTACATAACTCTTCTTGTTTTCTTCCCTCTTTCACCTTGGGATTTGCAGGCGTTGTTCCCTATTTCACCTTGGGATTTGCGGGCGTTGTTCCCATCCCAGAATAATGGTATCATGGGATCTCTTCGTTTTCTTCTATTCTTTTATTGGTTAATGAGATTTTGTTGTTTAATATTAGGTTCCTAATTTTTAATTTGAAGGTAGTGTATTTTAGAGTTTTTACGTGGTTTTGCAAATTATTATACTGTTTTATAGCTTTGGTTGTTAAGGCTTCGAAGTATTTTGTTGTATTATATTTTTCTGTTCTTAGTTCCGATTTTCTTCTTGTTTTGTATCCATGAATTTCCTTGTTGGTTTGTAATGCTATGTTACTCTTTATGAGGTTATTTTTGATTTTGTAGATCATTAGTATATTATTTAGTGTTACCATATTTATTATATTTAGTTCTAAAGTATGTGTTCTTCTTTTTAGATTGTACAATGTTTTTAATATTATATGTATGTATGTTTTGATAATGGTACGCTGAGATGCCGAAACTATAGTCAGCAGTAAATAAATTGTGTTATACAAACAAAGTTACAAAGTGTTTATTATTTATATTCTGTTTTTGTTTCGTTGATTGTTAATAGGTTGTTGTAGTACAATATTTCCAGTAATTTTATATTGTATGTCATCATAGTGATTTCCAGTGTATATTAGGCATGTATCGTCGGCATATATGCACGGTTTTCCCTTCAGGTCAAGCTCTAACAGATTTCGTATATATTATATATAGGTTATAGGTTAAGTAGGGTCTTAGTGAGGTGTGTTAGCCTCTCGTGAATTGCGACCTAACAGATCTATTGTTCTGCCCTTAACCAATCACTTCCCAAGCAGTCCCAGGTCCACCATGAACCTGGTAACTATCTTGGGGGTGATAATGCTCACTTCTTCGGGGGATAATCGGTCCCTGCCCAAGTGTGAAAGACGCTTGTGAGCAATCACGACACAAGTGCATAGTATGTGTTCGGTAGTTTCATCTGCCGAATCACACAATCTGCAGTTTCCACTTTCCTCTATTCCCATTTTCCACAAATGGTATCGGAAGGCACAATGCCCTGTCATGAGTCCAGTGAAAGTTCTTAGCTCGTTCCTTGTGAGTTTAAGCACCTTGTGGCTGTGATCGAGTTTCAGGAGTCGTGCCCTGAGACCCACATGACGGTCAACAAGTTGTTCTTCGCCAGTTGCGAGAGGGATCTTCGACATTACCAGACAGTCCGTGAGCCGTGACTATAGGCTCGAACGGCCTTTAATGCGGCTTGGCTGTCTGAGCAGATGTATAGGGTCCGCCAATAAGGGCGCGTGAACTTTAAAATTGAATAAAACAAGTTGTGTGTGAGGTAGAAACGAAATTTATTTTTCATTCGAAAGGGTATTCGACCCCATTAAGTATGGAAGATAACATCGTTCAAATGACCACCGCGGCTCCGTTTGGTAGCCCGGATCCGGGAGGTCCAATTTTCGATGACTCTGGAGCACGTATCGGCCTCAATTTGAGCGCAACGCCATCGCGTATGTTGACTTTGAGGTCATCGGTGTTTAGAGGCTTGTTGGCGTAGACCAGTGACTTGAGATAGCCCCAGAGAAAAAAGTCTAAAGGCGTTAAATCGCACGATCTCGGTGGCCAGTTGATATCGCCTCCGCGCGAGATGACCATGTCCGGAAATCGCTCGTGCAGAATGTTCATTGTGGCATGAGCTGTGTGGCACGTGGCGCCGTCCTGCTGGAACCACATGTCGTCCGTATCCATATCATCCAGTTTAGGCCAAAAGAAGTTGGTTATCATCGACCTGTAGCGCTCCCCATTGACGGTTATGGCCGCCCCAGCTTCGTTCTCGAAAAAGTACGGACTGATGATGCCGCCGGCCCAAAATCCACACCAAACAGTGACTTTCTGGGGATGCATTGCCACTTGGTAGACCTGTCGACTCGAATTTGCCCACCAATCGACGGATAGTCGACTCTACAGGCCGATCATCGCGACCGTAAAATGGGCGAAGTGCGCGGAACGTTGCTCGAACTGATGACCCATTTTCGTAAAACAATTTAATAATTTGCACGTGCTGCTCGACACTCAAACTTGCCATGGTGATTTGGGGTTATATACTGAACAAATGACAGCAACTTTGACAGCTCTACCTCGAACAACATGGCCGCACCCTTCCGGCAAACTTCGCGCGTCCCTATTGGCGGACCCTATATACAGGGTGAGTTTTTTTTGATGTTTTCTATGGGGATCTCGGAAACTATAAGAGATAGAGAAACGGTTAAATGGGGAAAGAAGTGTAGATTTACGAGACGAATAAAATTACACTTTCAAAGTTTTCAAAAAAGTCAAGGGTAAGTAGATATTTTGAAAAAAGTAAAAAGTGTCAATTTTTTCAAATCAATATATCTCGGTTATTATAACAGATAGAAAAAACTATAAAGAACAAAGTTTTAGATAATTTTATGCAGATTAATAAAAAGTAATCGCCATTATTTTCCGAGATATGACGCAAACTTACATTTTTTTAAATGGAAATCATAGTTGGCTGTGACCTCATTCAAAAGGTATTTTTTTTCTCTTTAATCCAATATGGCATATGACATAGTTGTTTCTAAAAATGAGTGAGTTATAGTAATTTTAAATTTTATTATAAATAAAAAATGGGTAGCCATGTAAAAGATGAAAGTAAAACAATTGCAGTTGTTTATAATAATAGCAATATTGTAATTATTAGTTCTACAAAGTTAAATAAAAATGAAAAACCAGCATAAGAATAATAATTTTGTAATTATCAAATGGCCTTCTGTATGTGGTACAAACCCATTTGTCAAGAGGATAATACGTTTCTTACAAAAATATTATGAACAGATGAATCGCGATTCACTAATTGTGGTATTTTTAATCGCCACAACGAACATAGATGAACTTAAGAGAATCCACGAGAAGTTTCACAGAGGAAACTACAAATTCAATTTGCGTTTAATCCATGGTTTAATTATTCTCGGTCCATATATTTTTGAAAGCTCACTAAGTGAAAATGATTACTTTCATTTTCTTCAGAAAACATTTAAAGATACGCTCGATTGTTTAAATTTATCATTACAAGCAAGATTGAAATGGTTCCAATATGACGGTGCTCCACCTCATAACATGTTGGCTTTACAAATTATTTAAATGATGCTTTTCCTAACTATAAGTGGGAAGAAATAAACCAATCCCAGGGACACCTAGATCACCCGATCTGCGCGTTTTAGAATTTTTTTCTGTGGGGTTATGTAAAAAACAAAGTATATGCAAAATCATATCAATCTGTGGAGGATCATAAACTAGTTGTTATTGAAACATTTAATTCAATTTACATGAGAATAGTCAAAAAGCCATAAATTCGATTTTAAAAAGATATAATTTATATCATAATAGTATTAATAGTGGACTCTTTGATCATATTTTTTTAATATTAAAATTTCTATCCCATTAATATATTGATAATTACAGAAATACTTTATGCGGTTGTTTCATTTTGATTTATCTCTGTAAAACTAATAATTACAATATTGATAATATTATAAACAACTGCAATTGTTTTACTTTCATCTTTTTCATGGCTACTCATTTTTTATTTATAATAAAATTTAAAATGACTATAACTCACTCATTTTTAAAAATAACTATGTCATATGCCATATTAGATTAACACGTTGACGCCGGCGTTTTTGTACCCTACAATTATTCATTTAAAATGACAAAATTTGGTTCGCACGCCTATGGTTGTTATGGTTGCTATGGTGACTGAAGTCCTAGATGCGCGATAATAGTTATTTATTGTCACCATGGAAGTAATCAGTGGCGTACCAAAAGCGAAAAAACTCGTGTACCACCGGTGGTACCCGCCGGCGTTAACGTGTTAAAGAGAAAAAAATACCTTTTGAATGAGGTCACAGCCAACTATGGTTTCCATTAAAAAAAATGTAAGTTTGCGTCATATCTCGGAAAATAATGGCGATAAAAATTTTCTGATTTTTTTTTATTAATCTGCATAAAATTATCTAAAACTTTGTCCTTTACAGTTTTTTTTCTATCTGTTATAATAACCGAGATATATTGATTTGAAAAAATTGACACTTTTTACTTTTTTCAAAATATCTACTTGAAAACTTTGAAAGTGGAATTTTATTCGTCTCGTAAATCTACACTTCTTTCTCCATTTAACCGTTTCTCTATCTCTTATAGTTTCCGAGATCCCCATAGAGAACATCGAAAAAAACTCACCCTGTATATGCGCGCCATTTAGGTGCCTATCCAAGCATTCTCTGGCGCAAATATCAATTGCAATCGTTTCCGCTTGCAAAATCGTGGGCGTCGTGCCCAGAGCCATGAAGCTCCTGTAGTTTTGGTTAGGCCCATACATGCCTATTCCAGTACCTCTGGTATTCTTGGCACCATCTGAGGCTGACATCCCTCGTCCAAACTCCTTGACTCTAATCAAAGCCGTTGGTGGGACGCGTTGAACTTTTTACTATTTAAATTCTATTCGCGTGCCCGTGATACTGGTTCGGTAGATATTAAATAAACACGTTGTTTTTCTGGTAAAACAACAACACGATTTATTTACACTATTTACAAAAATGTTACAAGTTTATAATAAAACATTGGAACTTTATGTTGCGATATTTGTGAGTCGAACGAATTCTTGTTTCGAACTGCGTGTAATTTTCCGAACTGCGTGCTACGACGTAAAACATGAAAATGTTTCGGACCGTCATTAAATTGGGGCTAACTGGCGTTTGATTGGTAGGTTCCAAATACACCACCAATCGGGTGCGTTTTCTATCTTCTTTCTCTCGGAAACTTGCCCTAGCAACAGTCGCTTCCCTTTGATATAAAAAAGGGTCCGTAGCCTTCAAGGACGGAAATAATATACTTTAACTATTTATAGCAATAAATTTAAACGAAAGAAACATATTTACAAAGGCGAACAATTTTTAAAAAGTGTCAAAAAAATATATACAAAATATGTCCATGAAATTGGACACGCTAACATGCCGCCCGCCTTAAAGGAATGTAATTCCTTTAATTGTCATCTGCATCGGTTTGATTGGGCAATACACAAATTTTCGTAACAGCACGTTTGATAACACCACTCGCGGTTTTTAACGACACTACTCGCACTTGGCCGTCGTCACCTGGGTGTACCTCCTGGATTCTACCTAGTCTCCAGGTTGCTGGGGGCTCGTTGCTATCGATGAGCAGGACAAGTAAGCCTTCCTTCAGGGGATGCGGGTTTTCCTTCTGCCATTTGTTGCGGGCCTGAAGATGGTGAATATATTCACGCTTCCACTTCTTCCAGAATTGCTGGGTTAATTGTTGCATTCGTTGAAATACAGCAAGCCGGCTGATGGGTGCATCAGATAGATCCTCAACTGGCGCGAACGTGAGTGGTCTTCCAATTAGAAAGTGTGCCGGGGTAAGGGGGTTTAGGTCATGAGGGTCGCTACTTAGAGGATACAATGGACGAGAATTTAGCACAGCTTCAATTTGCGTAAGCACGGTTTGAAACTCTTCAAATGTTAATATAGAAGTTCCAACAACGCGTGTCAGGTGGCGCTTCATACCTTTTATGTTTGCTTCCCAAATTCCACCCATATGTGGAGTTCTGGCAGGTATAAATTCCCAAGTTATCACATTACCCTCATTTGACATTTCGCGATCGATTTTTGAAATCCAATTGGCAAATTCCCTTTTGAGATACTTTAACTCAGAATTTTCCCCAACAAAATTTTTTTTGGTTTTCCACGACGCGATATAAATCTACGAAGTGCTGCTAGAAATGCCTGCGTTGTTAGGTCTGAAACCACTTCTAAATGAACTGCCTTTGTGCACAAGCATATAAAGAGACAGACATAAGTTTTAAAGATTTTATACCCACGGGCTCGTCGATCGCGACCTTTGAATGGACCGGCAAAATCAACTCCTGTGTAATTCGTGATTTGGGTAAATTTCCCATAATTTGTTTGTATGGTTTCGGGTTTGATTTAAAACACGTTATGCAATTTCGTGTGATTTGTTTTGTTAAGTTGCGTCCTCCGATTGGCCAATATTTGTGTCTAAGTTCAAATAAAAGTTGTTGAGGACCACAATGACTGTTAATGTTATGATAAAATGTGGCTATCAATTTTGTTAAATGATTATTTGGAAGAATAATTTGTTGAATATTGTCAAAGTTTTGATAAAGATTGCTTAATCTTCCTCCCACTCTTAATAAACCATTATTATCAAGAAATGGAGACAGTGTTAGAATATTCCAGTTATTATTCAAAGTTTTATTTTTTTTAAGTTGCAAAATTTCTGTTGAATATGAATATGTCTGTACAAGTTTTATTAGACAAACCAAAGTATTGCGACGTCCACTCTCTGTGATAATATCCGAGTTAACGCTATGTCCCTTTATCCTATTGATAAAGCGTAAACAATATGAAAAAACACGAAGTAATTTTGAAAAATTTGAAAAATTCGAAATAAAATCTAAATTAATTGTTACAGTGAATGATGCGATTCGGCGTTCATCTTGAATCTCGGCATTTGAATACATTTCTTGGGGATAAACATTTCCTTGGAGCCAAAGGGGACCCTGCCACCATAAATTATGCGTATCGTTCTCATTGGGGTACAAACCCCGCGAAATTAAATCAGCCGGATTGTCACCTGATTTGACATAAAGCCAATCATTAACAAAGGTTAATTCTTGGATTTTAGCAACTCTATTTGCTACAAAACATTTCCAGTGGCTTGGATGCGATTTAATCCACGATAGGGTCACCTTTGAATCAGACCAGAGGAATATTTTATTAAAATTTAATTTCAATATAGTGTGTACTCGATTTACTAATTCAGCTAATAGGACACTTGCACACAGCTCTAACCGAGGGAGAGTAATTTGTTTTACTGGTGCAACACGAGATTTGGCGGTTAACAATTCAATTTTTATATTTCTGAACTCGTCGACACTTTTGATATAAATACACGCACCATATGCCTTTTCAGATGCGTCTGCAAACCCATGCAGTTGAATTAATTTACTATTGTTGATAATTACGTTTTTATTTAATTTTTATCGAATTAATTGAATTCATATGCGATAAATAATTTTCCCATTTTTTGTAAATATGAGTGGGAATTGGATTATCCCAGCCATATTTCAATTTCAACAATTCTTGGATTATACGTTTTGGAATAACTGTTAGTGCACTTAATAATCCTAGTGGGTCGAATAATTGTGCAGTTTGACTTAAAATCGATCGTTTTGAACAAATACCATTTAATAATTTTTTATTAAACGTATAACTAAATTGGTCTGCTACTGGATTAAAGATTATCTCAAGTGTTTTTGTTTCATTGTTGAACATAGTTAATGCATTAAATGTGTCATTATCCGTGTCAACGCTAAAATGATTAATTAACTCAATACTATTTGATTTCCATTTTCTAAGATTAAAACAAGCAGTTTTCAATATTGTTGATACATCAGAACAACGAGTTATTAATATATTTAAGTCATCACAACCAGTTATCAAGTCATCCACATACAGATTTTCAAAAAGTTCAAAAAGACAACGTACAGCAAGATATGGAGCGGATGCTGTTCCATAAGTGACAGTATTTAAATTATATGTTTCAAGAGGTTCATTGGGATTATTTCTCCAGACGATTTTTTGCAAACATCTTTGTTTTGGGTTAATCAATATTTGCCTATACATTTTTTCTACGTCAGCAGTGGCCACGTAACGGTATTGTAGAAAATTAATTAATATTGAAAAAATGTCTGACTGAATGGTTGGGCCCACATACTGAATGTCATTTAACGAAATGTTGTTTGACGTTTTTGCTGAGCCATCAAAAACAACTCGTAATTTTGTGGTAATACTGTCTTCGCGCATAACACTATGATGCGGAAGAAAATATTCAGGAGTTTCAAGATTATCATCAATTTTTGACATATGGCCGAGATTAATGTATTCATTCATGAATTGTTGATACATTTCTTTTTGTTCGGGGTGTTTGCTTAAACGACTTTTAAGCAAGTAATATCTCTTAAGAGCTTGAGTTCGGGAATTGCCTAATTCAATTATATCATTTTTCAAGGGTATTGATACGACAAATCGACCTGACTGATCACGGCATGTATTATTTTTGAAGTGTGTTTCACAAAATTTCTCATCTGGAGTTAAATAAACAGGGTTATTTTCGAAATTCTCCACTTTCCAACATTTTTCGAGTTGTGAATCGAGAGATAAATACGAAACTACTTTTGGTTTGTCGGCGCAAATTGGCATTGTACCAGACACAATCCAGCCTAATTCGGTGTTTTGCAATTTTATATTTGAATTATTAAGTGTAACTTGACCATCAATAATTATGTTCCAAAATAGAGTGGAACCAATAAGCATATCAATTGGTTTTGATTGATAAAATTCTTCATCGGCAAGCGAAATATTTGCGGGAATGTTAACAGAAACATTATCGAACGAAATTTGTGGTAAATTATCTGTTATTTTATCGAGAATTAAACAAGATAATTCGGTGGAAAACGATGAATTAAGTGATGTCATCGTGATCTTTGTACAATGATTTATCTGAGAGCTATTTTGACTAATTCCTGTTATGCTATGATTGATCGGATGTTTATTTAATTTCAATTTGTTAATGAGTGTAGTTGTTATAAAATTGGATTGTGACCCTGAGTCTAACAAAGCCCGAGCTAAATGTTTATTGCCGAACTTATCAACTACGTTTACTTTAGCAGTACACAATAGAGATAAATTTGTTTTTAGAGTGGAACAATTCACAACTGCTGATGAAGGTCCTGGCTTGTCATGATTTACTTGATTCGAATTCGCTTTTTCAAATAGAAGTAATGTGATATGGGGCAAATTACACTTTCGACATAATGATGATTTACAAGTTTTTAGATTATGCCCTTCTCTTAAACAATTTAAACATAACTTTAACGATTTTGCGATATTGTAACGTTCAGTTACTGATTTGTCGAGAAAATAATTACATTGATTGATGTAATGACCTTTGTTGCATTTAGGACACAAATTCGAATTTAGTACGGTCGTAGTGACTGCTTTTACTTGAGCCTTTTGGTTTTGCAATGGTTTATTTTTCTCAAAAATATACGATTTTTCTAGAAAATGTTTTATTACATTGTTGACAAGTAGGGACTTCATTTGATTTGAATCTATTGTTTACATGTATATCCCAATCGTTAGTAACCCGTTTATCCATTTTTGAAATAATATAAGGAATAAGAAATACTTCAAAATTCTTAGTCGATATGCCTAAAGATTCTAAACTTCGAATGTATTGTTCAAGCGAGTTTGCGACAGATTTTAATGAAGAATAATCGAAATTTAAAAATTTTGTGGAATGAGCGAACATTATTCTACGGCGTTGATCAAAACGTTCCTGTAAGAGCGCGTACGCGACTTAATAGTTTGATTCGACAGTATCTAATGACTCTATGCCATTTAGTGCATCACCCCGGAGGGCGGATCTTAAATAACACAATTTTTGAACATCCGGTATTGAATTATTTGTATGAATTAATGCGTTAAATCTATCTTGAAAAGGACGCCACTTGGTAAAATCTCCGTCAAATGAAGGTAAATCGATGCATGGCAATTGATAGTTTAGATTAGAGTTCGAATTGTTTACATTTACATTTTTCGGATCATTTACTGATTTTATGAGTGGCGATGCACTACCTAGTAACTCATCAAAAAGAGCTTCGATTGTAATGCGAATTTTTAATTCACTATCAAATTCATCCGTCTGAAGTTCAATTGACGATTGAATAGATTCAAATTTGTCTGAAGCATCTTGAATTCGTTTTACGCGTCGCGATAAGGTTTCAACCTCAGCCTGACTTAACGTTCGTTGGGAAAGTTCATCAATGAGCTGTTCAAGAGAAGTAAGTTGCACTACAATTAAATTTCGTTTTTGGATTAATTAATCTTGATTTATTCGCGGCATTTTGAAGCTGTACTAATAAGAGGATTTGGAATAAAAGGATTGCACTTACGCAAAAAACGAACGACTTCGGTGTTGTCGACTGCAATGGCTTCTTTGACGATTTGTGGACTATATTGAGTGGTGTGTAAAGCTCGTTAGCGGCTTGTCGGTTATTTCTTCTATGATTGTTGATCGATTTCCTCGGCGACAAATCCGGTTCGAAGGACCAAAAATTGGTGGGACGCGTTGAACTTTTTACTATTTAAATTCTATTCGCGTGCCCGTGATACTGGTTCGGTAGATATTAAATAAACACGTTGTTTTTCTGGTAAAACAACAACACGATTTATTTACACTATTTATAAAAATGTTACAAGTTTACAATAAAACATTGGAACTTTATGTTGCGATATTTGTGAGTCGAACGAATTCTTGTTTCGAACTGCGTGTAATTTTCCGAACTGCGTGCTACGACGTAAAACATGCAAAGTTTTCGGACCGTCATTAAATTGGGGGTAACTGGCGTTTGATTAACAACAGTCGCTTCCCTTTGATATAAAAAAGGGTCCGTAGCCTTCAAGGTCGGAAATAATATACTTTAACTATTTATAGCAATAAATTTAAACGAAAGAAACATATTTACAAAGGCGAACAATTTTTAAAAAGAGTCAAAAAAATATATACAAAGTATGTCAATGAAATTGGACACGCTAACAGCCGTTTTGGGGTTCTCGATCGACACCTTAAACGGTAATTCGAATTCGAGCTTCCGTCGGTTTGGATAGAAGGGCTGGGTCGATTTACTGCAGTACTTCTAAGTGTCCTGTCCAGTCCCCCGGTAGTGTTTTCTTCCTTTGGTGTATTCGGATATATAACCTATATATTATATATAGTGTCGGAGGTTAATTGCCTCCTTGCAGTATTTTGAATTCGGCTTCGAATTGTTGGCTTTCTGTACTATTTACTTTTGTTGTTTGTGGTCTATAAAAGTTTTGATCAGGTTCATTTATTTTCCACTCATTCCTATTTTTGTTAGTTTTTCTATCAATTTTTTTTGTGTCGAAAGCTCTTTTCATATCTATATATATTCCTACAACTGCTTGTTTTTTTTTATATCTTGGTTGGTTTTAAGGTATTTTATAAGGTCGTTCACTGTAGATGTTGTCTCTGATTGCTGTTGGAAAGCGTATTGTTGATTATGTATAATGTTGTTTTTGTTAAAGTGCTTTGTGATTTGTATTTGTATTGCTTTCTCCAATATTTTGTTGAGTGATGACAGGAGGGAAATTAGTCTATAGTTTTCTACGTTGTTTTTTTCTTCTTTTTTGTGTATTAGTATAATAATCGATTGTTTCATATAATTAAGATACATTCCTTTTTCTAGTACTATTTATAATTTTTACCAGTATAGTTTTGTTTTGTTTTGTTGGAGTTTGATATTTTGATAAATAATTGTGCTTTATTGTCTTTTAGATTACTTATTATTTTTTCAATTTCCTGGTATGTTGTTAATCTAAATTGTAGGTTGTCAATATCTCTTCTTTTGTTATGTGGGGTAATTTTGTGCCATTCGTTTGCCTTTCCGCTAACTTTCTACCTACATTAGCAAAGTATATGTTTATTTCGTGTGCAATTTCTGCGCTTTTGTTAGTGGTGTTGCCATCTTTTTTATATATTTTTTCTATGTATTCCTTTATTGCTTTTTTGTTTATTTGTTTGTTTATGTTTTTCCATAGTGCACTTGGGTTATTTCCATTTTTTTTGAAATTCATTTTTGTAGTATTGAATCTTTGTTCGTTTTATTAGAGTTGTTGTGTTCTTCTTCTGTTCGTTATACTGTGCTTTTGTTATATCATTGGCAGGTTAAAGTGTTTTTTGAGTAATTTGTTTCTTAGTTTGATTTGTTTTATTACTTCTTTTGTGACTCAACGATTTTGTTCGGTTCTTTTGATTTTTCCTATTTTTTGTTTGTCTCGATTATGCGTTGGAGATTTTTTCATAGGTCTTTAAAATTGTGCATTATGTTTATATCTATGATTTTTATTTCATTTATTATTGGTGCATGGTCTATTTCATATTTTTCATAGTATTTAGATTCTTGCTTTTACATGTATTTTTTAGTTTTGTTATTATAGCGTTGTGGTCTGATATACTTGATTTTTCTATTACTATGTTCTCTATATATTGTTGGTAATCTCGTGGTCTAGGATTGAGTTCTTTTCATTTGCGTTTTGTCTTGTGTAGTATTTTTTTGATGGTTTATTGACAATTGATTTGAACGCATTTCTAACGTCTAATGGCGCCTTCTTCTCCACGATCCTGTGTAAAATCCGAGGGGATCACCTAGGCCTCTACCTTTACCATCTCGTTCGGCAACCCGTCAGGTCCAGAGGCTGTCCTTCTCAGGAGCATTTTTACCTTCGCTACCACTTCCGTCTCTGTCCACTTGAAGTCGGTTTCAGAATTTTCTTTTGCTTTTGGCACGCTATCACTCTCTTACGCTGGAAGAGTTCGTTAATGACCCTTTCCACTCCACCCGGTACCATTACTCCTGGGGCTGATGGTCTGGCCCCAATGGATTGCTCTCCACTTCCTCGCAGAGCTTCTTCCAACACAGCTCCTTACTCCTGGCCATCGCCCTGCGTAGTGCTCCCCTTGCTTCCTTGTGATCCGATGTATACTGTGTGTCATTTTCCAGCATGCGACGGTTACCTCTCTGCGCAGTTCTTTTATCTCCTTTGTCCACGAGGGCACCGGTTTTCTTTTCCAATACCAATTGTATCGTTTTCTTCAATAATGTGGCCGCTTCCTCCGATGTTCCCTAGTTGATGGACGGCTAGGCTTCCAGGGCTACCCTGAGCTTGGCCTCGTCCATAACACCGATCGCCCATCGAGTCCGGTTTTGAATCGTGCTTTGCTCTGGGTCTACTCTAGAGATATTCTCATTGATGTTATAAGATACGTACTTATGTACACTATCCCTCTTGTAGGCCAACCCCATGCTCTCAAGCTCCTACCGCAGTTTTCACGTACCTGCACTGCCACATCTCCATTCGGCCCATTCCCTTATCTTTAATAAGTTTGGTCAAAATATTCCTGCACCTTTATGACGTTGCAATTTCCATATCATCAAACATATTTTAAAACTAATGGTTTATTTTTTTCGGTGGTTATTCTCCCAACTATTGAATTATATTCAAATGCTCAGATGGCGCCTTAATAGTATTATGTTGATTTACTTTTATTAATTAATGATTGTGAATTTAATGATTTGCTAGTTAATAATTATATTTACCTACTTTTGGTGCTCTTATAATTCCGAGAACATCTAAAATACAAATCTTTAATCCTATCGCGTAGTAATGTTCAGGTGTTATTGATTGAATGTTTGTTTGTGATGCAGTCTTCTAATAAGTCGAACTGGTTTTTGTTTTCAATTTATTTATTATGTTCTTTAAACTTTCGGTATTTCTGTTAGTAAGTAATATATGTGGCCCATCTATTGTATACTAATTTACTAATTATTTTTCTTTATTTCCTTTGCAACATCTGACAGCTTCCTTTTGCACGATTTATATAATGGTTCGGTATTTCTCGTTGAAATCTTCAATTAATATGGAACTTATAAGCTAACCAGTTAAGTGTTGTCGATTATCAACACTTGACCTGCAAGGTCAAAACTATAGTATTGTCAAAATTAATAATAGTTTGCATTATACAATAAGTAGTGGTATAAAAACGTAGGTATTTTTATTTATTTTATATTTTTTTACACTTAGGGTTTATTTTAAAAGGAAGTAAATTAAATTATTGAATCAAAATTTTTTACAATTGCTTTCTATAACATTAAGTCATCTTTCATGAAGCTGATGAATTCCATCTTTGGATACGATTGAGTTATCAAGGTATTTTCAGATCTGATCTACTGATTAGAAATCGAACAAGGCGACCGGAATAAGAGGTAATCAGATGGAGCAATGTCCAGTGAATATTCTGGGTACTACAAAACGCCCCAATCAAGACTCATTATTATCTTTTGTATTGGAAACAATGTATGGCGTTGCACTATCATGCAACGAATTCATTAGACATTCTCCTGTGCCAGTATATGGCCGTTTTCGGCTGGATTAATCAGCCTAATAAATGCAAAGAAAAATCTTCTTTCCGAAGCGATTAGGTTTTGCGACTGATTGAGATAATTCGCTGGGATTTACTCATGCCTTTTTGTATTTCGGATTATCATTTCTCATCGCCCGTAAAGATTTTTTACAAGAAAGACTTACATTGCTGTTTATTGAGCAAAGAAAGATGCGCCTTGATTTTTTATGGTTAAAATGAGTTTATGAAGAGCTCATTTTTATTTTGCTCTCTCTCTCTCTCCGAATTTTCAGGGAACATCTTCTGTAGTCCACGTATCGTTGTTGTACTTTCTAGAGCCTCATTCAGACAGAAATCACCGCTTTTCAACCTCTTAAACTGAACTGTGCACCTAACGTACGATATAAAATTTTTGTCAAGAGAAAAACAAATCTATTTGCACATTTTTGGCATTTTATCTTGATGGAATTCGTAAAGATTGCAGTGTCGAATATGCACATTATTGAATTGAACTGAATATTTTTAAATATTATGCTAGGCTTCTCGGCATACCAACTGTCATGTTTCGTCACTATAAATAAACACAATATAACCGCAAAAGAACGAAAAAAATAATTGATTTTAATTTTTTTGACTGCTTAAAATAATTTGGATTATTCATTTGTATATCTAATAATTTAAGTTTGTTCTACAGAAACTCTTTAGAATTTTAAATATATTTGATTTTAAACACAGCGACGAAAATTATATTATAATTCTTGAATTTTGAAGGTCTACTTCGTGTTACGTTTTGAATAAATTAATATAAAGCAACTTTTTATAAAAAAAACTATTTAATGGTATAAAACGTTGTCGAATGTTTGAACTTTTGACTTACTCTTCACTTAATACAATATATTCTTAATTATCTTTGAGTTATCTTGACCTATACTAATACGTTACTTGTTGTCTAATTGTGTAGAGCGTTTTTTTAGAAATAGCATATTCTTGACCACAATATATTTCTAATGCATGACTCATTCTTAAAGACATAAAAAAGGATAAGTAGAAGACAACGATAATTTTAAACTTTTATAGCAATTACAAATTATCATTTTAAAAATTTCGCAAAATATATAAATATTATTAAAAAAAAAACATTTATTTATCTGGTTAAAAAATGTATATTAAAGTTAAAATTGTAATTTCTTAACTAGACCATAGGGAAGATGCCACCCATCTACCACACATATAATATTTAAATTATTCTACACATAATATTTTTAATCTTTACAATTTTCAATATCGATTTTTTTTTGATTTTAATATAAAAAAACAAACAAACAAAATTGCAAATAGTTATATTAATATATTCCATTATAACTTGCAGGGATAAATCTGTTTTTAGGAATTCTTCTTATCACCACCTACAGGATCACTGAATTGTATGTTCCTTGCTCTGGCAGCGGAAATAATATCATTACTTCGTTGTGTAACTTCCGTTCCTTCTGTACTTAAGAGCTGATTTATTTCTGTCCTTGTTTCTGGGAAGTAAGATTTAATGTCGAAATTTAATTCGGTGTCAGTCATATTTTTTAAAGATTTCCAATATTTTCTGAATAAATTGAATAAAAATAAGCCGACCTGGAATGAAAAAAATGAAGTCAGTTAATATAAAATAAAAATGCTTTAGTTAATTCCTCGTTGTTTTTAATTTTTGAAAACATGAATATTTTAGGAAAGCCTACTGGACAGTTAAAGTTTGTAAGAAATAAAATTGCATAATATTTTAAAAGGGATTCTATTTAAATATTGTTTTAATTTATAGTTAAGAAAATTAATAACTGCAACATATTTTTTTAGTTCGTCTCAAAATAATCAAAATTTATGCATTCCCATGATAAACATATTTATCATGGGAACGCATAAATTTGTCGATGTTTTAGTTAGAACCGATTGCATTAGTTTTAATTGTTAGACTATAAGTTGAGTTTTAACAAAATGGTAAATACTTATAAAGAGGTAAAGGAGCTGATTAGATTGTTTGATTTTAGTTTGACTATATACTAAGGTAGATCATTGGATCAGAATCGACCAATTTATTTTTTTAAAGTAATATATTGTTTATTTAAATTTTTATTGTAATGAATTTGCTAACTGCGGTAGAGTTAAATTATTCTCCCAGTAGGATATTGTTGCATAGGAATGGCAAAGAACCAACTGAAATGGAAAAGACAAATTATTCAGATTAGATGTGAGACCGGTGTTGTATAGTGTAAAGCAATAGACATTATGGGGTGTTTTTAGGGCCACTATTTAATTTTTATATAAACAATACAATTGAATTAAATTGAAATTCCAATTTGAAAGTTGAAAATTGTTACGGTGAAATAATCATTGTAATCAAAGAACATCATACATCAAACTACATCTACAGAGGACTAGTACATCGGAGAGGAGGAGGTGCTAGCTGCTCTCTAAACACTGCCGGGGCAAAAGCGGTAGGAACGGGAGAAAACCCGGGCGAATCACTCAAGATGACGGCGTTGAAAAACCCACGCATGTTCACCAGAATATTTAATCAGGGCATTCGCGAGGGAATCATACTAGTCACGTTCAAAAGTGCTTAGGGCAAATCTGATAGGGAACCCGGTGGGTATTACCTGGTCTGCCTGCTAGATGTTAGATGCTGGCGGACCGGGTTAGCGATGAAGACGTGAACCTGTCCGCGCAGCGCTCCTGCGAGTGAAGACCCTCACTCAGCTGGCGCTGGTAGTTAGTAGGATACCTGAATACTTGCTCCATATGACGAGGAGTTGACTATCGGAAAGGGCTCTGGTGTACAAAGAAAGGGGAAAACCCACGGCTATAAAGTTAAGTGTGAATCCCGTAGAGCTCGTACCACTCCTTTGTAATGTGAAATTCGACGATGGTTGCAGCTAGGGCCCCTACATAGAAGGACATAAGAAGAGGCGACCCCAATGACGAGGCCAGAAGAGAAGTGCAGGAGCAATGGAGACGATGGATTTTTAAACTGATACTACCCATAAAAGCGCGAGGAAGTGGACTACCACTCGACGCAGTACCTGTCAGGATATTAATATATCATAATTTTAAAAAACTTAGTAGTTAATCACAAATTATTATTCCGGTATAATTTGTTTATTTGTAAAATGAAAATCAAAGGTGGAGATTATATTAAATTCGATTACACGGGGTCGTTTAGCTATAAACTTAACAGCACTACTACCTGGTTAGTTCTTATATACCAATAGAGTACTACTCGTATATTCCCAGGAAATTAATTTCCTTGGTAAGTTCAATTAATTTCCTGAGAGGCCATGCTTTGAACCGTTCTGGAGTTATTCCCATTTCTACGGTTAGGTCTAATGTGGTTGTAGCCAGTGTTACAGAACGTATTACTGGATAATGACCTGTAATGAGGGTCGTGGCAAGTTTTTTCTCGCTTTTAGAGCTGTTTAGCTTTATTTGATGAGAGCTGAATAAACATTTTGGATTGCCTTTGATCTGGTATGTGCTTTTGGTAGCCCACATGTAGGCTTTGATCTGATCATAATAGTCGCAGTTTCTTCAGTGGTAAATACATCGGTATGTTCGTTGCTTATTATATTTGCGGGGCCTGATACCTACATTGGAGTGAACTCCATCCCATTGGCCAATTGGTTTAGAGTTTGTTTATATTTTCAATGCTATTCCCTCCCTTTAGGCCCGTATACACCCATTAGGAACTGGGGGTGGTATACATTAATAAGAATTGGGCCGAAGTGCGGAATGTGCTAGATGAGAAGTGTAACCAACAAACCAACAAACGAGATGTATGGGGGGGGGGGAGATTTTAATGAAGAATGGGGTAACAGAGGGGAGGAGTGAATGAAAAGGATAAGCTAATAGTAAAAACGTCTCGGGATAAATTCATAAATAAGGAGGGTAGGAGGATGGGGGATCGTTAATAGAATAGAATAGGGATGGAAGAATATGATAAATAAAATTATAATAAATAGATTATACATACCAAACATACTATGCTAACAGTAACATGTTAAAGCAAAGAAAATAAATTAGTGTTATACGGAACATCAAAAGAACACCAAAGAGACATTAAACATATTAGTTTCCCCAACATCAAAATCAATCAAGAAATGTATTCTAGTGAACTTAATATTCCAATCGTCATAATTCAATTGGATGACATCAATTTAAGCGAAGTGAAGAATATATACCTTCAAGTTTATTTTGACTATTGACGAAAATGTACAGCGTTTATTTTTCGCAGTGTTTTATTCGCTAAGGAAACTTATATTTTTAGTAGCACACACAAAATGGAGAAAAATATCAGTAAGTGACGGAACGGTGGTGACAATGATAACTAAATTGGCGGCGGCGGCGATACGTCGATCTGTGTACAGCAAAGTCTATTAATTTCTTTCACTCCTCACGGCGATATTTCAAATTTTGGTCGTGGCATTGCTTTTGTTAGTATGCCAGAAATCATTTTTTCAGTTCTTTTATACCATTTATCTTTCCACTCTGTATCTCTGCCTTTATAAAATGTTGCCTGATATCTATATGTTTTGATTTGGTGCTCATTATAGGATTTATGACCAATTTCTGTGCAGCTTGATTATTATTGTAGATTCTTATGTTTTGCTTCTTTCCTACAGCTTCTAACTTTGTCAGATGTATTGCTTCTTTTGCACATTCTGTCTGTGCCATGTATTCGGATTCAGCAGTTAATAGGACCACAGTCTTCTGTTTTATTGATTCCCATCTGACAGCACCACCATTCTTTATGGAGTAATGGCCACTATAGGATCTTCTATCAAGATGCCCCGTTTGCATCAGCGTATCCCTTCAATTTAGAATCTTCATTTCTTAAGAATGACTGAGTCTCTTGTTCCTTTTTGGTACCTGAGTACTCCTTTAGCAACTTTCAAGTGTTCTACACCATAGTAAGCATTTAAGTGGCTGAGATAACTCACCGCATGCGTAATGTCGGGGCGTGTTGCCACAGATAAATACATCAGGGCTCCAATCAAGTTTCTGTAAGATAAGTTGATATTTGGTTTTTCCTCTTTTATTAGTTTTAACCTTGTCTCTAGGGGTGTTGTGATAGGCTTTGACTTTGCATTTTGAATTTCTTTAGGATCTCATCAATATATATGTTATGATCCATTGTTATGTATTCCGTTTTACATTTAAAATCTATTCCCAAACAGTATTTCAGTTTACCCAAGTCTTTCATATCAAATTTTGTTTTTAGACATTTCTTTACTTCATTTAATTTCTTTTTATTTAAGTAGGATATTATTAAGCTATTAACATTGTGATTATAATTTCATCTCCTCCTTTCCTGTATATGTAAATACAAGTGTCTCTCTGGGATGGTTCAAAACCAATGTTTCTTAGTTCAGAATTTAGTATTTTATACCATTGTCGTCCTGACTGTTTTAAGTCATATACGCAATTTTTAAGCAGTCAGACTCAATTTCCTTTATATTTTCTCAAAGCCTCCAACGTTGCTTTTGCTTTATTGAAGATGGTTAGGCTATCTTCGCACTTTCTTTTACCATAATCTCGGTTACCAATTTTTCCAAACAAGTTGGCACCTTCATTAGTATTGTTTTGTCTAGCTCTTCGTTTAAATATTCTGTTATAATATCTATTTGTATTAGCTTCAAGACTTTCTCTACTGACTTTGCTATTTGAGACCTGATCCTTATTTTTCTTTGACTTTCTACCCAAATCCTGTAGCCTTTGGTATTTTCTGAATACCCAACAAAAATTCCTTCTGTTGCTCTTGGTGAAAACTTTTTCCTGTTTCTTTTATTTAGCTCAAAAACTTTTGTACCAAAGCAATGAAAATGTTTTACTAATGGCACTCTATTGGTAATATAATTTGCAGTATGAATAGCCTCTGCCTAAAGCGGATTCTGATATATTTTCTTCTAGCATCTAATTCTAATAAGGTTCTATTTTTTCTTTCGGCTACCTCTCTATGCTAATAACAAAGTATTTTGTGTGTACTATGTGAAGTCTTTCTCGAGCTTTTGTTTCTATTCGTCTTTCTTTCGGAAAAGGTAAGTTTGTCATTTTTCCTTTTAAACATGTTTCGCAGGAAGAGAGTGTTTCTTCAGGTTTAGAATATTATTTTTTCATAGTTTCATTTTGGCAAGCTTGCTTTAAATGCTTCTTATTCAGATGTCCTATTATTCTATGCCAAATGTCTATTTCAGTATCTATAGGTAAAAAGTTGAGTACATGTTGTTTCTCTTTTGTGTTCACATAAATATAGTATAGTCCACCTCTTTTGCTAGCCTTAATTTCAATTCCTTGTGAATTCTTTATTGTTGCAGTTTCCTTCTTGAAGATTACGTTGTAACCATTTTCAGTTGTTGGAGCCGCAGATAACAAGTTTACTGACTGATAGTTTTGGTATGTATAGTCTATTTTGTAGGTCAATGACTTCTTCTCTAACTTTTATATGAGCGACTTCTTTCCCTTCAATTTTCCCAGTTTTATCAGAGGCCAGTTTTAGGATTTCATCAGTAGGCTCCATAGAGAGGAATAAACTTCTGACATGGCACATGTGTTAAGTATAACCGCTGTCTATGCACTACTTGTCCGTTTTATTAGTTTCTGCAGATATGCATGTTTGTTTTTCTTTACAATATAAAGTCATTTTCGACCAGCAATCTGATGTTTTGTGGAATAGCCTTTTGTAATTTTTACATTTCAGGTTATTTTATGTTTGTTCTACAGTTTACTTTTGTTTTTTGTAGGATAATACTTTTGTTTTTGTGTAGTACCATTATTCTTCCTGTAGCTTATTTTTCTTGTTTTTGCGTGCCTCTCTCTTGTATAATTTTTATCATGACTCGATTGCTACACAAAATTTTCTTTCTGATTGGCTGTTTAATAATATAATGCTTAGTAGCCCATCGTTGATATCTATCTCCATATCTTTTAGTTTTTCGGCAAGGTCAATGAACTTATTGATGTGATCTCTAGCCGTTTCGCTATTTCGCATTTTCTTGTGATGTAATTTCTTCTAAAGGGTTGCTTTTCTTTGATTTCATAAACATTTTTGAAAGTATTCCACACTGCTTGGGTGGTTTTGCATGATTTTACGAGTCGTAATTCAGATGGCGATATGATGAGGAGCAGCTCGGATGAGTTGAGCAGCGGCTCAATATAGACCCTGCGTTTCGAAGCCATTTCTTTCTTATTTTCAGCTAAGCTGGATCCATAACCTATTTAGACTATTGGTTTATGAAAACCAAAATATACTGCGTTTATTATTCACCATAATTATAGGAAAATTAGAAACTTCTAGGTTTGTTTTCGTACTGGATTGACAAACATTATCAGCTTTTGAGAATGACGTCTTACATCGCTGAGGGCTTTGTCATCAAAAGAAACATTGTTTGACAGAGCAGTATGTTTGAGATATTGCTTTTCGATAGGGGCACAGACCTCTTGTCACGCAGTTTCTGTATGTTCCTCATTGAGGCCACATAGGGTGAACGTTTACTGGAATAATTTACTTCTATTTGTGTTACATGTATTCAGTTATAAAATCTTTTAAAAATTAAGGTAGATCTAACAAAAAAAATATGATGATGAATTCTAGTTTTTCTCTGGAGTTATGAGGTGTTATATTGTCCTAAACAGGTACATTTTGTATAACCCAGAGTTCTAGCGCTTAAAAGCAATTCTGTAAATTTAGCACTAGGCGATATTATAAAACATAACGCAAGATGGTGCTGGTGAGGTAGATCTTTAAAACACATGCTTAAGCAATTACTTTTCTAATTTCATTACCTTTAAATTTTAACTTCATGATGGTTGTGACCGTGATGATAATCCATATTTAAACACATATTGAAACAATTACTATGTTATAACCACAATTAATTGTGGTAAACACATAGTAAGTAATTCAATACCTTAAAATTGTATCCATTAATCTTCAGAATTGTAAAACATACAATTAGTCATTTTGAAGTGAAATCAACAAGTATTCATTTGTCGAACAATATTAATTAAAACAATTCATTTAATTTCTAGTCATTTATAAATTATAAATTTATCAAAATAATAAATAAACTTACGTATTCCACGGTAAACTGTCTGAAATCGTACATCATGGTATAAATAACCTTTTGCATGTCGAATAACTTTAGTTCTGATATATCACTAGATAAATCACTAGAAAATATATCAGATGCTATGATTACACCACTAGATACGTCCCTAAAATCAAATCATGTAATTAATGTATAGAAAAATATTTTAATATGTATTTTATACCTGGAATAAATATGTATTTCCTCTGGATGAAAATGTTTTATTATGCACGTATAGTAATAGTAGAATATGTAAAATTTTTCTTGATTTTTCTCGACGAATGGGTTTTCATAGACCCATTGTATCACGGGAACATTGTGTCCATTCTAAAATGATAATATGTAAAATATATAGATATAATTTAGTAAAAAAAACAGTTTCATTATTATATTGGGTTAAGTCTTAAGTCATTATGGTTTTTTACTATAAAATAATCTAAGGCATTTTTTTTATAGAAAAGATCATTTTATTCAATGACCTTTTGTCATTATTTTGCCCTGCTCAAAAATATTTTGGATTCTCTCAGAAAAATAATGAAGTGATTAGTGGTAGCATTATTAAATTATTTACCATTCAAAAAAATTATGCAAAGATTAAAAAAAAATTGGAGTAGGACGGCGCAAGGTCTACTGGATATGGTGGGTGGTCTATTAAATCCAATCCAAGCTCCAGCAACCTTTGGCGGGTCATGAAACTTGTGTGGTCTTGCGTTGGTATAGTGGAACCCAAAGCCCTTATGGTTTACCAATTCCGGCTGTTTCTCCTTGATGGCTTCATTAAATTTGTTCAATTGGCGAAGTACATAGCCGTATTGACGGTTTAGTTCTGTGATAGTAGCTCAAAATACTTAACGCCTTTGTCAACCCACCAAATTGAGAGCATAACCTTCTTTGGACAGATATTTTCTTCCGAAGTGGTTTCAGCTTATTCACCAGGCTTGCACCATAAGTGTTTTCGCACGACGTTGTCGTACACTATCCATTCCTCAATGCCACTGACAATACGTTTGAGAAATGGATAATTTTCATTGTTTTTCAAGAACTTGTTGCAGGCGGTTATGCGCTTTGTTACATAAATTTCTTTTAATTAATGCTGAACTCAAATATTGAAATTTCAGCTTGTGCAAATGTTTCCCATCTTTGACATTGAAATTACAGGAACTGCATTAGGCAAACCAATTCTGGCATTAGCGTTCTATTAAACAATCTTTACCGTACACAGCACATATTTTGTTTAAGGGCATGTGTTGCGTTCTTCTCTCTTCTGAAGTAAAACAGTAAAATATATATTGAATTGACGAGGCGGATACATGATGAAACTCCATAACAAATTGAAATAAAACAACACAGTTGGGAGGGTTTCACATTTATTGTTGAACACTGCAACATGTTTCGCCACACAGTGGCTTCATCAGGCAGATGAATAATAATTTAACAAATTACAGGTAAAAGCTTATATACTATTAGAACTACGGGAATGAAGGGGAGGGGGGGGCGTTGTTGTGCAAAGGGGCAAATTATTTGAAAATTTACATATTAATTAAAGGAGAATTATTAACTTCTATTTGATCATTTAATAGAATACCTTTTTTATTATATTTATTAATGTCTAATTACCCATCGCTAATCCTTTGTTTTGAATAAAGAAGTTATTATTAAATTGAAAATAATTTTGGGCTAAACATTCATTAAGGAGATCTAAAATTTCGGCTTTAACAATGGGATTAGTACCTTGGGAGGTCAGTAATCCCTCAATAATGTTTACTACCTCTTGAGGCGGCACACTAGGAAATAGATTACTGACATCGAAGGACACCAACCGACTATTCTTCGGAAATTTGAGATCTTTAATTTTGGAGATTAATTCTAATGAGTTTTTAATGGCAAAAGTTGATTAGCGATGGGTAACCCCCTGAGCCCCTTACTTGCCGAAATATTTATGAATTCATTAGAGAACATAATCAGAAAACATCCACTGTTTAATAAATGTCTATACTGGTACAGATATGTAGATGATATTTTAACTTGTTTTACAGGTACAGATAGACAACTAGATCAATGTTTCTTTCTTTTTTTTCTTTTTAATAAAGCTTTAATTCAATTCACAGAGACATTTCATTCACTAGGGAGATCGAATCAAATAAGTCAATTAATTTTCTTGATTTAACAATTTCACATTCAGATATTAAGCATGAATTTAACATCTTTCATAAGCCGACACATACAGATACCACTATTCATTTCAAATCATTTCATCCTATCCAACATAAACTTGCAGCATATCATTCAATGCTACATAGGCTTATAACAGTTCCCCTTTCAATCAAAAATTTTAATGATGAACTTAATAGAATTTTAATAATAGCAAACAATAATGGCTTTCCTCAAAAGCTAATATTAAACATCCTTTTTAAAAAACAAAAACAGCAAGCTTTAAAATTAGCTTACCCAATCCAGGTTAATTCCGATAAAAACAGTAAATATTGTTCATTAACATTTGACGGTCCCCCATCAATTGCCATCAGCAAAAACCTTAAATCTTTTAATTTAACCCCGTCTTTCAGAACGACCAACTCACTTAGTAAATTTATAAATAATGCTAAAGATAAATCTGATAAATCGACGAACTCGGGCGTATATTTGTTAAAGTGTGGGGATTGTCCTAAGGTATACGTTGGACAAACTGGACGAAGCTTTCCAGACCGCATTCAAGAACATAAAAAATGCTTTCAATTCCAGAAAACTGCTTCAACCTACGCCAATCATTTAATCGAATACCAGCTTACCTTTAATGATAATTTTGAAATTTTGCACATTTGTAATAAAAGTCGAAAGTTAAACTTGTTAGAAGAATTAGAAATTAATAAATATAATAAAAAAGGTATTCTATTAAATGATCAAATAGAAGTTAATAATTCTCCTTTAATTAATATGTAAATTTTCAAATAATTTGCCCCTTTGTAGAACAACGCCCCCCCCCCCTTCATTCCCGTAGTTCTAATAGTATATAAGCTTTTACCTGTAATTTGTTAAATTATTATTCATCTGCCTGATGAAGCCACTGTGTGGCGAAACATGTTGCAGTGTTCAACAATAAATGTGAAACCCTCACAACTGTGTTGTTTTATTTCAATAGTAAAATATATTCTTTGATATACTTTTCCATCTTTCAACCACTGCTCTACAGCATTTACTGAATCAATTCACTTACGTTTTGGGTAGATATCTATTGGTCAGAACCAAAATGACTTAAGATTCAACCCAATAACTGTGACTTATATTTAACTGGTTAGAGTTTTGAGTATGTTACATTTGAATTACCTAATCGTAATATAAACATTATGCAATTACTAACAAGTGGCAAAACTTACACACAATATTTCGTTATTCATAATCTTATTATCTCAAGAACAAATTAGTTTTTATGAATAAAATAAAAATACATTTCTTTGTTAATATTACAATTATTTATTTTTACTGATTTTAGTTTTGATAATAATCAGGTCCATTATCAAACTAGAAGTAAAATAAGAAAATGAGAAGCAATAAACAAATAAATCGTTGTGATATTAAAAACGAAAAGAATTTTTTAAATTTATAATTCAAAAATGTACACGAAGTAAAGACCTCAAGTATCCCTATTATAAACTATTATATTTTTAATGACATTAATTTCATAATGTGGTATTCACTAGTATACTTACAATAACTGTTGTGTATACAAATATCTTATTATCAACGGATAAAACTTGTTTGACAACATCTTGAATTGTGCTGGAACTACCCAATAGTACAATTAGTTTTGGATTTCCTGTGCCTGGTTTTAACGAAAGTAGTTCCAAATTCCTAACTACATAATCGGTTGTGCCACGCTTAATTTGAGTTTCACTTTGGTCGGTGTCATCTAAAAATAATTTATTAAAAATGTGAAATGTTTTATAAATCAAATCTTACTCTTAATGTATCTCACATGGGACAAGTAGTAGATCCGTCGGTTTAAATCCTCAATAGATATTAAATACTTGTTAACATCTTTATCCTTCAATTTAGACATATCATTTTCTAAATATGGGGGGTTTTCCCTTTGGTTTTTATAGTAATGATAAAACACGGAACCATAGTCGTTATTATTCTGAAATTAAAGTAAATTATTAATAATGTATACTTGATCCATTAAAATACTTGGTTTTGTTTTATGATTAAAATATGATATCAAGATAATTAAACAAATTTTCATCACGGGTTAAGTTAGAAATTAATTGTAGTCAATTTTGATAGAATTTCCCTTTTATATGTCTGGAATGGACGATTCAGCTAATGTTATCTGATAATACATTCCTTTAACATAAATTTCAACTTTTTGTCAGTTTTTCAGAATATTTTGATGTGCATAGAACATTTGTGTTGTTTGCAGTGGCATGAATTGGCCAAGAACTGAAATGAAAATGATGAACATTTTTGTTTGATTATGATCCAAAATGATAGGTCTTCCTGCAGCTCCTCGCAATCACTTACATTAGAAATTGATTTAAATAATTTTATCGCCAACCGTCAGTAAAACCATGCAGTACCGTAGTGATTTCTGGCAGTAAACAAGCACTTTATATAACTGTACAATAAAGTATTTTACCTGCCGCAAATGTTTATCGACATAGCCATGACTATATGACATTTACAGAAATCGTGCGTTTCGCTGTCAGCTCTAACAGTGAAAATTTAATCGAGAATTACTTATTAAAAAATAATGGAAGAAAACAAAAATGAAGCTTTTTACCAAGTGCACCGGATGAAATCTACTTGATGATGAAGGTAATTTATGCAAACTTTTCAAAACAAACTTGATATGAATGTTTACGTTTAATTTATTTTGTCATAATAAAATGTGACAAGTTTGATATGTTAATTTTTTTAAATTATAATTGTTTACGGTTGGCGATAAAAGTTTGTATGCACCACGTCAGTAAAGTGTCTTTATTGAAATCGCCTGTTACTCGCCTCGTTCGCTTCGCTCACTCGGCTCATAATCTCAGACTCGTTCAATAAAGTATCACTTTACTGACTAGGTACATAAATAACTATTATCGCCAACCGTCAGTAAAACCATGCATTACCATAGTGATTTCCGGAAGTAAACAAACACTTTATTTAACTGTAAAATTTGCGGCAGGTAAAGTACTTTACCTGTCACAAAACTGTACAATAAAGTATTGACCTTCTTCAATTCGTTACGATGGGATATAGTAAGATTTGAGGATATACTGATAGAGTGGTAATTTTCTTTTAATACTTTACGATTTTTAAAATCATTTCGACTTGAAATTACTTAAGTGAGATAATATAGATCCAGAGGAATAGGTAACGTAAACCCTGTATATGCGCAAAATTTCTCAACTTACTGCCAGATTGTTGCAGAGTATTAATGGACTCACGGGAATAATAACTTACATTGGGTCATAGAATTTTCTATCTAGATCGATATAAATACGGAATTGCTATTTATGTATCGAAAACTGACAACACTGGTATTGCTATGTGAAATAGGACATTTCCATCAAAAATTTCATATTTTTGACCTTATACCTACTCCGAGCGGTTTCTTTGCGAGCAATATTTGTGTTGTATGCAGTAAGTCGAAAATTTCATCTCGGCCAGAAGATGGAATTCATTTGAGAAATGTTAGAGCTTTATTATGACTTTTGACGTGGTCTAACTTAAGAATATCAATGCAGCATAAACGGAATTCAATTTTTGGTAATGAAGCACTTTCTACAGCCACTGTATATCGCTGGTACACTGAATTCAATCGTGGATGTGGTTCGATCATGGATGAAGTTATAGAAGATCGTCCAAAATCGGTCGTTGTACCGGAAAATATCGATGATGTGCGAAAACTAATTAAAGAAGATCGTCATGCGACATATCGCGAAAACAAGAAATGAGTATTAGTAATGACAGGCATTTATAAGATTTTGCACGAACATTTGGGTCTTAGAAAGTTGCGTGCCCGTTGGATTTCAGATTTGTTGGCAGATACTCAAAAAAGTGCTAGTAATGATTGGTGTCGTAAAATAATTTCAAAATACATCTAGTCTTAGGTAACGAGTCATGCATATGAGCTAAAAAGAAAAGGCCAATTGGCAGTTTGGGTGTTTCAATGTGAAGCAAAGCCAACAAAAGTTGTTCATTCTCGAAGCGTTAAGAAGCAAATTGTGGCGTTTTTCTTCACAAAGACCTGTCGGCAACGGCTCTGAAAAATCAAAAGACCGTTAATTAAGAGTAATATACGACCATTTGTTTGCCTGAAGTTTTCGGTAAATTGAGAGAAACCAACCGAAAGCGACGGATAATTTTATACAGGGTGTCCCGTTAATGCGGGGAAATGGCTGGACCATAGATTCCTGAGGTCAAAATATGACGATTTAACGCAACTTATCTATATCCAAAAATTTACGGTTAAGCCGGAATTTGGCTTCAAAGTTTAATTTTTTTTAATTTCTTTTGTTTATAACAATTAAACGCTTTATTTGATTTGAATGAAATTTATTTTTAATAACTACCATAATATCATACACCATTTCAGTTATTATGACTATTATTGGTTAACAAGAAGTATAAGAAACAGTAGTACCACCACTTAAAAACTAAAATATTTTTTTATTGGTGGATCTAATAAAAACTAAAAAAATACTGCTTGAAAGACCATTTAATTTAAAAACATTTTTGTCTCTTAAAAATATTTGATATCTTTTACGGTTTTCTCACAAAAAAATAAAATATATCTTTTTTATCTAGTAAAAACAAAATCTACTTTTTCATCGAATCGAAAATAAATGTTTTTCGTGGCCGTCTTTGTTTAAAAAATGTATATTATGTATAATAATAATTATTTAGTGTCTTTTAACAATTAATTTTTAACTTTATTATAGTTCATAAATATTCATATTTGGAACAAACAGATATCTTGTTTGTATTAGGATTTTGCAAAGAAAATTGTTTGAAAAGTGTTACATGTTGTTTTGATTTATTTTATTAATTGATATTATATAATTTTTATTCAATTGAGTAAGTTTATTTACTTATTAATGAGTGCATAATGGGTATACTATATTCATATTTTATTTTTTTGTGCAAAAACCGTACAAGATATCAAAAACTCGTAGGAGTAAGAAAAGTTTTTAAATCTAATGCCCTTTTAAATAGATTTTTTTGGATTTTATTGGATGCACCAATAAAAAAATATTTTAGTTTTTAAGTGGTGGTACTACGGTTTTTATACTTCCTGTCAATCACTAATGTCCACAATAACTGAAATGATGTATGATATTATGGTACTTATTAATGATAAATTTCATTCAAATCAAATAAAGCGTTCAATTGTTATAAACAAAAGAAATAAAAAATTTTGAAACTTTGAAGCCAAATTCCGGCTTAACCGTAAATTTTTGGATATAGATAAGTTGCGTTAAATCATCATATTTTGACCCCACTAATCTATGGTCCAGCCATTTCCCCGCATTAACGGGACACCCTGTATAGCCAGAATGCGAGCTCACACACATCACATGCAACAAACGAGTATTTGGGCACGCAAAAGATTGAATTGATAAGTCGTCCAACTTACAGCCCCAATTTGGCATCAGATGATTTTTTCTTGTTCCTAGTAATTAAAGATAAATTGCGTGTACAACTTTTCATTGCTTGAAGAAGCATGTTTTTGAGCTAACATCTTCAGCCCGAACAAAGTGCTTTCAAAGGTGGTTTAATCGCATGAAAAAGTGTATAGATTTTAAAGGCGATTATTTTGAAAACCAATAAATATATTTTTGATAAAATTTATTTGTTTATTTTTTCTATTCTTAATACATAAATTGCAGCCCTGGAACTGAGAACTAAAAGCAAATAACTTATTAAAACAACTACTATCTTAGCTAATACTTGCAATGCTTGAGAGATATTGAATTATACAAAAATAATTTGCACGTTACAAAATAGTGAAGCTAACAAAGACTAATACAACTAAATGTTGTAAATTTACTAAATGTTTTGTTTCTTAAATATTTGATGGTAGAGGCGTTTACTTCGTGGTACATCTTGAATGATTTGTAAATGAGACACAATAACTTTGTTTTTTTTTAAAACTTAAAGTTTGATAAAGAATAGCTTATATTCGAAACTATAGTCACTGTAATTGTTTAAAATATAGTGGTAAAACAAAGTTATTGTGTCTCATTTACAAGAGTTTTGTATCTTGTTCCTTTCCATGCCTTTCCTGGTCGTCCCTCGTGATTCTGCACACGTCTTCCACGCTAATGTTTCTCTTTAATGCTATTATCTATACTTTTTACTTGTAGTTTTTCTTTTATTCTTTCGATAGTCATTTTACCAATTAGTGTGGCTCTTCTTAGATCTCATTTCTACTGCTTTGATTGTACTTTTCTTTCGTTAAGAATCCATGTTTCACTTATGTTTTTTCTTCTATATATGTGCGTAGTATAGTTTGTTTATTTTGGATGTTGCTGTTATGATTCTTGAACGACCATTTCTTAGTATTTATATTGCTCTACATTATTAGCCTCTAATTTGATATGTTTTTCTTATCTTATTTTACATTGATAGTTTTTCCTGGAGTTATTTTTGGCTATTTGCTATTATCGCAATAGCGATAAATTCATATTGTTGTAATTCTATTCTTTCATATTCCAGTATTCATGTGTGTAGGTTTCGTTTCGTTATTTATTTATTCTATTATTTGGTTAATGTATATTGAATTATAACGGATTTGTGCTAACTCTCTGTTTGGCTCCTTGTTTGGTTGTAAATTCCTCAGATTTCTTATTTTTAGCTATTATCAAAGTTTTTGTTTCTTTATATACAACACATCACTCAATAAGGGTTTTTTCTTGATTTCTGCACCTGATCAATCCAATAATGCTATATAATATTAACTATTAAAAATACATGACATAAATGACATAATCTTGCCAGTTGACTTTTGAGTTTGTTGCTACTTTGGATATCTTTCACCGGCTGCTGTCCACTCAACTGACGTTCTTTTTGATTCAGGCATGTAGTGGTGGATCTATGTTTCCTTTATTATCACATACCGATGCAAGAAATTCTTTTTATTTCGCTTGAATACCTCCAAACAGCGCTCTGAATAGATATACTTCAATTATTTTATTCAAGCCATCTCAGATTCTCAGAAGTTTGTTGAAAGTGATTTTTATGTCCAGGTGTGCGATGATTTTCGATTTCTGTGTTTCCAATGTCCGGTTATTCCAGCTCTGTGACTTTAATACTTTTTTTTAATTGTTTTTCTTTTCCTTTTTCAGAATTATCTGAAATATTTTTGTAATTTTCTTAAATAATCTGATTCTTCTGTAGTGTGTATACTTTGTCTGGTCCACATATTTGAAAATGGGTACCATCATTCTTAGTAATACCTCTTTTGGTTTATTTTCTTTTCACACTTTGTAGCCTATTTTTTCCCTCTATTCTCACGTTATTAATCATATTCTCTTTTATTTTATCTTATCCCAGTATTAGTAGTCTTCCTGCTTAATTTTTTATTTTTATATGTTCAACTTTTTAGTTCTTTTAGGATTTTAAATGTCTTTTTTATTGTTTTCATATTTTACTTATGTTTTAGCTTTTCACTCATTATTAATTTCTTTGCTTAGTCCTTCCTCTTGTATCAGCATATCTGCTGTTAAGGTATTTTCGCCATTTATTTTTCTTGATTCTGATTTGTTCTTTTATTTCTATAGTTCCCCATGCCATTTGCTCTTTGTACTTGCATTTATTCTTTATCGCACATACTCCGTTTATTGTCTTTAGCCTACTATTTTCTTCTATACTTCTATAGTAGTTCATAACATTCTTGCTTTAATACATGGCCAATGTTACTTATCGGCACATCATTCGTTGCTTGATGCAGTGCACTGCGAAAGATGTACCCTAAGGATACAGGGTTAATGTGGGAAAATGGCTGGACCACGAAATCCTGGGTCAAAATATGATGATTTAGTTTTTATAGAATGCACCAATAAAAAAATATTTTAGCTTTTAAGCGGTGGTACTACTGTTTTTATATTTCCTGTCAATCACTAATGGCCCAAATAATTAAAATGATGTATTATGTTATGGTAGTTATTAATATCAAATTTCATTCAAAACAAGTAAATCGTTCAATTGTTATAAACAAAAGAAATACATTTTTTGGAACTTTGAAGACAAATTCCGGCTTAACAATAGGAATCTATGGTCCAACCATTTCCCCACATTAACGGGACACCGTGTATATTAAATAATAGCGGAGGGTACAAATCCCTGCACCTTTATATATTCTAAATTGGCCACTCTCTATCTTAAAGTGTTAAATTATCATTCCTGTTTGTTTCCAATGGAAATTCTCCATAAGCGTTATTTCCTGTTCACCTACTCCGATCTCCTGTACCAGTCTATTTAGTTTTTTATGGTTTATAGTGTCGAAAGCTTTGGTAAAGTCTTTTCTTTGGTCCAAGCAGTTCTGGGCTAGAACTTTTAGTCCAGTTAATGAATATCTGGTATCCAAATCATTCCAAAAACAAAATTGTTTTGTTTTTATAGTCTCTTCGCATTTTTTGATATTTCGAGTATGTATTTCCCTCAGAAATATAATATGGTTCATTATGCTGAAAATTCCTAACTCGTCGAATTTTTGCTATTTGTTTTTTTTAAATTAAGTTAAAGAGAGTTACTACTTTATCTATGTTTCCTTCATCAACTAGTTTTAAAAATTTTGCTAGAATGTCATTTTTTAGACAGCCCTTTCCTGATTTTGTTCTGATGGCATATTCGAATTCAATTTTCTTCTAAGCATTCTAGAAGTCGATTTTTGATAGCTTGTTCCAGTTCACGTCTCTTTTCGTAAAACAAATCTTGAAAATAGTTTTCTCATACTTGCTGGCTTGAAACATTGGGACATTTCATGATTCAGTTCAGCAAGTATGAGAAAGCTATTTTCAATAGGTTTGTATGACTTTGCTTTTAGATCCTTTCTGCGCACCCGTTATTTCTTTATTTTTGTGTGTATTAAATACGTTGTGTTTCTGTTGCAAGCTCTCGATTTCGACACGCTGTTCTCGCATCCAGTATTCTTTTGCTCTCCTTATCTCCTTTCGAATTAACATATTCATGCGCCTATAATCTCCCAGTGATTTCTTCTGCTTTCCAAAAGTTCCAGGAGGTTTTCGGTCATATACCTTTGCCTTCTCATCATTCTCTTTGCTTCTAAATATTTCTCAGTCGATTTATTATTACCTTTCATTCGTCGGCGTTTCTAGTTTTATATTTTTCAGGCCATTAATTTGCTCGCTTTGGACTAGCAATTTAGTGGATTGTTTTTTTAGCAACTGCATATTAATTCCTTTGTGACGTATTTTCTTCTTTGTTTGTTTTAATTTTAGTTTGCCACTGCAGGATTATGATCGCTTCCTATGTCTGCACCTGGATAGGTGCGAACGCTTAGGACCCTGTTACAAAATCCTGAGCTAACTGGAATGAAGTCAATATGGTTCCCCACTATATTTTCTAATTTGTGCTGCGGAGACTTCCAAGTGTAGAGTCCTCTTCGCGGGAGTTCGTACCAGGTATTCGTGTCAATCAAGTTTTCTTCTGTACAGCATTGTATTAGGTTTCCTCGCTCATTTCGTTGGCCCAGTTCGATTTCGCCCACAATATCCTGGAATTTTTCATTTCCATTTTTGCCGTTGAAGTCTCCCATTATAATGTTCCAGTCTTCTTTTTTGGTTGACAGCATTAGTATCTTAATGTTCTCCTAGAGAAGTTCCACCTCTCCATCATTTTTGTCCGCTGTAGGGGCTGTAGGGGCATATATTTGTCTGATATTTAGGTACATTTATTGGGCTGCCTCGTAATTAAAGTAGTAGTATTCTTTTCGCTAGTAGTATACAGTTCACGAACGTGTTATGTAGCTTAATTGATATTAGTATGCCTACTCAATATTTATGTTTCTTATCGCTTTGCTAATATTTATATATTACTAGTAATTGGGTAATTATATTATTAATTATAGGCAATCTTATTAACAAACAAGAACTAAACTCGATTAAAAAATATTTATATGCAGATAATAAGAAAGTCCCCCTCCCAATATTTAATTCATTGACTTTTTGGTAAAATTAGCAAAGCAATTAAAAAAATCCTCGGAAAATACAACATTAGCGTTTCTCTAAAATCCTCGAACAAATTATTTAATGTCATATATAATAATTAAACTCCCATGAATAAAAGAAATAAATCAGGCATTTATAAACTAACTTGCAACACTTAGAATATACTAATCAATCGAGGCGAATAGCAGTGAAATGTAAGTATTTATGATACACATGATGTAGTCTTAATGAAATTGCAATATTATGGTTTTTCATAAAATTAATGAGAAATATTATTACTCACCTTTGACCTATTCTGGCTAAGATTCTCTTCACTGATGTTCATTCCACATATCATATTGAAACACTTTGCGAACAACCAACCATTCCCTGGCATCCTAGGAAGATTATGTTGATATTAATTATAAAATATAATCATATTTTAAGATAAGTTCACCTACCTTGAATGGATCAGTATTATCCCAGTACGTTTTGCGTATGTTTTCATCAGAGTCTTCATTTGAGTGATATGGTGTGGAATTTGTGACAACTTACTAATATCAAAGGAAAATACCTATAATTTATTCAGTCGTTATTATTTTATTATAAAAACAGATTTTTAAAAGTTTATACTATATATTAAATTCAGTTGATATGATTATTTTTATTGAATTTATATAGTTACTATAAATATACCATCTATTTTATTTCTAAATCGTTTGTTAATCAATTTCGTTATAATATTATTTTATTCAGTTTTTTATTTGAAAATTTTTACCATAAGAACGTTTTTGATATCAATATAGTTCTTTTAATATGTTGCTTCTTTATTTCAACCGTTTGGTATATATATTATTATTATTATTCCTTGATTTATTTATCTTGTAATACCCTAAAGGTTTAATTAAAGTTATTTAAAGTCAATGATATCCATTAATTGGTGAGGCTGTTATTTCTTGAAAAATTAGCTTCACTTTAAAAAATTTAAAGCAAAAACACTTCTAAATTACCAAAAAAATCTTTTATTTCTTAGACTGGCAATAATTGTTTTGTCCGAAGAAGTCACAGTTTGGAAAAAGTGTTGCAAGTCTAAGCTATAAATGATTTTTTTTAAATCATAAACATGATATTACCTTAGCGTTCAGTTAATTAATTGCACTATTATTTATATTAAACATTTTACACATTTAAATTACTTATTATACAATCTATGATAATAAAGATCGGTGAATAGTCCTGTAACAGTATCGTGGATAAAATATTAACGAAAGTTACTTTGTTGCACTTCTAAATAGTCACCTCCTATAACTATGCACCGCTGATATCTGCTATACATATCCTAGAAGGGCTTCTTTTGGGATGCAGTTCAAAAGCCTCGTCACGTTTCGTTGGATGTCAGAAATATCGTCAAATGGGAATATGAAGGAGTCTGGAGGATTGAGATCTGACGAGTATTGTTTAATTTGCCTCACCCCCTTTTTTGCGAGGAACTGTTTAACGATATTGGCTATGTGTAGGCGACCATTGCCGTGAATAAAAAAAAATCATGCACCTTGTTGTGGGTATTGGGGTATTACCCTGAGTCGACATTTGTTGAAACGGTTCAAATGTACCTTGCAACATTGAAAGGAAAGGAATTTTTGAAGATCTTTCTGACATCAAACAAAACTTGATGAGGCATTTCAAAAGAAGCCTTTTTGGAAAGTTGTCAGGACATGTATAGCAGATCTCAGCGATCCATAGTTATAGGAGGTTACTATTTCGAAGGACAGATAGTTAAAATTCATTAATATTTCATCTATGTTATATTACAGGATTATTCACCGAACTTTATTGTTAGAGGTTCTACATTATATTTATACATATATAATCATACGACAAAAATTCAAGAAGTTATTCTCTGCACTTTACTAAGAATTTCATTTTATTTAAATAGCAAAATATTCTTAGAATAGTCCGATGAATTACGCTTTTAATTTTTGTCGTCAGTTTAATAAACACTCGTTATATATCAATATTATTAATGGCATTTATTAACTCATTCATCAATAGAAATTAAATAACTTAATACAAATCATAGCAATCAATTAATATATGTTCGAGTTACAAAATATTTACATTTACGTACCTTGATTTCGTTTTCATATTTATCTAGAATCTGAAATAAAATAATAAGAAAACATTTATTTAAAATATATAGTGGAATAGTCTGTTGCATTGAATTGAATAACCTGTTACTTACCTCATTATCTTGTTCCTCCAAAAATATTAACACTTCGCATTTATCTCGAAGTATTTCGGTGCGTAATATTTCTTGTCCTTTTATCGTTTTTAGATCGCAATCAGTTAGTCTAAACATCTTCTTGCCTTTATAGCCCTAAAACAATAAAAGCGATTAGCTATATTAAAAATACAAATCTGTAGATATTTTTGACAAAAAAAATAAAAATGCTTTTATCTGTTGCATAATTTTCTTTCATAATTAGAAGTTGTCTAGAAAACCTTTGATAAATATAAAAGATATTATTATCCATGAGATCTGGTCTTCTAATGAGCTCAGTTCCATAATCAGACCATAATCAGAGTCATAGTCTTTTTATACCTAACAGTCGGAACAGACTTGTGAGAGAAATTAAATCTACTACTCTGTCCGAACATGGCCAACATAAGGGATAACCCTCCAAGCGTTGTGCTGTCCTTTGTTCGCCACCTTGAGTGGCTAAATGAGTGATAGAACAACGCAGGGCTGTCCCAGTCAGGGGGGCACAACGGGCCTTGTGAGGCCTAAGTGCTCTGGTCAATGATTTGATCACCCTTGGCAAGCTCAATCCAGATCCATATCCAGATAAATCTACTATCTGGCGAGAATTGAAATAATTACAAAACGGACCAAAGTGTGGATGGAAAAAAAGGAGGTGGAAGGAAAATATAAGATGGAAGAAGAATATAGAAAGAAGTTCGCGTTTCTCTGTGTTACCAAATGCCGACGCATAAGCTGTCGAAAGAAAGCGCGTAAATATAACTGATGATTTAATATCTGCCTCAGATAGCGGAAAAATGACTGTAGTCGTTCTTCTCGATCACAGTAAAGCGTTCGATATTGTTACTCGCACAACGTTAGGGAAAATTCTTGGTTTCATAAGACTGGATGACTGCAATTTCACTTATTATTAGCTATTTATCAGATCGTAAACAATGTGTGAAAATAGATAATCTAACATCTGATTTAATAAACATTACTCGAGGTGTTCCACAAGGGTCAATCCTTGGATCACTTCTTTTCACAATATACTCTTCACGTATACTGAACCAGCTGAAATTTTGTAAAGGGCATATGTATGCGCAAGACACGCAATAATATTACTCCTTTTCGCCGGATGCACTTGTCAACAGTGAACAATGCATCAATGCTGATCTTCATAATATTTTACATTATTCCAATATGTTAGATCTTACAATAAACCCCGAAAACTCTTGTTTCCTGGTGTTTGGAAAAAATAAATTATGCAATATTATCGGCACTCAACTAACTTTATATTTAAATGGAGTAAGTATACCCTACAGACAGCAAGTGAATAATTTGGGTATAGCAATGGATAACACGTACAAACAGCTAATACATATATTTATATCTGCCGCATATATAAGAAACCTATATCCTCATAGATCTTTTCTAACCAAATCCACTAAAATCACTATATACGAGTCGCTTGTACTCTTTCACTTTAGCTATTGCTCAACCTTATAACACCCAGCTATTGACAAGAATACACATATTCGGATTCAAAGGGTTCAGAATACGCGCCTACGTTTTATATTTGGTATTCGGAAATTTGACAGGATTAGTCACAAACTTCTTTATGCTGGTTGGTATAATATGGAAAATAGAAGGATTATTATAGCGTTTTGTCTTTATCATAAAATTATACACAGTATGAAACCACCTTATCTCTACAATACAATTACGTTTAGGAATGACGTCCATAATATTAATATGAGATTTAGAGGGCGAATATCACCACCAAAGCACACTACTTCTTTGTATGAACAATCATTTTCTTTTCATATCTATCTATAGTTAGTAAGGAATGAATCATTAAGTACTTCTAAGTAACATTATGCATTTTTGGCACCAAGTTTTTCTGTAAAAATATTTGTTATTGTATAACTTCATTATTTTTTGACTTTGTTCATATATTGAAGGTTTGGATGGCAGAACAGCAGGATTATTACCCAATGATGAATCCCACCTTATGATTCTCAATAATTAATTTTGTATGTCTCATTGTATATACGTGTAACATGAGAGAGAATAAAGTCTATTATTATTATTAATTGCCGTGGCATAGTTGAATTGATTACAAAAGAAATTGTTGTTGTTCACGAAAGTGAACTATAGAGGAAGGAAATACAAAGAGCAAGGAAAACTCAAAGAGTTGAGAGGGGTATGAGGCAAGAGAAAAATATGGCATAACACACGTGATCCATGGAAGCAAATCAACTCGCTCGCCGAATGAGTGACCAATTACTCGGCTTGTGTATTGTGGGATGGGGACGACGGGTCGAGTGTTGAAAGAACACCCACATTCTGTGTGGGAGTTTTTCAAAAGGCTGAAGTGAGGTCAACTTTGTAACCAAGCGTTACATGCGAGAGAGGACTGATTCTGACAAAGCAGAATCCTTCGCCGAATCTCTGGAGTGGCAATTTACTTTAAACCTTAGCGACGACGATGACTTCCTTAATGATGTCAAAAGATCTATCTGATCTTACATTTTCAATAAAAACCATGAGTGGTTTTTTTTGGGCTATTATTATAAAATAGCTCAAAATTGTAAAGCTCCTAATGACGGTGTTTTCACCTTTGTGAGAAATCTCTGCTGAGAAGGTAGAACCTCTTAACATAGCAAATGCGTCAATGAGATTGGCCTCTTTTCCATCAACTTAGAAGTTGGCTGCTGTGGTCAGCAACTTTTCCCCAAATCTACCACCCAATTAGCGTGCTTACTGTTTTAAGCAAACTTCTTTCCTGCTAGCACGTCTTTCGGTCTTCAGTATAGACCAATAAATGATTTCCGATGGCCAGGTCCGTTTTCAGGCTGTTGACTGAGTACATCATCGAGGTCTTTTCCATCAAAAATAAACAAAACACTGCCGGAGTTTTCCTAGACGTTTGACCAAGTTTAGCACGATGGCCTTATCCATAAAATTCCACAAGGTTTTTCTATTTCTCCGGCATTGTGTAGTACTAGCAACATACCGAATTTGGATCCGATCATGATCGCAAAATATGCAGAAGATATTGCTCTTCTGTGCAGAGGGCGATCTACAACCCCTTTGTAGAAAACTCTTCAGAAGACCCTTTATTCCTTTGAGGAGTGGGCTGAAAAGTAACGTTTTGCGATAAATGCTGATAAGAGCGCCTCTGTGCACTTCAGCAAGAAAAAAACATAGTCTTCGACTATTCAGACTTTTCCTTTAGAGAGTCTATAATTTTTATTCAGAATGATTTTCCATCAATATATGTTGGGCAAAATTAATTATTTATACCATTAACAAGGCAAAAATGCCCCTGTCAATGCTATGGTTTTTGATAAATTTTAGATCGAAGGTAGTCCACGAGACCAGGGTTAATTTAAAAAATGATTATTAGGCCTCAGCTGACCTATGTAGCTCTTGTATGGAGCTGCTGCATGCCCTCTCAGATCGCGACACTCAAATGACAATAAAAAGTTACAATACGACGCATTTTAAATGCTTCACTATACATGCGGAACTCTAGAATTCAAAGTGAGACATCCACGGCGAGTGTGATGGAGTTCATACGAGAAACAGCAATTGCAATTAGCTTAGATTAGATTCCCTCTCTGGGAACAACTTTCCTAAGTATAATGTCGTTCGACATAACATCGAAGGTCCGAAAATATTCTAATTTGCTCTGATTATAGATTAACCTAAACTTTAGCGCTGAGTACAGTGCGCATTGACTACAGTCTTAAGTACTGACGCCGATCGTGGAACGATTTACGTAATAATTTGGCGAAATAGTTTTGTATATATTATATAATAATAAATATCTGCTTGTTGTTGAAATATACGCCTCTACATTATAATTCAACCTGAACAACCCTACACTACTATTTTTTGCCATCTTCCATAATCTTTATGTATTGAATTGATGGGTGAGTGAAACTGTGTGATGAAATAAAATAAAACAATACACTTGAGAGGGTTTAATCTATCTAATGAAGCCACTTTGTATTGAAACATTGCAATAATCAATAATAAAAGTGAAACTTTAACTGTGTTCCTTTATTTAATGTTTAGTATAGTTAATATATAAACTTCAAGTTGAAGCAAGATGCCACAAGGATATATCGGAAAATTATTTTGTTAATGTGATGTTAAAAAACTATATGTATAACACTTCTAATGTAAGTAATATTTTAGACTATAGCATCAAAATATTTGAAATAACTCTACTTTATCAATTAAAATGTATTTAAAAGATATAAAACAAAACTATACTATAATATAAATTATACTTACGTCAATATAAGCATTCATTGGTTCAGGTTCTGGATGTATCTTTCGAGCAGATCCCATTTCTAGACTAGAAAATTCTGAAAATAAATATTTTAATTTAAAATTTAATAATGATAATATATAATTGTAATTTATGATAATTATTATGTTTTAAAACTTTAATACTTTATTCCTAACAAATTAAAGCAAAGGATATTATAGAACTAAGTATTTCTAATGTATATAAAAAACATTACTTTTTTTACACTAAATCTAATGAAACACTCTAGAAGTTTAATTGACATTTCATTAGTGTTGATTTGATATTTGTGCTATTTGTTATATCCAAATATCTGCGTGCTATTAATTGGTTAATTGGTTATTTCATAAGAAGATTAGTTTGAAAGCCTAATAAGACTCATTGTTGTATATTAATGAAACGTTTTGTATTTTTAATATGTTAAAACTGAAAGTTTCAATGATGAGTAAGAGAGAGAAAGAGAGAGAGAGAGAAGGGGATTGAAAAGAGACAGAAACAAAAACGAAGGAATTTGGAAATGAGGTTTATAAAAGAATGTAGCAAAACAAGCCTAAATTATATTTAAAGAGTAAAATGAGATTACCTACGATATATAGAAAAACTAAATTAAATATGACGAAGTGCACAAATCACATACATTTATCATGTAATATGATAAAGTACGTAAGCTTTAAATGCAACAATATTTCGATAGAAAAGTGCTATAAGTAAATTTACACTGTTTAGACTGACAAACATAATATGGTATTTAATTATTTTATTTCTAAAAAAATTACCAAAAAATCAGTCATCTGAAGAAAATAAGAAAATATAAAGTATTCAGTCGTGAAATAGAAAGATAACTGCTTGCATCTTGGGGATTTGTATAGTGGCGCTGTCTAGTGTCACTTGCACCACCGAAATCGGCCGAAGTATTTTTCGGGCGAGAGAGCGAGCCTGCGTGTCAACGAAGAAGGTTGATAGAAAAAGGACTTATCGAAATTATAGTGAATTTTGTGTTGAGAAAACCACTTGCATTCAATACAATCAGAAGTTAGAGGTGTGGATGGACTTAAGGTAAGTGGCAGTATTTAGATACGTCAACTTGTGTGCCCCCCGATGCCGGCAGTACTGACATACAGTCCACGTACGTAAACTAATTTACTTCTCAACAAAATGGCCTTTCGAATCGGATATACTCTAGTGGAATGAATGGTTGATATCTGGTTAGTTGTTGCATGGGTAGTTTTAGTTTTTTCGATGCTAAATTAGTGAAAATTTGGTTTTTGGTCGTCGGAACACAGTGCGGAATTTTGTCCTTTCACAGTGCTCATTTCGTTAAATAATTAATATAGCCTAATAGTTAGGTTTCATTGGGAAATTGTAATTCAATATATTAGGTGAAATTATTATTTAAAATCGTCCTTCACAAAGTAGTGTGATCGGTATTGAAAACATTGTTGGTGGTTTTATGTCGGCTTGAACATCTGGTCGAGCTCGGTGCGCAGTCATTTGAAGACAAGCGCTGTGCGTTGCAGATCATTCACGGTGTGGTGGCGAAGTAGTTCGCGCTTCAAAAGGATGGACTGCGCAAATACTGCGTCACGTACTTGGTTGTTGTTGAATTAGTTTTGCAATTATTAAATTGGGTAGATTCATTGCAAATTATTCGTCATTGGTTTGGTATTATTTGAATTAGATATTATTTATTTCGTTTATTAAAATTATACTTATAATTAAAATTACGAGTCTTTGGTCATAACTGTTTTTTTTAATAAATTTTAATGTATTATTCAAAATGGATATACTTGATGAGTTAAATTTTGTTATGGATACTACCAAAGGGAGAATGTGTCGATTTGAAGAACTTGCTACGCAAGGTGAACAAGATTTAAAGAACTTGAAGCAAATACGAATTACGAAAGTAATATCAAAAAATATTGAAGATTGATTGGAAACTTATCAGAGTACTTTAGCAAAACTTAGCAACTATTATTCTAAGCAAACACCAAACATTGTAAAAGATTTCCACCCGGAATTGCAAGCGTTTGAAACTTCGTATTATAATGTTCTTGCTATTTTGTCGGTAGTTTTTACCGATGACTTATCAAATGTACTAGTGAAGCAAAGCTAAGGGTCGAGAATTCATATTGGAATAATTTTCATGATCTGTGTGTGGCAACAGTTCATGAAAACCATTCACTTTCCGATGTACTGAAGTATATGTACTCAAGATCTTCATAAAAAGAAGAACCTTCTCAAATGATTTCTTCACTGCCATTATAGATATAATGACGTTACTTTATTAAACAACCACTATCTGGAGACATTTCTTAGTTTGTAAAATTTAGTTAATTCTATGGCTACAACAATTTCTGATCATCATTCATTTTTCCCGTCCGTCGCCTTTTATGCCATTACGGTGGGTCGCGCTAGCGTGAAATACGTCTTTCCTGTTCCACAATCATAGTTTTTCATTACCTTAATCATGAATACATGTACATGTTGTAATACATGTACATGTTGTAATACGTCGATGGTTGATTGCTGTGTCTGCAAAAACCACGATAAATTTTCGTGTATAAATTTAACTTCAAATCAGGCCTAACATGGACGTGTAATAAATGTATATCGCTGGGTGTCGACATCAATGAACTAAAGTGCGCTATTATAGATGTACAAAAGGAATTCAACCTACTGAAAAAAACACAATCTTTGACACCTTCTGAACTTATGGAAACAGAAAAAATTCAGGATGTTCAAGAACTTATTACGTAACGTAATAATTTGTGGGTTAGAGGAATCGTGCACAACGGTCATCTTTAGGGGAGACTGATCTTTGTATCAAATATATTTGAGGCATACCAACAATCGTCTCTACATCCGGGAATTCGGAAAACTAAATGCGTCCAACAGAATCTATCTTCTCAATGTTTGCTATCAAAAAACCCGAGGCCTTCGCTCAAAAACTCACACAGTTTACAATAGCGTATGTAATACTGATTTATTATATGTTTTACAGAAACCTGGCTTTGCGAATCTGTTCTTTCAAGTGAGCTATTTACTCCTGAATTTAATGTGGTAATATGTAATAGAAATACTCCAACTACAAACAGAACAATTTGAACCTGACGATACATCGCACCGTTAATTGATTTTATCTTATGTAAATGTTTCACACGGCCATCTTTTTTTATGTTATGGATCTCTATATACCCCCTATACTACTCACTATAAGTGAATTAGATACTTTCTTTGAAACTATCTCGCTATATATTCTAAATCAACCAATATTGATTCTTGGCGACTTCAATATCCCAAGTTATTCTGATAATTCGACACCAAATCATGGAAAATGTTTAGCACTATCTAATCTCATACAACTACTCAAATTAAAGCAACTAAATAACGTTCGTAATTCTGACAATAGATTATTAGACCTGATTTTATGTAACTTTAACAGTGTTGTCAATGTTGTAAGTTATGAGTGCCCAATGGTAACGGAGATTAACCATCACCCTGCATTATGTATTACCTTTGATTCATATATGCATGATAATAAACAATGTTCTTTCCCTTCAAATGATAATTTAAGGTTCAACTTTAAAAAAGCGAATTATGTTAGACCTATTTAATGTAGATTGGTCGTTTCTCGAAAATAATCTAGATGTTAACGAGACCTGTCAAGCTTTCTATGGGAAACTGTTTAACACCCTGTCAGAGTCTGTTCCATTAATGAGACATTCAAAAAGAGAAACATTTCCACCTTGGCTCACAGCGAAATTAAGCGTAATATTACATTGAAAAAATATTTCCATCGTAAATGGAAAGCATCTAAGTCACAGTTCTTTTATAATGAGTTTACAAGGTTACGTCGTCTGACTAAACATCAAATATCCAACCTTAAGGCTAAACTAAAACATTTGTGGAAATTTGTGAAATTAAAAAAGGTACGACAAGAATTCCTGGAGAACTTCATAGTGATTCATTAACTTATTCTTCTCCACAAAAAATTGTTGACGGATTTGCTAATATTTTTTCGAACGTTTTCACAGCGAAACGATCGGTAAATAATATCAACGACACGTATAATAACCGCGAAACCCTTGTGATGCCCATTAGTAATTAGTATAAATCAGCTCCCTAATTCACAAATATGTGGTAATGATGGCGTTCCGTGTTTTTTGATTAAAGATTGCAAATACGTATTTGCCAAGCCGTTGTCCATAATTTATAATTTGTCTTTAAAAAATATGATTTTTTCCGAGAGATAGAAAACGGCTGTAATAAGTCCAATATTTAAAAAAGGAGACAAAAACCACTTTGGAAATTATAGACCAGTGTCTATTATTTCAAACTTTTCGAAAGTTTTTGAATTAATCATTTATCAAATTATTTACTGTCATGTGATAAGTTATATGTCTCCACAACAACAGATCTATTGTTACTAATTCGACATTGTTTATACAGACTTCGATACCAATCATGAAATCTTACTCAATAAACGTTATTCGTTCGGACTTTGTCTTAATATTGTTAACTTTTTAGCATCTTATTTGGACTGTCGTAAGAATTATGTGTATTATAACGGGTTTAAATCACCTTATTTCATATCCACATCTGGTGTACCCCAAGGGTCAAATTTGGGCCCGTTATTGTTTAATATTTATATCATGATTTAATCGCATCTATAAAGTGTCCTGTCTTGGCTTATGCCGACGATGTAAAACTGTATACTACTATCAACACGGAATACGACTGATACGTTTGATTGATATACGATATATGATTACGATTACGAATACGATTGATTAGTGTGCCGCTAATCAATTATCTCTCAATATAAACAAATATGTTGTGGTATCATATACTCGGAAACGACAACCGGTAGTTAATGATTATAAAATTGGAATTGCTTCTGTTCCTCGTGACAATAAAATAAAAGATCTTGGCGTTTGACTCTCAGTTAACCTTTTCCGATCACATACACACGGTAGGCAAATCTGCTTTTAAAGTGCTTGGATTTCTGATGCGTATATCGCGGTTTTTTAATGATACCCAAGTGCTGTACTTTGCTCTCGTGCGTAGCCGGTTAGAGTACGCATCAATAATTTGGTATCCTATCTATATGTCCGGTTCCTCGCTAATTGAACGAGTGCAAAAGCTCTTTCTTACTTTAAAAACCAGTGGCGTGTATTCCAATCACTCGACGGAATACTTTGATATTCTTAGATATCATAATTGTTTATCTCTATACGAACGCAGAGAAAGTTGTAGTGCAAGGTTCCTATGCAATTTAATTTCTAATGATATTGATTCACCTCAATTATTATCTATGGTAAAAATAAATGTACCCCGTCTTGCATCGCGACATAACACCACCTTCTGTATACCTATCGCAAATACAAATGTATTATTAAGCGCGCCCATTACGCATTTGAGCCGTAATGCCAACCGAATATGTAAAGATATTTTTTTGTAACGATTATTATTATTTTTTGGTGTGTGGAAAGAATTAGTTTTTATTAATGGGAATATTTTCCTTTGTTTTTTGTTTTTAAATCGTATATTGTATTTACTTATTAATTTTACAATGTTTCGTTTTAAAATTCTATACATTTTTGTTATTTATTCTTTTATGGTATATCTGTTGGATTATTATTATTATTATTATAGCACAGAAGATTGGGTGATACCCGTGTTATTTTTGTTGTTAAAGAAATTGTTTCCGGAGTTGCTTGTTAAATGGGAAAAATGGTAATTATTACTTTTACATCCGCAATTAAAACGTTTGCAGCATCTCAAAATGTCGTGAGTTTGCCGCAATCATATGAGAAGAAAATTATATCTTCAAATAAAACAAGCCAACGTAGTACTAATTACAATAGTAGTAGTACTACTATGTTATTATCAAAAAACAGCAGAGAAACACCATGTAACAAGTACTTGAACATTGTAGAAACTCCCGATTTTAAAATGTTGCTGATAGATTTAATTTCGTAAAGGAAAACAGGTAGTGTATCAACTGTTTAGAACCAGGACATTTCTAACACAGTGTAGGCCGCAAGAACGCATGCAAACATTGTACTTCAAAAAAATCATAGTTTACTTCATCGCGAGAAGAAGGAAGCCATAAGGATGAGCCTTCAGCCGCAACCCTTAAGAGTGAAGAAAGTGAAAGTTGCTTCTGGGACGAAAAATATCACAATCTACTTTATCTACGCCGATTCCAATGGTGGAAGGCACGACTGGAAACAGTCATATTTTGATTTTGCAAACCAAAGCAATAAATAAACTTTACGTTTTGTTAAATTTCCAGTCGCATCAAAAGTTTTGCTGTCTACCACTTATATTAATCCAAGATGGCGAAGAGTGTAAATTGTGATAAATTATTTGTAAATATAAAGCGTTATAAATAAGGCTCAGTTGCCATGAGTGGTATTAAATGCAGTAAGTGCAGTGCTATTGATCATTACTCCTGTATGAAGAGAATAAGGAACTACAACACCGAAGATACCGATGTCCTGATCTGTTGAGTATCAAATTACCTAGAAAGTGACCCAAACAAACAAAATGGAACAATATTGTATCCGTCACGGACCCGAGCAACGGGACTGTCCGTTGAAAGGTATAGTGAAATGTTATTATTATCATGTGTGCTACTGTGCTCCTGACACCACTGAAATGAATATGTTAAATATTCTGAAAAGCAATAAAATTGAAGGTGCTAAGTGTACTCAATTAAGCGCGAAACGCCCGGTGGAATACAGTTCCTTAAAAATTTCGGTTCCAGGCACTCACTTATAATGATCAAATTAAATCCTCTGATTTTTGGCTGCAGAATATACGTAAAAATCGTTTTTTCGAGCACCCTCAAACTACAATGATGAAAGCATAGTTGCTAATAATAAGGACATTCCAAATTTGTCAATTTAAACATCTTTTTGTTATTATTAGTCATTAGGAAATAAAATCACAGAACTAGAAGCCTTACTGTTGAGCAGCAACTATAATATTTTATGTATAACCGAACACTGGTTAACCATCATGGAGACTGATATACTAAATTTAGATGGTTACAATATGGCAACTTGTTTTTCGCGGAAGAATTATACCCATGGTGGTGTAATGATATTTGTTAAATGCGGGATTTCGTATAGTATACTTGATCATCATAATTTAATCGTAGAGAAAGATTGTGAAATTTGTAGTATAGTTTTAAATGAACGAGGTTTGGTTATTGTAACTATTTATAGAAGCCCTAGAGGTAATTTTAATAATTAATTTTTAGAATGTTTTAAATCAACCTATGTCTTGTATTAAGTATCTGAATTATTGTGCGGTTATTTTAATATAAATTTTAACAGTGATAATTTCAAGCGTACGTAGCTGCAGGATTTTTTAAGTAGTTTTAACATGTATAGTTCCATAGATTTTCGAAAAAGATTTAACATGTGCATTGATAATACGTTCATTAATTTTATTTCTGATACATATATGGTATCTCCAGTAGCGATTCCATTCTCAAACCATATTGGTATTGTAATGCAATTAAGCACTGAACCCAAGTACGCGGAAAGAGTGTTATAGAAAAAAAAAAAACGTACCTCCTATTACCAAAGTAGGATAATTTACCATTTATCAACTTCTATCAAATGAAAACTGGAAACTACTTAAACAAGGTGACACTAACATTAAATGGAGTAATTTTTTAAACGTTGTAATGAAAAACTTTTTAAATCCTTCTCTGAAAGAACGTTAAAACAAAAATGCGATCGATCCAGTATTAAATGGTTCATATCAGAACTGTAATTAATGAGGCAACATTTGAAGAAGAAGCTTATTTAATGAACAAAAGCACTAACCTATTAGACCTAAAAAGACAGCTACGATATAACTATAGAATTGCTATATCAAATGCTAAAAAATGCTATGTGGTCATTAGTGAATAGTAAGAGTAATAATAAAGAAAAATCTCCAAAATGTGATATAACGTCTACTGAATTTAATCAGTACTCTGCGAATACAGCAAACGAAATTATTACTACTATTCCTCAAAGTGATATCGATCTTGTGATTTTGATTAACAATAATTATCTAGAGACTAATGTTTCTTATTTCAGGTTCTCACATGTCTCCGAAGTAACGGTCAGAGAGATAGTCAAGTGTTTTGGAAATAAATCTAGCTCTGACATTTACGGACTAACGGATGGAATGATAAAAATGATAATTGATGTCATTATTACACCACTGACTCAATTAATTACATCAACAACGAGTGTATTTTTACACTCCAGAGACTAGCAGTTATGATAATAGCTGGGTTGGGCTACAGAGATAATTGCAAACAATCATTTGTGAATTTAAAAATATTAATTTTACCATATTTGTACATATTTTAATGCCTAAAATATGTAAAATATAATGCAGGTACTTATCAGTATCACCAAAATACTCACGAATATGATACCCGAAATAAAATAAATGTATATCCAGAGTCCCTTCGTCTGTATAAATTGAAAACTGGTATGAATTATACACGATATACATTTTTTTTAACAAATTGCCACCCGAAATGCGAGATAAACCTTTTAATATGTTTAAACCAAAAGTAATGGATTTTTTAATTATTAAAGCTTTCTATTCATTCGATGGATATCTAAGTAGTAACTTTAATAATATGCATTAATCTAACTATTAATTTGTAAACAGTACGTTCATTTTAATTATATTAATAGATATTAGGATTAGTGTTATGTAAATGTAAATTTGTATGTATATCACCTACTTACTTATGTTCATATAACTTTCTGAAATTGCGTGAAATTGTGCAAACTTTATTATATGATCACAAATAAATATTATTATTATTATGGATGACATCACTGCGTCGGTAGCTTCAGCCGAGGAAGCATTAGTACTCCAAAAACAATAATAGAATTGTTATCTTGTGCCATTGAGTGAGATATAATTCAATTCCAAGATGATACGGATCTGTCAACAAAGATTCTCGGTTTGATGTGGAATCCTAGGCGAGATAGATAGAGTTCATTCGGAAAACGGAATTATCACTAAACGAAATACCTTGTCGGTAGGTAGGTAGCTAAGTTATATGTTATATGAAATCAGTCCTGTGATATTCCTTAAAAAATGTTTATTGCAGCATCTGTGGCAGCTTGTAATCGATTGAGATGATGAACTCCCTCCAGAGGTATGTCAAAATTGGAGCAGATGGATCTTCCATCGTTGGTAGATATAATAATACCTAGGTGTTTACACATTAATTTGGCCCGGGATGAGCAGATACATGGATTTGCCGATAGCTCAGAACGTGGATTCGCGGGCACTACTACATATTGTAGCATTGTACAATCCGATCGAGAAGTTGTCACTAGACTACTGTTGGCGAAGTCCAAAGTAGCACCACTCAAACGAGTTACACTACTAAGGTTGCAATTGTGTGGTTTAGTTCTAGTTTCAAAATTGATTCGTCTTATGGTGGAACTGTTAGAAAAGGAAATTTTCTTTTCTAAAGTAGAGGTTTGGACAGATTCTATGGTTGCATTAAGATGGGCTCAATTATCACCACATCACTGGACAACGTATTTTGCAAATCGAGTTAGCCAGATTCAAGAGCATATATCTCCAAGGCAGATCAGATATGTGCCCTCGTTGTCGAATCTAGCAGATTGCGCTTCACCTTTGGTCACCGGTCGTGAGCACCGCACAAGAAATCACTGATAATCTGCAAGCTCGAGTGTCCTCCTTCAAGATTGAATTTTAAACAGTAATAACTCGCTTACCCCACCTTAGCTTCTAAACTGAAATAGAGAAGATAGAGAAACAAACCATGTACTGTTGTTCGACCAAGTAAATAAGTAGACGTGCTTGTTTGCCCCTTTGAGGTCAAATCTGCCAAAATTGCAATTGTAGATTTACGAAATGTTTTCGTAGTTTTATATTATTAGTTAATTTTCTACAACGACCTAAGGTACTTCAATAAATTTTGAATAAATAATGAGCCTCAGTAAAATAAAAAACAAAGAGACAGGCTATGGATTGAGACATATAGGCAAAACCTACATATAAAATTAATAAATGAAAAAAGAACCAAGAGACAGATGAGGTGGTATAGACACATGGGCAGAATGAGAGATGAAAGAAACGCCAAAGGATAATAAAAAACACGTGCAATAGAAAAAAAATATAGAGAAAGACGAAGAAGGGCTATAACAGCACAAAGAAAATGCATAAGAAGAAGAAAAGATGGCGATTTAACTTTACCAAGTGAAAATAAGCTATGTTCATTGTGTAACAACACGGTTGATGAAAACTTTTTAAAGTGCATCATTTGCGATTTAGATTATAATATTACTTGTGCAGAATCAGAAGACAAATTTAAAATATCAGTCTGCTCAAAGTATGAAAAGAATGACTCTCAAAAGTGCGTTCTCCAAATATTAGTAGTGCTGAAAAAAGAAATTTCGGACCTATAATTTTATAGTTGATAGTAAGTGATGGCTAAGCTGTGTAACTCAAATATGCTATAAGATTAGCTGGAGTTATAGATAAGACCGTAGAAAAAAACAGTTATCAATTGAAAGTATTATGATTTTTATGATAGTTCTATAAGGCAATTAGTAGGGAAGAAGTTGTTATCGAGGAATATAACAGATTTGGATGAGGTCTCAGAAAAAACTGGTTTTCCTCTCAAATAGATTGATATCCTCTTGAACATATTAAAGTAATTTCTGCACAGGGAACTTGCCAAGAATTACACATACGTCGTTTTCCTGGCATGCATCCGTTTTGAGACCTCGAAGAGTCGAATTTAGTACATGATGTTTGCATTGACATCATCATGCAAGTGCGGTCATATAATATTCCAGGCCCCGAATTTATTGACTTTGAAATGGACAAGGAATTCCTGGATTTACATCATGCACTCCTCGAACGAAAGAATGAACACCAACACTTAAATTTTTTAAAACCGACACTATTATCAAAAAGCACACGCCGGTGGTTGCGTATTCGGTTACTGACGTGCAGCAATGTTGGTTCGGATCAGTAGTTGGGTAGGTGACCGGTACCATTCACCATTGGGATGCACTACTAGTACTACTACTATCAAAAAGCTATTCCGATCTGGATAGCAACTTCAGCGGGTATGCTAGAGCTATAATGATGCTGGTAACATCTATATACAGGGCCAGGAATTACGCAACTTCCTCGATGTTGTAATACATGTCTTAGAGCTCTACAATTTCAACTCTTGGACCACAAATAATAGGAATTGCTTTTAATGCCCTCATGTTGTGTACTTACGAATTGGATATTTTAAGGGAACCATAATGCAATTGGTATTAGTGAATTCGAATAACAACTCTGCGAACAAACTTAGCTGTGATGCAAAGCCTAAATCACAAGGACAGTAATTTATTGTCTTAAACACCTCAATTTATTTCAAATGATAATACTTTAGAACATGTTAAAAGTAAGCAAACAGTTTAGAATAAATAATATGCATCTTACCTAATGACGAATTCATAATTCTTAGATAGTTTGGTTGACCTCTCATCCTCTTATAACTCATCCAAATAACAACTGATATTGGCATCAAAACTATTACTATTAGAGCTATCCATAAACTAAAAGAAAGTGTGTAATAATATCGTGATTATATTTGAATCAACTTAATTACAGTTGTGCTTTATAGTATAATGAAAATCTGATCGTTACGGTATTACTTTGTGGACCCAAAAAAGTATTTTTAGCTTTAACAAAAACTTCGTAGCTTTTATAATAACTAAGGTAGTTAATCTGGAAATTAGGTATTAAAAAAATGCACATGTCATTGATAATTTAAATACTTGGTGTGTGTATACAGCTTGATAGGTTTTTACTTGAATTATTTCTTGCGAGACTAATATCTTATCAGAATAAATATATATTTCGAAACACTGCAACAGTCCATTTGTTCTTTCTGGATGTAGCCATGATAAAACAACTGGACCATGCCATAAATATTCGGCTTCCAAATTTCGTGGTCTTCCTGGAGCTTCAATTTAAATAAACGTTTTAAATAAAATACAGAAAATTAGTTAAGGTATGTGTATAATTAAGTCTGTAAGAGGTACTTTACCATACTCAAATGCAACCGCTTTAACCATTTGACCATCACTAATACTGTCACTATTTAGATTTTTTGCATAAACCTGGAATTATAATTAATTTTGAATGCTGAAAAGTAAGTACATTTAAATTACAAATATATCGTAGACTTCATTCACAATTAAATTATGGATATCTTCACAAATATGTCCATCCCATAATGAACAAGATTTGTTACATGTGACGTTATTGCAAATATCATTTAAACAAGTTTCAATGCGATAATATTCGATTATTCCAGTGGACACGTGCGGAGGCTTCCATCGCAATGAAATAGATTCGTTAGTATGAGCATATGCTGTTAAATTAACAACTGGATTTGGTTCTAAAACATTAATAAAGTAATTAATGGTAACTACAAATAGAATATTAAGTATACTTCCTGGTGCTGTTTTGATAGTTTTTCTAAGTACGTATTTTTTATCGTTGTTCCTTTTTAAAATTAGATACAATTCATAATTTGTATAAGGTCTAAGATGTTGATTGATCTGTTTATAATTGTTTCTTAGCTGATAATTAAATGTTAGTAATTTATTATCTTCTTCACAGTAAATTTCATGGCATGTTGCAATTATTGTATACGTAATATTACCCTTAACCATCTCGCAAACTGGAAAGGTGAATTTAAGAGATTTTTCATCGATGTGAAGTATTGTTTCTTCATTGGTGATAAATTCTATAATTTCAATTATATTAATATGTGTATCTTGAAGTTGTATTAATATTACTTGAATATCCTTCTGTCTTAAATGTTTTCCGTATTTCTGTTCCACATCCGGAGTCTGTGAGGGCGCATATTTCTACACCGTATTCTGCATAAGGTTCTAACTCGATTAAGTCCACTGTTAGTGCTGATGAATCAACATAAACTATTTTTTCATATGAGTGAGAATTATTTTCACAAGCTTGATATCTTATAATCTAAAAATATAAACAAGCAAATAGATTGAGTCGATTAATTTTTAAAACTATATATTAGGCTTTTAAATTTTGGCCGATTTCTATTCAATACGATTTTTCGGACAACATAATTATTTTAATTACCATTGCTTCCCAATGAACAGGTCTTTCTAGTTATTAAACCCGTCCATAAGGCTGTGTGTAATTGTACAATTTTCAGAATTTTAAAATATTTGCCCAACTTTTTGTCGAGTCTATTTTAATTGAAATTTTTTTGCATTCTAGCTAATATTAACTTAATAGAAACATATAGTTATTCGCAGCAAGTTTTTAAATTAATTTTTGCAGTTACAAAGTAGAATGAAAAAATCTTATTATATAAATATACATATAAAGTACTTACGGAATATTTTATTTGATATTGTATTATTTTTTCATATGATGTAGTAGGTGGTTTAAAATTTAGTTTAGCTGATTTGGTTGTAATGTTCATTATCTGCAGGTTATTTACACTGCTTGCCTCTAAAATTTATAAATGTTCATTAATAATTCATATTAACAGATAATTCTTTCGTTATTTATATATTTTAAAATTTGTTCTTGATTCGAAAGCAAATACTACTTGTTTCGACTTGATAATAATATTAGTTACGACCGTCACGACGTTGCAATTTATAATAAACCCTATAACAAATTACTTAAAATGTTAAATTTTAAAAATTATTTTCTCTGAACATTAATGCACAATTACACAAGAATTAACATCTAATAGTTAAATAACTATTCCTATTAATAAAGCACCGCCAGGAATTAGATTACCTAACTAATAGCTACCGTCACATGACTACCACATTAAGTACAAATTAATCTTTAAATAGGTAGTATTTTTATGTTCTTAATAGATGTTTCTAGGACGGAGTACACTACGCAGTCGCTCCGCATTCCCCTGACTAATAAAAGCTTCCATGATGTTGGTTAGTAAACCGGATATTGCTCTAGCTGAAGGAGCGATCCCCTACTGTCGCCTCCAGTACCTTGAGGTGCTATACATAAGCTTGGTCTAGATACGCACACCGTGATACCTAATGAATTTTATTTTTAACTCATTGCCAACCTGCCAATGTTTTTTTGACTGCCAATTCCAACTGCACTCTCTTCACATATTCGCCGACGTGATACGTTGCATCCTCCATCAGGGATACGGCATCAGCCATTTCCCTACTTCTGACAAGCAGTTGAATGTCGTTAGAGAAATCTACTATGTCTACAACTCTAGAAATAGATCGGGACATCGTCGTAGATGAGATTTGATAGATCCAAGTGGGAGCTTACAAGTTACGGGCCACATTTTAGTAGCCCCTTTTGCACCTGAAAAAGCACTTTCCTTATTATGGCCTAGAGATAGAGAGGAGCGTATTTGTTCCTCAATAATTGATGTCTAAGATAGGGCGTTGAAGCCATTGCAAACGTTTAGTGCTATCGCCAGATCCCTAATAAGGTGCTCGAGCAGCTTTGCTTTTGCATCCAGAAGTCGTCTTAAAACCTCCAGGGGTCACCGGCGATTAGCTCCCTTTTGGCAGTGGCACGAGGCGTGTTATTTTATAGCGCTTAGGGAAGATGCCGCTTCTTAGACAGCTGTTGGCAAAATATGTAAAGAACGTAAAGGACGTTGGGTGGTTAAACAATATGTACTTCCTGAGCACCGACCGCGAATTTGTGAGTAGTGTCCGGCGGGAAGAGTACACCTACAACTAGTATATCCGTTGACTAACAGATCTGGATCCAGCTGGACCTGCCTCAGCTATTTCATTACCACTCTGACTCATGAGTCATCTTACACCTAAATCAATCGTTTCCAGACCGCCACAATGCTGCATTGCAAAGCCAGTCTTGCAGAGTATTGCATAAGTATAAGATATCTAGATTTTGGCTTCCAACGCAACTACACCAAAGGTGGTCCTGCCGTGCAGAACTGGCTCTTCGCCTGGCTTCTGAAATGATATCACATCCCTTTTGGATGCCCTTTGGTTCTCTTGTTATATACACACTGATCCCATGGACTGGTGAATACGCGGCTAATTCGTTATAATTACTAGGAACCTGTTAATAGAAGTGAGCGACTTAACACCTTGGATATGATTAAGTAGCCAGTTCTTCCAATCCTCCATGAAGGCCCTAGGAGAGTCACTACTAATATGCCCGTTACTTTTATCCAGGCAATGCCCAATTCTTGGTTGCCTGTATCGAAGGCCAGGTGATGAACCCTTCTTTCCATTTTGATGACTACATCTCGAATTCATTGGTCTTTGGTTCTAAAGATGTTTGGTTATCTTACGCTTGTTAGATTGTAGAGAGTAGAGTTGCCTCCAGACATGATGCTCTTTTCCTACGGGTGTCTTTTTTTGATAGAACAGCCACCCTGTACGCGGAGCCTTGCAGGCCGATATGCCACGACTGCCCACAGCTCCGACAGTTTTCCCACACGTCGGAATCGAATCCTGGCATTGTTTTCTCGTGTGTTCGTAGTCGAGGCAACTAAAATACTGTATTGGAAGAGCCTTTCTTGCAGCGTTGGCAAACTCCTACCATCTGATTTTATAACCCTACCTGTCTTTTGTATTCTAAAAAGGGTTATTCTTAGTGTTAGGTCACAATCAATCCATTTGTTTCTAAAAACGATAAGTGGACTATATTTTATACGAATTTTCGTGACCGGATGGTTGCTCTCCCGTTTATTGCTCTGAGAGAACTTACCAGGACGAATTCCTTTCTTCCTCTCTGTGTCACGCGGACGGCGATACTACACAGGTTTAATATTGCTTCACAATACGGAAAGAACTCACGAGTTGATGGTAGAATTTGATTATTAATCGAGTCAACGGGTGGCGCCTAGACAGCAGAATGGTGTGGCGTTGGTTGAAAGACACGTGTATGAATAGAATCCTCGCTTCAACTCGAATTATACCCTTATCGCCAACGAAAGGATTCAATCTCCTCAGACGAGGGGTAGCCATCTTCCCGGCATCCAGCAGATTTAATTCAACTGAAAATTCCTGCCTTTGTTCTTGTGTTGTCAATGATCCTATATGCTTATCAAGCTCACGGCAGTGCTTGATGAATCGAAGGCTGTAGGCGAACACACGTCTCAATTAAGAGACGAGAAATTCATCCTTCATCGCAGTTGTTAGAACGAGATTCATTCTTGGTTCGGAGATAGCGGGCGGTTTCTCAATTTTCCAGATGTGATAGAACATCTCCTTAGGTTTTAAATTTTGATGTTGGTCATCCCGATTGGATCATTCCACCCATCAAAGCCCATCCCTAAATGGTTTCCACTGCATCAGGTGTGCCTGGAGGGCCACATTTTATTCCTCCCTTGAGAACCTTTGAGTACCACTGAGTTGTTAGGAGACATATCAACTCCCTGGGGAATAAAGAAATCAAGATCTGCTAGTTTTAAACCCTGAAGATGTTGCCAGTTATTCGAATTAAATTCAATTGGTTTCGAGGGGCGTGTGATACGGAAACCAAGAATGAAATAGTAAATATGAAACGTGGTGGTCTACCATTACCAGCAGCAAGACGACATTTTTTATGACCGGTGTCGGTATTCCTCAAACCATGAATATAAATGTTGGCCTTCTCGACATCTAATCCCAAACGATTAGCACAAGCTTGTGAAACAAAGTTGGATTCACTTCCTCGATCAATTACTACTCTGACCTGTTGGTATCGACCCCAGCCATCAAGCACCAATGCTTGAACAGTACAAAGAATTATTACTATGATATGAGAACTGGTTCCTTTATTCAATGAAAACACAGGAAGTGGATGTGTTTTCAGTGGTATTTTCCTTCGTCTTTAGTGATGTAGGTTCTCTATGCAGTAATTTATGTTGATTACTCTTAGAAGTACGACACGAGAATTTTGACAAACAATCCTCAACGAAGTGGAGGAGAAGAATCTCTTTATCGCAGTTATCCTCTTTAAATCAGAGCATCGAAAGAAAGAAATAATGTCTACCCTGGCATTTCACGCATACTAGAAGAAGGATTTGGTGTCGAGCGAGAAGGGTAATCTTCTGGATTTGTAAGTACAAACAAATTGGTAGTGCGACTAGCTAACCCCCGGCAATTTCCCATTGGTAATGAAGGACTTGTTCCACGACCCTCGAGCACGGATGCTTCATGGTTAAGAAAAGTGGTGAATTCAGAAATTGTAGGTGAAGGATCGCCTAATGTCTCTTTCTCCCAGGATTCCCTTAAACTCACATCCATCTTCTGTCGCATGAGATGAATAATAATGAACGAAGTGCTCCGATGTTTTCTGTGCTCGTTGCGGCCAATTTACGAGTTGAAGCTGACTTCTTCGACGTTTTCAGTTCTCCTATCGATATTTTAATATTTGTCATGCTAGGTGAAATTGCTATCAGTCAGTGGAAGTGAGCTTACTAATGACAAAGGCTTACCTTTTAATACTGAAACTAAATAAGTGAATCGCTGAATATCAGACAGTTGTTGGCTATTATGAACAGCCATGTTAAATAAGTCCAAGAACCTTCTCCGCTCCTCAATTCTCCATGAAAATTCTGGAATATGTAATTTGGGTAACGACACGCCCCCAACAGGAGCCCCTGTGACCGATGGTTTCTTGGCGGGCAATCCACCACCATCTGAAGGAGTCAGGGATGATTCTATTACTTTTGCATTATATAAATTAGTTTCGGAGGTGGTCCTAATGTTGACAAAGTCCCTAGCAATCTTGGGAGAAACTTTATTACAGTGTGATAATAATTGCTTGGATTGGATTGCTTCCGTATCATGCTATGAGAAGACTTACCGAATTCCTTTCTCTGCCTCTGCGTGGCGCGGATGGCGATGCTACGCAGGTTTATTATTGTCACACAATATGGAAAGAACTCTTATCACACCAATTCGCCAATAGTGGTTTTTAGTCACGCGTTCTTCAATTATCTGTTCGACCGTCGCATCTCTTATTCTGTGCATCAAACAAATTAAGGGAGCAACCCAATAAACTATTATAGTAAATGCTAATTAGTAAAAGTCCAGAACTGAACACTTAGAGTGGCGGAGTAGTCCCTGATCCAGAGAGTCGCAAGGGTGTATCGGTTGCCTCCCTAGTGTTGTAGTGTTATCTTTTAAGAGTTTTATCTCGAGATGATCTTGGCTGGTACAGTATACACGCGAATGTTCATGATCAGGTTACGATCCCTTGATCATCTACTGGTATAACTACCTCAGGGTGGGAATGGCCTAATATCGTAGCCTTAGACTTAATAAGTACTCCCTAGTACGCTTCTTTGGGCAACATCATCACAACTCGTGACATGTCGGGTTGAGCGTTAGTTACCATCGGATGCGCGGTTCATATCCATCAAGGATTCCTCCGAATTATGTATCACTATTTTGTCAGTACTTTTCCGTTCTGTCGCACGAGTCCTTTGTTTTCGTTGCCGGCCTGAGTGGAACTGAATCCGTGGTCTTCGATAGTACTCCCGGCTTGGGTGATGACGTCAGAAAAGACTTTAAGCCTTAGCGTGACCTCCACATGTTCCAGACTCTCGATGGCCCTCTTCATTGCGCTAGTTTCCAGTTAGCTAAATAGTATCCTCAAGGCATGATCATTTTCCTTTATCTCAACTTTAGTATTCTGACTGCAAGAGTCGTTTCTGGTAATCTGCTTATGGCTTTTATAATAGATGAAGCAGTCGTACTCTATGTTAGCCTAAAACGGCGTTATAGGTGCGCAATGGCACGTTCTCTCCGCCGCCGCTTCTTAATGTGCCCCTTCTATTGCCATCGATGCCTCTTTTCGTCGCCATTTCCTTTCCATCTACGATGCAGCACACTGTAGGGGAAATGGCCGCATCATAGATTGTTTGGATCAAAATAAAATGATTTAAGACTTGTTGATATCCAAAAGTTTACCCGGAATTAGAGTTCATAATAGACCTAACCGAAATTTATTATTGTTGATTATCACAATATAGCACATAATTTTATTATTGATTGACAAAAAGTATAAAAACAGTAGTATCACAACATAACTAAAATATTTTATATAATAAAGATAGTCACTCAACTTTATTATTTATAGTATAAAATATATAAAATAATTTCGGAATGGTTATAAAAGGTCTTGGAATGATGATATTTTAGTATAATTTATATACACTGAAATGAAAAATTCACTATGTTTTAACCACAAATTATTATTATTTGTGGTTAAAACATAGTGAATTTTTCAATTCAGTCTAAGTGTGGATTACCATGTAGTAAAGGTCGCAAACATTCTCTTTATTATAAATTATATAATTAATAATATTTGTTCGCTTATTTTTGTCATTAGAAATGTATTAAATAAGGTTAAAATTAGAATACTTACTTCTTGAATCGGTTTTAATGTGAAGTGTTAATAAAAACTCAGTTTCTCTTTTGTTCTTGCCATGTTTTAATGTAGATAGTGTGACGGTATAAAGAGAGTTTGGTAATAAGTTGTTAATCTCTTTTGAATTAGAAAAACTTCCTAATTCGGTGGTGTTGATGTACAATGCGTAATTGTCCAGTTGACAATGGTTCTTAGTTAAATTCCTAGCGTTTAATAATATAGAATAAGGTGTTGTTGTGTGGATAATATTTTCCTCTTTAATATCTAAAATAAAGTTATTGGGATGACAAATTATTCAGTTATAAAGACGCAACGAGAGTTGCCTTTTATATTTCGTGAATAAATAATGAATCATTGTAAATCGGTTTATTGATTTTTGAAATGTTCTCCATAAAGATTAATATAATTTTGCATGCTCGGAGAACTTTTCATATTTCGATTTTGACGCTCAGTGACTTTTTTTCGTATGATAAAATATTTAAAAAAGAAACCCATGCGAAATGATTCTAGATGTGACCAATTAATTTTTAACTATGAATTTATTTTAGTTATACTCATGATTTGTAACTGTAAGTAGCTTACCTATACACTTTTTTGTTTTTATTAGCAACGGAATATTTTGAAAATATGTGCAGTCCTCACTAGTGCAATATTTTGCTGTTAAATTATAGATTGAGTTCATTTGTAGGTTGTCAATTTCATAGGTATAATTATATCCAGGTAATGTAATATTGAATGATTTTTCATGGGATTCACTTTGAGCATTTATTATAACGTATGACCAATTATAAAATCCTATATCTTTTATATGAATTAATATAGTAGTTGGATTGATTTCTAATATATTCATAAAGTGAGAAATATCTGAAAAATAAAATAGACCATCATCATAATTACGAATACATTTACATCGAACATAAAATATTTATTTCAATAAATGAAATATAAACACATAGTCATTACTTATAAAATATAATATATTGTAATTTAATTTCATACCTTTTTCACAGCGTACACCTACATGTCCAGGAGAACAAAAGCAGAATGAATTTTCTGTACAAATTACTAGATTTTCACCATCGTGAAAATGTTTATACTTATCATATACTAAATCGTTTTGTAATAAAGGATATGGATCGCTATAAATTACTGTTTTATTACCCATAGTGGTACATGAGTCTGATTTTCTTTTGCTGTGATATACTAACTTTCGTCGTTCTAAAATTAAATTCTAATTAGAAAAATACCATATCTTGTAAAAATTTACTTACCATCTTTAGTGCAATATCTTATGTCATCTAAATATACCATTTCACAGAAGCCTATTCTTTCAATAATCAATTGCATCGGCTCGTTCGTCTTTTTTAAATCTATGTTTTCCAAAATCCAACGACCTTCTCCAATATACTTCTGAAATTATTTTAAATAATTACAAATTATAGTAAAGTACTTACATTACAAAATAGCATTAAGATACAATTTGATGATATATAAATAAAACTGGTTCGCATTTATTAAATTATAATTACTATAATTTAAAACAACACAATCTAACCTGTTAAGATTTATGTAACATATATGTGTTTATTACAATCCAATGTTAAAACAATTTAAAATTACAGGTATAGGCATGCAAGCAGCAACAAAAGTAGCAGATTTTTAGGTATAATCGATATTATCAAACATTTTAACGCTATTTATTATTTAACAAGTGATAATAATTTATTTTATTTCCACGACGAATTTCTTCTGATTTCGCTATTGGTACATTGATTCTCTATTGCACTTAAGTTCGACCGATCATAAAAAGTTGTTAAACAATTTGGTACTTTCATCAGTTATATTAAATTAATGCATTAGAGAAGCTTTAGAACAAATTTCTCAGAATCATAGCTTATAAAGTAAATATTTCAGTTGATAATGTAAATTTTAATCTTATCTAATTAATAACACTAACGTCGAAACTAGTCAACATAATACAGTGTTATACAAACAAAGTTTTATTAATTATTCAAACATGTATAACGAAGTAGAAGCTTCTTATATTAACAATATAATCTTATGTTACTAAATTTAGACAGGGTAACATTACTAACATTCTCGCAAGATCTTATTTGACATGTGCTTTATTTTTATAAAATTTAAACAATTTCTAAAATATGTTATTGTTAAAAGTTATTTTACAAAGGAATGCACCTTGTCATCGTGTGGGGCTCGATGAACAATTAGGATGACACTAATTTACTAATTTGGTGTAAAACCGCTTTGTTATCACTCTGGGATGACGAAGAGATGGCCTACTCCTAAGTGATTCTGGACCCATTGCAATCTGCAGAAGGAGTTTCCCTTCAATAGAGTCACTATATGCTCCAACTATAATCTGTCGTCTTCCCTTGGATAAACTCTTCAGCTTAACTTGGCCTTAATTGACCCTCCGAGTCTATTAGGTTGCGAGGGGACATAAACCTGTAGTATTGTAACGTCTGCACTACGGTTAACGACGCAAGGTCTATTTGGGTTTAGTAACCATCTAACTTGATGCATCGGACTCGTCGTTGTCAATGGTCATGTCTCGCGGATGACAAGTCTTCTATATAATGGACCTTTCCTTAGCTACACGTATATGGATGGAAACTTTAAACATGAAGCGTATGAAACGAAACTAAGCAGAAAGTCCTGAAATACAAAGTTTAGGAGTATAAACTACGCTAAGCCCAAGGTTTAAATGTTAATCCTGACAAAACTGTGGTGATACCTTTCACTAATTGTAGATACTTAAGCTCTCAAAATAAACGGACATAAATAACGCTGTCTAGAATAAACGAATTCAAACAAGCTAAATTTGAAATAGGATTCTTGCTGGCGACTTAGATCAATAAGGGACAGGAAAATTGTAGTCTGGTGTGTAAAACAGATTGAATTACTTTAAGGGCAGTTATAATGCTCAGAAAAGATATTAATTATACATTTACAACAGAGGACCTAGCAGCAGCCTTAGTAGAAGTTCCCACGAAGAAAGACAAGAGGCAGGTTATCACAGTCTCTCCCTACTTTTCAGCAGATCACTAGAGGAGGTAAGTAACTCGTGGAGTGGTGCAGCAGAGACAATTGACACCTCCTTCTGGGTTGTGATGCCAACGATCACAACATGTGGTGAAAAACCCATCTAGCATGTTAAAGGAGTATGAATCCAGTTATCGGCTAAAGAGGAATTAGGTTAAATAAGATTGGGTCGCCTCAATGTGTAAGCCAGAAAAACTTTTATAAAGTCCGAAAAAAACAGATTATTAGGACGCCTATAGAAAAGGAAAACAATGGAGAAACTTTTGTAAGAGAGTTACTTATAATGTCCCAACAAGAGCGCCGGATTTAAATTTGCCGCCATTTTGTTAATACGAGTTATACAGTGGTTTTTCTATTGACAGTTGTCACGTACAGACCACAAGATTTAAGAATATGAAGAAGTATTCAAACAAACAACGTGTAATTATTGTAAAAACGCATTACAAAAATGAGAAAGTTTTGCGAAAACTGTTCGCCAATTACGTCAAGTTTTCGGTCGCAATAATGAGCCAAATGAATCGACAGTGAGGCGTTTAAATTAAAAAAATTAGACCAAATTTACGCTGATGGATCAGAAGACCATTGTTTGTCGTCGTCCTTGTCGCTCATTCGAAAATATAGCCACAGAATTTGTGGCCGAGAATCCAGGAACTTTCATTCGGCATCGTGGTCAAGGATTCTACTGCTTTCAGAAGCTGTAGGCAACGAATTTTGGTGAAAGATCCGTATTTGCATGCGTACACAATTCAATTGGTGCAAGAAAACAAGCCAAGGGACCATGAGCAAAATAATAATTGAAACATCATCAAAATAATGATTCTTCGAAGAAATTTCATTTTTTCAGATGAGGCACATTTTCAACTCAACGGATACGTACATAAGCAAAACTGCCGGATTTTGGGTGCTGAAAATCCTCGTGTGATACTTAAAAAACCAATGCATCTATCGCGAGTAACTGTTTGTTGCGAATTTTGGGCTGGCGGAGTAATTGGGCCGTAATTCATTGAACATGCGACTGGAAATGCGCTAACTGTTAATGGTGTGCGGTATCGCGAGTTTTTGAGGACCGAATTAGATGTAATTGATGTAGAGGACATGTTTTTTCAACAAGACGGTGCGACCTGTCACCCTGCACATGAAATAATGGTGTTACTGCAGACCAAGTTTCCAGGCCGTGCGATTTAACGCAGATGGACTTTTTTCTTTGAGGCTATGTGAATTAAAAAGTGTATGAGAATAAGCCTAAAACAGTTGAACATCTTAAAGAGAAAATACTGCGCATTATTGGTGAAATTTAGCCACATTTGCGCGAAAACATTGGCCAACAAGATCGTGCGATCTAACGCCGATGGACTTTTTTCTTTAAGGCTATATGAATGAGAAAGTGTATGTGACCAAGCCTGAAACAGTTGAACATCTTATAGAGCAAATACGACGCATTATTGGTGAAATTCAGCCACATTTGTGCAAGAACCTAGTGTCAGAAGTTTCAAGATGGCCATTTGCCAGATGTTGTATTGCTTAATTAAAAAAATAACCCTTTACAACCCCAAAAGCTAGGCTACACAAAGTCCTGTCCATAAACCACTCTAATAGCATTGGGCTAATAAAAAACCTGATGGGAGTTGTGCAAAGGGGCTCAAGGAAAGTCTCAATATGCTGTTAAAGACCCACTTCATAGGCCCAACATCTGTGAAATCCCAAAAAACCATTACTCGACCTATGGAAAAAGCATATTACTACCTGTTAGGGAAAGTAAAAGCAAGGCTAGTAAATTCATTACCAAAGAAAAAATTAAATGGTTAATAGCTTAAACCCTTTAAAGCACCAGACCTAGCAGGGGCTAGATATAATAATAGCCCCCTACATGCTAGCTTTACGAGATCAAAGGTTATGGAAAAAAAGAGAGAAATCCGCTCTCTAGGCAGAAGATTGCCTATAAACCAGGCAAATCTATTGTTGATTCAATTTATAGCCTCATAACTGGCATAGAAACTTCGCTACAACACAAGGAAATTACATTAGAAATTTATGTGGATATTGAAGGTGCGTTTGACATTACAACGATCAAAAAGGTGGAAAAGGGCGCTAGAAAAAAGAGTATCGACAAACCCACAATAAGATGGATCAAGCCGGTATTTAAAAATCGTAAGATCAGATACAGAAAATTAATTAGAAACTGTAACTACAACCAAAGGTTGTCCACAATTTGGAATTCATAGTAAGGGTCTATGGTATATCGTGGTAGATTACCTCTGGATAAACTTGGTCGATTAAGGTTAGCAATTGCCGTAGGGAGTACATTTGATAACATAATATCGTTAGTCCTGACAAAACACTGGTGATATCACTAATTGTAGAAAGCTTAATATCAAAGCTCGCAAACTAAACAAACAAAAAATAACGCAGTTGAATTAGGTAGAATATCTAAGTTTATATCTGGATAGAAAATTTAATTAATATGCCGCTGGCTTTTGCAGATCAGAGACTGAAACCTAAAATGATAATAATTTAAAAATTATTTTCTACAACGAACTAAAGGAGTTTAATATATTTTATTATCCTAAAATGATACATTCACTGTACATTATGACAGTAAGATTTATTATTTATTACATATAAACAAACAACTACACAAAAGAAGCCTAACCGCCTTCAGAGATAGTGTGTCTTTCCATCAGGGGGGTTATGCACGCCATCCCCTCTGTAGCAATGGAAGCTTTACTAGACCGAATGCCCCAATTCATATAAATACCGTCTAGCGTAATGCCGACCAAATTTGATTTCGTATCGCGTACAGCCTGAAATGAAATAACAAAACTAAAATATAACTGTATAATTTTACTGATGCATCAAAAACGGATGGGGCCTGGCATATGTATATACAGGGAATCCGTTCCTTTCAGATAAGGCCCATCAGTCTACAGACTGAAATAATTGTTTTGGAAAGATGTACTCAATTTTGTACAAAAAAAGGGCCACAAAGGAGCACACATCTATCTGATTTTAGAGAGCCAGATTGTGACTAAGAACCTTACAGCGTATTTCTTAAATTACAAACCTACTTGGAACTGTATACAAGCTCCGAATCAATTGGACAAGGGTCCCTAGCTCAAACTAATGTATCGACCAGGCCATAGGCAATAAAACATTCCGATATTTTTGCCAGGAAATCAGCTGTAACTATATATTATGATCAACCCAAACCTGCATGTGCACTGTAAAAACACACTAGTTCAAAGGCAATCGAAATGTTTATTGTCTATTCTACTGGTTAATTGGAGCTATACAGCTAAAAGCGAGACAAGACTGGTCTCGAGTCTTCTTAAACCATCAAATATTATCAAAATATAATATAATATAGAAATCACAATTTTTTAAACCTTGTGTAAATAATTATTTGCAAGATAAAAGTCAAACAGCAATAGACATAAATGAAAAAAAACTTTTAATACCATAATAAATGATCAAACTGACAAACAAGGAAACTTCGAAGAGAAATATATTTATTTAGAAAATGAAGTGATGCGATAAGGAAAGTGGCAGGGTACGAGATGGAGCTATGAGGATTGGTGGAGGGGAGATTAGTGCAGGAGGTATGAACAGGACTTGTGGACATAGGAGTGGGTAGATGAAGAGCAGATAGGTATGTTGTATTATCACTGTAAATGGAAATCAACTTCATCTCAGTCGAATTGCAAAGATTGTGCACTTTAAGAAAACCCGAATTTTTAGGGCACAGCCTGAAGGATTTCTGGCGGTTCAATTAAAAAATTCTACGATAATGATAATGTAGGTGGTTATCCACCCATTTGAGATCTAGTGTAACATTAAGATAATAGATAGCACCTTTATGGTAATATTGTTGTCGATGGTTAACCCGGAGAGTTAAATACAACTTACTAAATCTTGATTCCGTGTCTTCAATTTCGCTACGTTGTTGATATCCAAAATAGACCGAAACCGTTCCGTGGCTGTTATTGACAGGGAACAATTATTGATAATGTTTATTTGCACTAAAAAGATTACTAAATAAAAATTTATGCTTGTCAAACAAGTAAAATAACATACATACATACATGTTACAAAGATTCAGCTTGATTTACATAAACTAAAATATATAACTAACAAAATTATTGATATTGAAAGAACATTTCTTAATAGGAAACTGCTTTAAGTAACGCTTAAATTCAAATAAACTTAAATTTCTGATTCGAGTTGGAAGACTTGTGGAATTTCAATCCAAAATAATTGTCACTCTAGTTCTTTTAAGTCGACTGAAAGGAATATATAGATTGTGGGGAGTAAATCTGGTTTCGTAATAGCGTACATTATTTACAGTTTCAGATTTTGTTATATTTTGTTTAATATTCAATAGACTGAAAAATATCCTGGGCTGAAAATGTTAATAAATATATTTAATGAAAAATTGTTTTGTCTCTTATCTGTAATAGGTACCGTCAGTTACACTTACTACCTTCTTCTGCAAGCCAAATATTCTATCCAATTTATTTCAAATTATAATACAATAACTCATTTTTGCATGGAATAAAGGATGGTACGCAGTAATCAAAACTTTTTTGGACACTGATATATTTCTGAACAAATATATTAGCGATGATAATTGATTTTATAGTCTCTCACAATGCCCAGACCAAGTTGACTCAAGATAAATGTCAAGTAATTTACCTTTGTTTTGTTTGTATATATCTTCTATTTCGTGTTCCGAGTCTGCATTTTTGTTTTATTTAAAGTTGAAAAACCAATGCTTTATTTAATTTTTGGTATTTTTAGTTACAATTAATAGTGACTTTTTTGAACTATTCAGCACGGATGTATCATCTACAAAAACAGCTAAGTTCGTTTAATTTATATGGTGATGTATATCATTTATGTAAATAATGAATAAAAGCGATTCAAAATCGATCCTTGCAAAACCTCTTCATTAATAGGTTATATATTTGATGAAAAGTTATTTGATTCAACATATTGGAATCGTTCAGCAAAATATAACCTAAATAATTGATTTGTGTTACTATCGAACTATAATTCAAAAATTTAAACCTTCTAATAGTAGAGACTTTTACGGAATGAGTACGTGTCTGTTAAAATTCATAGTGGATGTTATAATATCTCCTTTGTCTCTCCTGTTAAATAATTGCAAGGATGAAGGTATATTTTCATCGTGTCTCCAACAAGCTTTGGTAATCCCAGTCCACAAAAAAGGTACTAGATCTGACTGTCACAATTATAGACCTATTTCAAGTAATCAATCTGGTTTGGGAGGGGGGAAACTCAACGAGAGATGCAATATTAACTTTCACAGATGAAATCTATGATGGTTTTGAAGGTGGCTTATATTCAGTAGCCTCTTTTTTAGATCTAAGTAAGGCCTTTGATTGCGTTTCTCATGATGTTTTCTGCGGTGTCCCACAAGGGTCTATCTTGGACCATTTACTTTTTTTAAATTTACATTAACGATCTACCGTCGCAGTATACTAATTCTTCAACGGTGTTATTCGCTGATGACACAACCGTGAAAACTACTGGTCTTGATAAAGATATTGTACATCAACACAATAAATTTGCAATAGATCAAGCTTCTAAATTATCAGTGAATTCTGGAAAGTCAATTACCTTAACATTTTCCCTCAAGAGAAAAACACCCACAAACCATGCAAAGCTTCTAGGCATTCACTTGGATTCCAAATTATTTTGGCAGTTTCATGAATCTGAAATTTCAAATAAAATATGCAAATCCACCTACTTACTACGTCAACTACGGAATTGTTTTTCTAGAAATTCTTTGAGAACTGTTTATTTTTTCTTGTGCCAAAGCCATATCACCTACGGCTTATTAATTTGGGGACACTCTAGCATCACTGCTTGAGTGTTTAGTTGGCCACAGCGTGCCGTAAGAATAATTGCGAGTGTTGAATATCGCGATGACTGTCATGACGCATTTATTTAATTAGAAATTTTAACGCTACGAAGTTTGTATGCAATGGAATGCCTACGTAAAAATCTGTGCTTGTATAAAACTCACAGTCAGGTCCATGACCATAACACAAGATCAGGAAACCATTTACTATAACTTGCTACGTGAGAATGTAAAATATCTACCCGAAATTGCTTTTAAATACTCAATCAAACAGTACTTATAGATTATAGGCTATTTGTTAAATAGGGTCCTAGTGAGGTGTGTTAGCCTAACAGATCTATTGTTCTACCCTTAACCAATCACTTCCCAAGCAGTCCCACGTCCACCATGAACCTGGTAGCTTTCTTGGGGGTGATACTGCTCACTCCTTTGGGGGAAAATCGGTCTCTGCCGAAGTGTAAAAGACGCTTGTGAACAATCGCGACACCAGTGCATTGTATGTACTTGGTCGTTTCATCTGCCGAATCACATAATCTGCAGTTTATACTATCTTCTTTTCCTGTCAGCAGATGCACATATGCCCGACCTCTCTGGCGCACATATCAATTGAAATTGCTTTCAGGGTCATAAATACCTATTCCAGTACCCCTGTTATTCTTGGCACCATCCGTGTACCAGGCTAATATTCCTCGAACAAAATCATTGACTCTCATCAAAGCCGTTTTGGGGTCCTTAATCGATACCTTAAACGGTAGTTCGAATTCGAGCTTCCTGGACATGATGTCCGTCAGTTTCTACTGGAGTATCGGGCCGATTTGCTGCAGTATTTCTAAGTGTCCAGTCCAGTCCCCCGGCAGTGTTTTCATCCTCTGGTGTAGTCGGGGGGGGGGCGAAACAAGTCCCTCTTTTTGTACCAATAGATGGAGCGGTGTGAGGCCAATGATTGCCTCCGTTCCCGCGGTTGGAGTAGTTTGCATGGCCCCTGTGATGCTTAGACATGCTAAACGTTGAAGCCTACTCAACTTCTTTTGCGTGTCTAGTTTTTGGGTGACAATGGGTGCCACTGCCATTCTCTACAATCAATACGTGATCTTGGGCTTTAATCGTACCCTTCTACGGCCATCATGCGTACCTAGACAAAATTCTTATTCAGCGCAACATCATGCCATTTGCCTTCCAATGCTGGCATTCTTTGCACTAGTCCAACCTTGGGCGACAGTGCCTCGCTGTCAAAGGAAGCAATAATCTTGGACGCGGCGTTATAGGGTTCGCATACTAACGGGTCTACATCTTCTCCAAAGCATTGATCACCGATTTGACGCATAGTAGCGAAACTGTCTCACAGAGCTATTTGTCTTAACCGCCGGTCTTGGAGTTCTGTAGTACGCCTTAGTTGACCAATTGGTTTTCTTCTTCCTACGCTTCTCTACCTTTTACTGTCCCTACCTGACACACATGCATTACATTCGTTGTAGTGGAATTAATCCGGCGGGCAATTTCGCGATAGGACATACCAACATCTCGATAAGCAACAATTTGAGCCCGGTAAAAATCGCTCAAATGGTGATATTGTAGACGTCTTTGGACTCTAGGCATTTTGTTTAAGCTTAACATACTCAACGGAAACACGAAAACTAGAAAATCTGTACTAAACCGCTCTTATAAATAGTTTTATTAAAAAAGAAAAAGTGAAATATTTTTTTATCACAGTAAATATAAAAGGCACAAGGCTGAAATTGTTATCAATGTATGTTTTAAATATAGTGACTCTGTTGCCAAAAAATGAATTCGAAACAATATTTCTTTCTTCATTTTTCTCCTCTTATCATTGAGTATATTTTGTTAGCATTTATAATGTTCCACATAGCTTTTACATAATTATGTGAATGAGTGATATACTCATTTTTTAGTTTTTTTTTTAATATTTACAACTTATAAATCTAGGGCGCAAGCATCCCTTCGTATCCTAAATAAACGCCGTCATCCTCTTAATCCTTTACACAATCCCTCTAATGATACCACCTTAGTTATCCCATTCAATAATGCCTTCGATACCTATCAGAAAAATTTTGCTAATATTATCTCGATACTGTCTTCCTAGAAACCCAAGTATAAGCCCTAAATTTTAAAAAACTAGTTTTGATCATGTTTAATTTTATTTCATCATATAATCCATCTACTCATTAACGACTGCCGCTATATGACTGGACAAAACTTGGCAGAAAGACCTTAAGTCGATAGCCTTTTGACAAATAAATACAAATCATCCATTATTTATGTTTTATTATTTAAATGTAAACATGTAAAAAATTTTCAATAAAAAATATGTATTAATATGTATTATTAAAGACTTAATATTTAATTATTAAATTTGATTTTATCCCATTAAACATAACATATTATGAGTTTTCGGAATTTGTAGATAATCATGTTATCGGTTAATATGAGCCTGATTATGCGGAAAACACTTAAATATATTTAATATACTGATAGGTTAAGAACTTACTAATTATAGATATTTGATAAACCATATCAGCTGTAATCAATTTAATAACTAATTTCCGGAGACGTTTTAAAATTATTATGGTGAATAAAATAACTAAAACATATTCCGTAATTTCTATTTCGACACATATTTTTCATAACAGATATACTTATATGACTTAATTAAATTTTACAATACATTCCTCATTTCGAATCGGATAACCGAATGGATTACCAAAGATTAAGAGACTGATGTCATAGAAATTGTTTATTATATTGTTTTTTAAAAGGCGTAGACTATATCTATATCTATCTATATCATGACTACATGTAAGACACTCGACTGTACTTGTTCACCTTTAGTTATTTATTTTACCTTTTATCTTATGTTAGACAGATTTTATTGATATCAACTAAAAATAGTTCCATGGAAACCGTAATTATATACTTTCAATAGAAGTGTATTATGGTGAATACAATAGAATGCTTTAGGCAAATCTTGCAATTCTGTTATCTATGGTCAGTAAAACCTAGTTGGGACTATATCACAGTGGTTTTGGCCGAAAGAGTACAAAATGTACTATGATGAGAACATTGTCTAGGACAGCAATTCAGTAGAATTAAATAAGTAGTTGAGTAACTTAAACATAAACACCGCTCTGCAAATATCACGTCGAATAGATAGTGCTGAAAAGGAGTATTTCTCCAAAAGAAAATTGTATGACATGTCGGGGTATATTACCTGAGTTCTAAACGACAAGAATTTTAGAAAACATAAGGCATACTCTAGTTTGTTACGAATTAAGGGGAAATGCAAAGTTATTAATAAGTCAATATTAATAAAATATTATTCCGCACCCAATAACTTCAAGACCGAAGACGTGGTAGAATTTACATGGCTGATAAAGGTAAAATGACAATATTTAAAAACGTTCTAGTAATACCAAACCAACTAAGTTTGTTGTCCGATATATTATGATCAAGTGTGCCAAACGCTCATGAGAAGTCAGTATATACTACATCTGTCTGACCACGTCCAATACGTTTTGTGTAAATACGGTTAAATTTATCATGATGATGATTCCGACCGTTATTACGTGTTAATTCATATTTAATACCTATACGGTTAAATTAGTTATTGTAGAGCGCCCTGATAGAAAACTAAGGTGATTAGTGTTTATGTTTTTATGAACTTATGAAATTGAACAAGATTGATGTGGAACAATAATTGGTCAATAAAGCAGGGTCACACTGTTTAAATATAGAACTTATGAATGCACACTTTCAACGCTGTGGACTTATACCCTTACAAATTGATAAATTAAATATGACAGTTAAATGATTAGACCACAAAAACTTACAGTCCTTAGCAAAGAAAAGTGATAATGACTCGTAGTCATTGAGTTTTTAGTTCATTAATAGTAGCACGTGATAATAGGGAACTTTTCAAAAGGACCCTCATTAGAATCTCTGAAATTAGGGACCTGGAAAAAGAGCCAATAAAAGACATACGCAAACTGTAGAATTTGACCGATACGCCCCAGAAGGGCATCATATCAACGTACAAGAAAGAATGCCCTCTAAAAACCAGAAAAGACGAGAGACACACAAGTGCATGGTGGTGCACAGAACCTAAGGCGCTGAAAAATCAAACAAGAAGGGCACACAACGGAGCCATGAATATGGAAAACGATTCCGAATGGAACAACTACAAAAAAGTACAACGCGAATATAAAAAAAAAACTGGTAAGACAAAAAAGGAAGGCCTAGAGGCTTTTCTGCTACAAAGTGGAAAACGCTACGGAAACCTTACAAGATTAAAACATGCCCTCTCCAAAATCCCCTTACCAAAACTCACTACCTTAAATGGGAGGGCGGTTCATACATGGACTCACCTGAAAGCACGGGCAAACTTTTATTGAGGACCCCTTTCCCGGTTTGTACCTTCAACCAGGAGCGGAGCCTCATGGATACTTTTACAGCGTCCCAAGGAAAAAAATCCCAAATGATGCAAAAAAATAAATATTCACTAGAAAGCTTCAAATAAAGCAGGCGCAGGTGTAGGAATTTTCTACAAAAACCTGTCCTTAAGAAAGTACTACACTAGGCAAAACAATGAGTACAGCAACAATGGTGGTACTCGTGGATATACTGTCCAGAGAAAACCTATGCTCCTGAACAGACTGGGATTACAATCTAGGCCCACCTGCAGATGGTGTTAAGAAGAAAAGGAAACCGTTGAGCGTGTACCTCTAGACTGCTCGGTGCTATCCAACCTACGTGTATTCACAATGCGAGAGAGATGCCTAAAGTCCTTAGACATCCTAAGAGTCCCACTTACTGCAGTCCTGGCGTTTGCCAATGCATTGAGTTGGTTTGATCGTAGTAAGTAATGAGCACTTAGATAGGAGGACGTACAAAGTGCCTATTGGGGCCTACGTGCAGCGCAACTCTGCCCTCCTATCGAACAAATCCATATCCAGATGCAGAAGTGGTACTATTTTTTATATTGGCCACGTCGATACGTTTTAAGTTAATATAGATTTAAATTTTCATAAGAACTCCACCTCCACTCCGGAGGTAGCTGAAAAGTCACGATAACATCGCACCACATTATTATTTCTCTCACTAAGCCACGTTTCTGTTAAATGAAAAATTGCATATCTATTTTTTTATAAAATATGTTAGTTTGGATCGAGGACCATCCGTGTTTTGATAGTAAATATAGCTGTTATTCCTGTGTAGGTTGAATTTTTCGAAATATTAATAACTATGGTTGGAATACCTCTTACTTGTTCGATTCTCTAAGATTTTTAATCGTAAGAATTCATTTGCGATCAAAGCGGAAATTAATTCCAAAATATTCTGATAATTTCAAATTGAACATTGTTCTCTAAATTTTCAAAAAGTGTACCCCTTGAGAGTTACTAATAAGTCTTAACTTGATAGGTCTTTTGTTTGGCTTGGTGTCAAATTTGCCTATTCCAATAGGTTTGAAATCTATGTTATCAATTTGTAAGAAAATTTGAAGCAGCAATGATATATCTTTTTCAATCCGCTCATTTCTTAATTCGGACACTGACTCTGTTATTTCATAAATAATAACAGTGTTTACGTTTATTTCGTTTAAGTTTCTTAAAACATCTTCACTGTAACCAGCAATGAAAAATATTGCCGCATAGGATATTGAATAGATCTTATTTCTTCTCTCAAATCTACAATTGCCGTTTTCACGCTATTCAAGTCATCACCTAATGACGTACATTGCCTTTAATTCCACGAGACTTCCGTTTTAAAATTACTTTTCTCGCCTCACTTTTGTGAGTGTCGACGCGATTAATATTTAAACTATTATGCCATAATATTTATAATTACATTTTCAATGAATGATATGAAGCTAAGCTTTATCTTCTTATAGTTCCTAATAAGTTTTACCAGTTAATTAATATGACTGAAAGCTTAATTAGTTGTTAGAAAATGAATTAGTAAGAGTAATTCATTTTTATCCGTTTTTGTCTATGTTATGCTGTACATTACTGATCCCAAAAGGATTTTTTAGGGTTGTTATTAACAACATGGCCATGTCTATAAACCTAGATGTTAAGTAAAAATACCGAACAAGAATATTTACATATGTTTTTGTGCATTGAAGTTTATTTTAATTAATGTACTCACATTAAAAATTTCATATTTCAAAGCTCTCTTGTTTAATAAAAATTAGGTGTAACTAACGAATGTTTAAATTATATTTATTCTAGAAAATACTAAAAAATGAAATTTTATATAGATTATTAATAATATCCTACCTTTTCTGACAAAGTAGATTCTGTATTATTCCCTTCAATTGACAATTTCACTTCGCATTTGTTGTTCGCATATATATACATGCATACACCGAGATGTTCGTTTCCTTTCGGTGGAAAAATTGGAGTAGGGAATACTTCAGTTTTTGTTTTATCCAGAACCAAAAAATTATCTAAAACGCAAAGAGTCTAATATAACATGCAACATAAATAGGGCGAATGTGTGAAACGATAGTACTTACAGTCGTGTATTTTCAAAAATGCCTTCGATGTACTGGAAAATTCAATGGCGTCTATATTAATTGGAAAAGGTGATAAACCATTGAATTCCGCTGATTCTTGCAACATGTACGCTCGTTTTTCTGACAAATAAATAGTATAGTGTCGCCATAAAATAGTTTCCTCCTGTAATAAGAACATATTAAGACTAACATTTATTATAAGTTATTAATTATTAATATTAATTCTTTTTATTTGTGATACATCTTTTGTATGTGTTGAAATTAAACACGGTAGAGAACGTCCTCTAAAGGTGTTTATGTCGGACAATCTAGAGGGAATTTTAAATAATTTATTATAAATAATAATCTATTACAAGTTGCTAATGCTTTTCTAGCGAGGGTTGGTCAAACTCAATTAGTAATAGATCGTAACTGTATTCTTTTGTTTCAATACGGGAGCGCACATGCGCTTCAAATGTGCCTATATTCTCAATACAGCCTAAATCTCCATGTGCCTAAATATAAAACACCTTAAGCTGCACCCCTGTAAAATTTAATTGGTACAAAAATTAAAGCCCCAGAATACTGGTAAGTGAAGTTTTCTTTGGCATGTTGATCGCCAAGAGAGGTAACAATAATATTTGGCCTCTACGAAGTCCTGATATAACCTCTATAGAGTTTTTCTTGTAGGTTTATCTCAAATCTAAATTTCGCGCCAATAAACCAATTTCTCTGGTACATTCGAAAGAAAATCTTTATCACGAAATGACAGTCATTGTAAAGTCTACGTGCTGAGCCGTCATAAAAAAATTAGTATTAACCTCAAATATTTACATTTGAACGATATTATTAAAAAAAATAAATTTCCAAAGTATGCAATTTAATCAATACAAATAAACATATATTTGATAAGTGAGTTACTTTTTTCAATTGGTCCACTAAATATAAACTTTCTTTTGGAACACCCGTTATTTGATTTATCTACATTTATCTGCAGATGTAAGCAACCTTTTTGTCAATTATTATCTGCATATACTAATGTATTATAATGAGACAAACATAATACCTAGAGTACACTACTGGTTGCTAAATATTTATTTAAATAATGAACATTGTGTTTTCATTTCTCGATTGCCGAACAAAAGCACACCACCATGCTACCTCCGCTATCTCTCAAGGCTTTTTATTTTTTATACGCAACACTATGATAAAGGCATTTTATGCATTTCGGCGGTGGATAAATTTTTTGCTCATCGTAAATCAATATTTTTGTTATTTTGGTTTTTAAAAATTAACGGGTAATCGGCATTGGATATAATATTTACTTAAAATTTTGTGCTTGCAAATGCAAACCACTTTCTAATTATGCATGTTTAAAATCATTACAACCAATTTTCTGATCTAATGACTCCTTTATACCTTTTAGCGACGTGAAAGCCGCACACCACTATCAGGACTAACAGTGGCCCCACTGATACCGGGAACACCAGTGGAATTGTGATCATACTTCACCGAATGCCCCTTACCCTTATCTTGCCTCTCAGCCTTTCGTTCTCGTTCGGTCTATTCATCATTGCAACTCTTATATTTCGAATTTCAGTTACAATGGGTAATGACAGACTTCAGAAGATAAACACGTGAGCTCTATCAAAATCTGACTCCTGTCAGAGGTCTTATCCTCAAAAATTCTGGTCAACAGTCATGCCTGATTCCTCAAGTCTAGACTTAGCCACCCTGCGCGCCACCCTTCTCTTCACTGCATCGTGTACTTCAGCCTTCGTTGTTATTTTCAGGTTCTGGGAAAGAAAGAACAATAATAAGTCTCAGATCACGTCGTAGCCGGACCTGTTTCGCCGTGGCCCCATCATAAGGTGCCGCTTCGCTTTCGACGGTCCTTCTACGTTGACGAAAGAGCTGCTGCCATGCGCGCTGCTTCCGTTACTACAGGTTTTACCTCAATCTGTATCCGCAGGTACTTCATTTTAGGAGTTACTACTAGGTTCTGACACAGGAGTAGGATGCTTTGCTCCCTGCGCCGGCCTGCTCTCTGCCTTAAAAACCACATGGCTACGATTTTGTGAGCATCTATTTCTAGACTCACGATTATCATCACGCGAGCTGCCCTAGTAGTCGTTTCCTTGGTGACAGCTTCCACATCTTTCATCTACCTTCCCCAGACTATGATGTGAATGTCGTCTGGGAAGCCAACCACATCTACAACCTCGGGCATTTCGAAACTTAGCTCCATCACCAATGCGCTGTGTACAGTAGATGCGGACTATGCACATTCACTAAAATTGCTTGGATTGGTACAATACATGAACCAACAAGAGTTACTACAACTACTGCAAGTTGGATAGATAACGTACTAACAAATATTCAGCATACTGAATACAGTTCGTATAATTTAAATTGCAGTATTAGTGATCGCGACTGCCTATTATTCGCTTTTAAAAGCTCAATATACTATTACTTGTGGGATATAAATAATATATCACAAAAATATTAATAAATAAATCTAGTACTAAATTGATTCTAAATGATAATAAATAAACCGCGAAAACTGGAATGAAATTATTATTCAATCAACATCGGGTATAAATTTTTTTACAACAAATTACTTAAAATTGTAGAAAATCATTGTCCCTTAAAAAATAAACAAAAGAATATACAATATATACACTATCCACCTTACATAAATGACATTAAAGAAATTCTTCACATAATTCTTGACACTTATAGTAAAGATCCCGAAATACTAGACATATATAGGAAATATAAGTAATTTTACAATACATTAGAATCTTTTAATAATGAAGAAAATAACCTGAAAATTTCGTAATCAGATTGCAAACAAACAACAACATGGAACATAATAAATACAAATACAGGCGGAAAAAATTGTGTAAAAATCAAAGAACAGTTGAAGACTGCAATAACTTTTTTATAAATGTCACTGAAGCAATGAGCTCCGAATGGTCGATACATATCAAACATATCTCTCAACTATACTTGTAAAACAACATTCTTTCTACTTACATCCTGTGACACCAAATGATATTGAACGCTATATTGGATCTCTAAAATCCTCAAAAACTATGGACATTTTCTTTTATGTATGGAAATGCAAATTTAATTAATTGACTATGTAAATTAATTAAATTTGCATGTCCATACATAAAAGATATTTTATGCATTATTGTAAACACTGTGTTTCAAACGGGTGTCCAATACTGCTGGATAAGTTGCAATACTACGGTATCAAATGTGTAATATTGGAACTTAGCACCTCCTACTTATCAAATAGGAAGCAATACCTCTACTACAATGGCTTAATGAGTTATTTTGAGAGGCGTTCCACAGGGGAACATACTAGGCCCTTTTCTCTTTATAATCTACGTTAGTGAATTACCCTATACTATTCCATACCTCAAATTGACCATTTGGTAACCAAATTATCTACGGTGGTTTGCACAATAAGGAGAATACGAAAAATAAACGCTGAGATTCAAACATACTACGCTCTATTTCATTCAGTGATGACTTATAGCATAGATCTCTGGGGTGGTTCTTGCCATGCTACATATGTATTTTTAATGCAGAAAAAAGCAATCCGTGCGATTGCTAATGTTACTTAGACAACCAGTTGTAGACAACTATTTATTAATTTCAAAATACATATCCTCTTTTCAGCATCCATATATACAAACTACTGGTAACAGCAAGAAAAAATGTTATTCAACAACTAGGAGCTCATTCATATCAATTGAGGGACCCCAAAATAATATATATATATACACCACAACAGATTAAAAACGACCGACTTCATGAACGAGAAGGCACAGCTTTTCAACGCACTACTAAATCATCTACAGGAACTTCCCATGTCCAAGTTTAAAAAATAAATACAATTTTTAGCTACAGGACCCTGTTTCCATAATAGTAATGAATTCTTTACATTAAGGCGCAATATGTAATTAATTATATTTTTAAGATTATTTTTTATGTTGTCTTAATGTACACTTACATGGAATAAATTTATTATTATTATTATTACTTTGAATGACCCGGCATCGTCTCAGCGATGTTACATTTGCACTACAACATCCAAAGATTTCGATTTGCGAGTATGAAAAGTACCTTTGCTTCGAGATTTCGTCATTGCATGCATGGATTAGATTTATGGAGTCTTTTCTGCAGGCAATATATAAATGGCAATCACGCCCTGCAGAACAGAAAGAACACGTCGCAAGCCGTAAAGAAGACATCCATTCTCAATATCTTGGATTGATGTACTAAAACCTGGATTTGGCACATCGAATGAAGGTAACAGGGCTAGATTTTTTTTGAAAACGTGCCTGTAACTGCGGAAGTATTGGGTATCGATAAAAATATTACAGCGATAAGCAAGGTTTTGTTACAAGCGTTGTCGAGCGGGTATTGAGAAATTAAGAAAATATAGTCTCGGTGTTGCGAAGCGTTATGTTGAATTGTACGCGTAGTATCCCATGCCGACTTTCGCACACATTGTGTTAATTCACAATTACACCATCCTGGAAGCTTCCAATTGGTCAGTTATCTGAGAAATCGCAGGAAGCCCGAAAAAACGTCGTTTTTGGAAAATTTATCGAGAAAATATTCCCGCGCAAAAACAATATTCTCCGTCTCCTCATATCGTCCGACACACTCATTTATTCCCTGCAACATCTAAAAACAGATGATGGTAAACCATTATCACCGGATGTTGGAAAATTATTACCCGTACCATCTTCAAATTAAAATGTCGAGGAATATAATGAGAGCGATGACAAACTGAAAGAAGGTGACACCGAATGCGATTGCGATTCTTGAAGTTATATAATTTCTATATGTTTTTGGAGTCCATAAAATATATTTTACACTATTTCTTCTATTTATATCATTTACCAAAAACTTTAATGTATTTATTTTGGAAGATATGGATATTTACTACATATGTATATGTTTATAAATATTTGATCCGCCATATTGGATCCGTTATTTTCAATTTTGAATTATTTACATTAAATTTATAATCAGCCACCCCAAAAACCATATAGAAAATAATTTGCAGAATACTCTTACACGTCTTTATATTTTAACCATGTGGGCTTTGACCCACTGTACAATGCCTCCATCATTGACGGCTACGGATGAAGTTGAACGCGTCCTTAACGTCGTGTGCTAGTGCCTCCTTCTTGTCAACGGTACCTAATTCACCACATCTGTCAGCCTTCTCTCAGAGATTCCATTCTGGATTTTTCCCTGGTGTATCCGTATTGGTAGGGCGATAGGCCGCTGTTATCGTTCAGCCAGTGAAGAAGCCTACCCCGGACAAGTGACTTTATCTTCGGCATACAAGAGGCACATGGTGCTGTATCCAAGTGGAGATTGGGAGACTTTTCGTCCTTAGGGAGAAGTACTAAGCGCGCATCTATATTCTTCACCAGAAGATGCCCTTCTTGAGACACCTGTTGATTAAAACTTCTGGGACACCTTTTTTTCTAAAGCACGGCGTCTACCACCTTACAAACTCAAAGTGTTAAATGTTATAGACGAGTTAAATCACAGCGTCTACCACCTTACAAACTTTAAATTGTTAAAGACGAGTTCAACTAATTAGCAATTTGTTCTATTCGTTGAATTCGGTTTTGTGAAACCCTTTTTTACCTCACTGCTATATATGATAGCTAAATTACATAGCTCTTGGTGATCATGCGGCGATTGCAGTGGATTTAAGTTACAATTCCAGACTGAAATCCCTTCTCTAGACTTTATGATTTCACGTACAATTGTTGTCGCACTTTTTTTTTAAATTGATCTGATCAAGACTAACCACCAAATTTCTGTTTCTCTGATATTCCAAAGACGGTCATCACGATTTCTTTCAGTGTTTATAAATATACGGGCTTAGACTTTTTAGTTCACACAACGTTTTCTTAGTATGGTAAAGTTTTACCAACGTTTTATTACATTCTGATTGAGTGTTATACAACTGCTCAACTAGTTTACCATACAACTACACACAACAAACCATTTGTCTGGTTATAACATAATTGTAGACGCGTCGAACTCCGCTGTTACCGTTCTGCGACCGCTCACAAAGCGCAAATACAGCACGTTCGGTCGTGAATTGCAAGTCGTTCATTTATCAATTTCAAGTTTCAATACTACGATCACGAATGTATATTATTTTCACATCATAATCCTTTGATCACTGCTATGTATTTGATCGTTGATCGCGTCTCAGGACAAGAGTAAAGACACCTCACCTTCATCATGAAATTCACCACTGACTTAGTTAACTGACTGAGTTAATATTAATTCTTTGGAACTATTCAACGTTGCTAATTTACAGTCTGAAGACACTGAATTAAAATTTGTTTTAAACAATGGAACTGCAGCACTCCAACTGAACCAAGTTTTTCGGCCTGGCTTTAACGCATCTATTCGGGTGAACGCATCAAATACGGCCATACAATCTTCCAGCCATGTGAAAAAACATGTACTGTCTTTTTGCGAGCTCACAATGAACAAAGTCATAACTCAATTTGTCAAGTCAAGTTTGAAGTGCCAGCAAATGGAAATCTATTGTCATATGGACATATAGTATCGCTAAATTTTCAGACGCGGATGATCGCTTCACCCACATACATTTGATATTTACTAGTTTACAACAACTATAGATAATTTCTGCCTTGTATCGACAGATTTATACATTGGCAGGCTTTGAAACTTCGTTAATGATCATTAATATTTGAAACGGTTTGGTAGAGCGCTTAACTAGACAAATTAAAAACTCTCCGAATGAATAAAAATCTAATCAACTAATGTTTTATTAGTTAAATCTCGATCGGATTGAAGGCTACGGTTATACCAAAAGTTTTTCTTATGTTACTTACAAAATAATTACACCACAGCCCATCCTTAAACATATCAAACAAAACCAACCCTGTAAACCTTTAAAACGTGTAAGTTTCTTATCTGTTCTGTTTCATTGTTTTACTCTATGTAGGTAGGTGTTAGTGTGAAGTTGCCTGTCGAAGCAGAATCATAACAGTTGGGAAGAGTAAATAAGAGAAAGTGACAATGTTAACATATATTTCTCGTTCGGTGTATCTTTTAAGAATAATCTCCGTTTAAAAGTACAAAGACTACGGAAATAAATACAACTACCGCCATAACAGTATCATCATGGTTTTATATTAAATTCAGTATTAAATAAATTTAATTTCTAGAAACATATTTTAACATGAAAATCTACTAAAACATATTACTACAATTCTTTGGGCCGTTAACAATTTAACTACTTACCGAGTTTACATCTTCATTAAGAGCACTATTACAGCCATTGAAAACTAGTTGAACTATTTTAACAGAATTATGTAAGAATGCACACCATGAATAAGTCCCACTGTGAATTGTTACTTCAATTTCTCCTTCAAAAAGAAGCGACAAATGAAGAATAGGCGTTATCCCATTGCCCAGCTTTTTTATAAATTCTGAAATAATATTATTCATTAGAGATAATAGCGTAAACATTATTGTTAGTTACTTACTCGTATTGGGGTCCAGTTTTACAGTATCGAAATCTGTTTAAATAATATGGTTTAATTAGAAATAAATCGATAATACATATATCACAAATAATGCTAAATATTTAATATGTTTTAAGGTTTAGATATTTAGCTATATTAAATTAGCTGGTTGTTTATTTAGTATTTATTTCTGTTCGTCTAGTTTCGACAAAGAGCAATTAAGTAATTGTTAGTTTAAATCGAGATAAGTCAAAAATGTTTCACCACTGGTTAAGTAACCAATTAATTAAATATATAGTATTTATTTTTTTATGCAAATAAAACAATTACCTTCCCATCTCTTGTCAAGTACATGCGGTAGATTATAACGGATAGATCGTCCATTTGCATTCTTTACAACTTCATTAGTGGAATTATTGAAATTATCGATATAGTCGCCATGTTCATATTTCGAACCTAAAAAAGCCTGTGGTATATTTAAACTAACTCAACATCTCATAACTCACCTAATGGAATATAATCTCGTATTAATTTAGGAACCATTGCCAATGCCCAGTTTCTGTCATTTTTCTCGTTTGTAATACATGATTGTATAAAATTTGTTTCATTTTGATATTTCCTATAGAGTATGAAAGATTCACAATAGTTTGAAAATACTAGTATGAAAAAAAATATTCCAGATTGCAACATTGTTGCTATTAATTACGCGATATTGACTGAGACAATGCAATTACAGCATTTATTGATATATCTAATCATTGTAATCTTATCTGGGACTATTCTGAATGGTTTATATTACATAGATGTTATTGCAATTTATGTTTAAAATACGAATAATTCACATAATATATCTTCTCGCGAATATCATAATTTTAAAGCAAAAATAATCTAAAAATACCCTATTATTGAACTTAATATAAGCTTGATCATTTTTATTAAGTGTAGTAGTGTTTGGCTATCGACCACGTGGTATTTGCGCCGTGTTATTTGTGTATTAGAGTGTATAAATGAGATTGTTACTTTAAAGGATCGCCCCCATCAATCTAAATTGCCATTAATTGTATCCCAATAACGAATGGTACCAATCACCCATCCAATTGCAGACCAGGACTAACACTGCTACCCTTTCGCTAACGTTAGTTCGACCGCAACCGTATGCACATAATTTATTAATAATTATATATTGACAAGTTTTTCTTGGTGTGGTGGAAGACAAGGCAAGATTTAATATCTCAATTTTGAATTAAGAATAATTCAAATTTATTTATTTGTTAATAATTTAAAAAAACGAAAACATTTCGTGAATCTACAACAATGAGTCTTGCTAAGACTACAAAACAAATTAGAAACCCTTGGAAACATGTAACAGTAGAGATAAAATGTTAGGTATAGCTTATAGTCTAATGCCCGACTCTTGGAGGAAACCAAAAAGATTCTTATACATGAATTTCATTATTCATAGCAATTATGTGGTTCAAATTTAATGGAAGGTGGCAAATATTTTTCAATTTATTTATTAATATTTCGGTATATTGGGCATTTTTGCTTGGATCATCCCTGATACCGTTTTTGTATAGGTGAAATGGGAAATGTCCATGATTTGTTTTGATTCTAATGATTGTGCGAGACAATGAGTGCGGAATGGAATTTTTGTATATATATATGTGAGCTCTCCTGAGAGTTTAGGATAAAGCGCCTTATAATTCGTATGGGCGGCATCCTTCCAGCCTCTTATCCATTTGTTTGCTAGTCCTAGTTTAACTGTATTGGTGATATCTTGTATTGTTATTGGTATACCGGATATTTCCTGTAAAGTAGTTGCATATCCAGGGTCTGTGTCTGGATAAAAACGAATTTCGTGCAGTCATCAAACATTTTTGGATGGATGGGAAAAAGGCGACGGAGATACAAGATATTTTGCAGAAAGTTCATGGCACATCCACAAAGTCCATGATCTCGTGTTAGTCGATCGGCGAGTGAAGTTGCGCGAAATAGTAGAGACCACGGGCATCTCATATGAACGTGTGCAAAATATCGTGCACAAACATTTAGGCACGAGGAAGCTGTCGGCGCGATGGGTGCCGCGTTTGCTGACTATGGACAACAAGCGAAATCGTGCGACCACTTCGAAAGAGTGTTTGGCTTTGTTAAAGCATAATCCAACGGATTTTTTTCGCCGATTCGTGACCGTGGACGAAACATGCATCCACCACTACACACCAGAAACCAAGCAGCAGTCGAAACAGTGGATTTCTCCAGGCGAATCTGCTCCGAAGAAGGCAAAGACTGTCCCATCGGCTGGAAAGATCATGGCCACCGTTTTTTGGGATTCGCAATGTGTGATACACATCGACTTTTTGTAGAAGGGAAGAACTATCACGGAAGAATACTACAGCGATTTATTGGATCAATTCAACGGCATATTGAAGGAGAAACGGCCTCATTTGCAGCGGAAAAAAGTGCTCTTCCACCACGATAACGCCCCGGCCCATTTATCCTGAATCGCCAATGCTAAATTGGTTGAATTGGGCTACGAGGTGGTGCCGCACCCCCCGTACTCTCCAGACCTGGCCCCGTGTGACTTCTTTTTGTTCACAAACATTAAGACTTGGCAAGCGCTTTACGTCAAATGAGGAGGTCATCGACGCCACTAAAGCTTATTTTGCAGAGTTCCCGAAATCATATTTTTCTGCAGGATTAAAAAAGTTGGAGCAACGCTGGGAAAAGTGTATCGCCCTGCAAGGGTACTATGTTGAAAAATAAAAAAAAAAACGTGTTTTACTGCGTTTTCTTGCCCATTTCGGAAACTTTTTAATCTACCCTCCTATAGCTATCAACTCTGCTGTAAATATTGTGGCATCATTGTTCAATAGTTCAAAGAATCTGAGATCTAGGCTTGGTATTATGAATGCTAGTCCTACCTTACCTAACAATTCTGATCCATCACAATAGATGTGAGTATAGTCGGGAAATATGGTGTATAGAATTATTTTCATTAATGCTTTATTTATGCTGAATTTTATGTAAATCTGGGGTAGATGGGAGATATTTTTAGGTTTATTATATGGTAGTCAAGCGTATATTTATATGGCTTATCCGACTTAAAATACAGCTTTCTCGAACTAATTTCAATGAAAGCTGTTATTAAAGGAGGACAGTTTTTTTCTCCAAAATTTATTTGTTAGTACGTTAGTGTTCAGGTTAGCTAGAGTATTTAGTATATGGTATTTGTTCAGTGAAAAATATTTTAGCATAAGTTTTTTTGCCAAGTCATTTCTGCGCAGATATAGTGGAGGCTCGTGACATTCTGCCAAGATAGCATCTGTTGGTGTTGACGATATGGCCCCAGTTATGATTCTTAAGGATTTGTACTGGATGTGATCAATTCTCTTTAGTAACGTACTTCCATAATCTATTAAAGATCTTATGAAGCTCTTATAAAAAATAAGGCTCATAAATATATCTGGGCCCCATTTCATTTTACAGAGACACCTTAGGATATTTATTTCCCTTTCACATCTATTCTTCAATCCGTTGCATATGTGGCCTCCAAGTGAGTTTACGGTCAAGTATTATACCTAAATATTTATACTAGTTCATTACAGAAAACTTAGTGCTGCATATTGTTATTGAAGCCTTATTCGAGTGATGATGCCGACTGTAATAAACAATAGCAGATTTGTCAAACGAGACATTAAATCCGTTATTGAAGGCATAATTTTTTATTAATTTGATAGATGAATTAAAACATGGTATGATTTCACTTGTTGTTTATTATTCTCCGACTAGTTTCGACTATAAGTCATTCTCCTTGAGAATTAAATATCTTCTGTACATCTGAAGTATACAACTTAAATAATAAGGGAGACAGTATTGAACCTTGCTGTATACATATAGATGTGACTCTGTAACCTATTACCTCTCCTTTGTCATCCAGCACACATAATTTCCTGTGATTGTATAGGGGAACTATATTGGCTGCAACTCTTTTCCGAGATCTTTAAGTTGACAAGTTTATGGAACAGGGTATCTAAATTAACTGAATCATATGCCCCCCTGCAAGTTAATACATAAGCACTGATGATAATAAATTATTGAAAAGAATTACTGGATATTGGAGACCAAGTCGCTGACTGCGTCGATTATTCCCATTTTTTTCCGGAGACCATACTGCCTGTGAGGGAGTATGTTTTTATGTTCCAGCCACCACTCAAGTCTGTTTTTTATGAGTCGTTCAAACGATTTTAAGTTGTTCATACTCCTTCATGCTACACCACCACGAATTATATATATCTAGTAGTCTAATTTTATAATTGACAGAAAGATGTTTTATCATATTATTGGTTATTCCGTCCAACCCTGATGCTATTGATTTACCTGGTTTAGTTGCATTTTCTAGTTCAATCATAGTAAATGGTTCACAGTGGAAATTTTTAGTGTCATTCTGAATAGTAATGTCTATGGACGGGGCTGATTGGGGAATTATGTAATTTAAATATGGTTCTATTATTTTACTTGGCATTGGATCATGATTATTTTTCTTTTTTGTATAATGGGATACAGATGCGCTTATTTTGATATCATTATAAAGATTTGTCTAATCTAGATTTTTTGAACATAGATTAATTTGATTTTCTAGTGTTTCTGTAAATTGAGTCCAATTTGCTTTACAATGTATTCTTGTACTTTTTGGGTAATTATTATGCACTGTATTGGAGTTGTGGGTAATTATGATCGGAAAATGGTCTGATCCAAATGTATCACAATATGTAGTCTACTTTGATATGATACTTATATTACTTGATGCCAATGTTACATCTACAATTAATTTATTTTGATTAGGTGGAGTAAGTCGTGTTTCATGTCCAGTATTTAATACCACTAGGTTTAATAAATCGATCGCATCTACCAACGTTTGACCTTCGCAGTTTGCTGTAATTGAACCCCATAGTGGGTAGTGAACGTTGAAATCGCCGCCTATGGTACAATTATCTTTTATCGGCTCAAATAAGTATTTACAGTCATTAGGATTGGTTTTTATTGTTGAAGGTCTATATATAGATAATATATAAAATTCTTCATTGTTAAAATTAATATTAATTCCGCAAATCTCAATATCTGTATTAATATTTTACGTAAAATCTATTTCTTTGAATGATATGAAGTTATGTATTAATATCATGACTCCACCTTTTCCATTTGGCCTTTCTTTGCGAATAGAATTATAATATTTTATTTTAAATTCAAAGCATGGTTTCAACCACGTTTCAGATAATATTTCCACATCAATCATACTATTTATTAGAAAATCCTCGAAGCTATGTTTATTTGACCTTAGAGATCTACAATTTCATTGGACAATTTTCAATGTTTTATGTATGTTTATTTGTGGCATTATGGTTAGTGAGGGTGTTAATAAATTCAAATAAATTTGTTTTCAGTGCTGCATGAAAGTTATCTACTTGTGGGAGGTACGGGTTATCAATTATGCTTCCAATCAATGTTAAAATGCCGTACACTAAATCATCCCTAAATTAAATAAAGTCATTTCGATGTGGATTCGGTATAACAGATGTTTCCTTAGTTTTAAGCGGACGGGTTTGGTTTATTTTGCGCTTATTAATTTTTAGTTGTTACATCCTTATTTACTATTTGTATTTGGTTTTGGAAAGCAGCTTGTAGATTGCTCCCAGTCTGTGATAAACTTGGGTTCAATTTCGCTTATAAGATGTTATATCCGGGAAATCTGTATTATTAGTTAGACTATAATATCTGTTAGGAGACACTATATTATTAAATGACGCGAGATTATCGCATATTTTTTTTGCATTCAACAAAGGAAAGATTGGTTTCAGTCATGACAAATCGACGCACATTAAGAACTTCAACATCTGATAGTATATTTTTTAATATATACTCCTCGTCAAAACTTGTGTATGTTAGCAAGTACTAAATAAAGTTATAAACAATAAATAAGTATCGACATCCTCTATTCGACCTAACACAATTATTCTATGTACAATACAAAAAAGAGAAAATAAAACCTGGCGCAATCGAGGTTGGTTTAGAGGGAGAAATTGAAAAGTGAGGTTAAAAAAAGAAAAAACTACGTCCGGATTGACAAATTAATAAAATAGAATCGACCAGAATTCCGCGACCGATGTCCTTTGATGTTAACGTGGCTGGAAACTTTCGCAAGTTCAAACAAGCATTCGAAATTTACTTGGTTATAAGGGGGCTACAAGAAAAGACAAGTCAAGTAAAGGGGGCAATTCTTTTACATGGTAGGTAAAGAGGTTGTCGATATATACAACTTCAAATTAAGTATAGATGATAAACAAAAACATGAAAAAGTGATCCAAGAGTTCGAAACATATATGAATCCGAAGAAGAATAACATACATGAAAGTTTTGTATTCTCCAACAGAGTGCAGAAGGAAAATGAGCCCAATCATAACTTCGTGTAAGACCTAAAGAAACAAGTGAAAACATGTACATTCACAGAAGAAGACGAAATTGTAAGGGATAGAATCTTGCTGAGACTACTGGATAAAGAACTGGAAGCAACGCTCTTAAACATTAATGAATTAGATTTACCTAAAACAATCAGTGCATGCAGAACAAGCGAAATGAGAAAAACTCAAATCAAGAAGAAGAATTCTAAGAAATTAAGAAAAATTTGACAATTTAAATTAAAAAATCATAAGGATTGTGGCGACCGTTACTACATGGTAATTCATGATAAACACTTAACTAACGCACTTACTATGTTTTAACCACTAAAAAAATATGTAATATACAGGGTGTCCCGTTAATGCGGGGAAATGGCTGGACAATAGATTCCTGGGGTCAAAATATGATGATTTAACACAACTTATCTATATCCAAAAATTTACGGTTAAGCCGGAATTTGTCTTCAAAATTTCAATTTTTTTTTCTTTTGTTTATAACAATTGAACGCTTTATTCGATTTGAATGAAATTTATTATTGGTAATTACTATGATATGATACATCATTTCAGTATTGATTGACAGGAAGTATGAAAAACAGTAGTACCACCACTTAAAAACTAAATTATTTTTTTATTGGTGCATTTAATAAAAACTAAAAAAATACCACTAAAAGACCGTTTAATTTAAAACCTTTTTTGTTTCTTAATAATTTTTGATATTTTGTACGGTTTTTGCACAAAAAAATAAAATATGAAATATTAAGCTCATTATGCACTCATTAGTAAGTAAATAGCACTTTTCAAACAATTTCCTTTGCAGAATCCTAATACAAGCAAGATATCTGTTTGCCCCAAATATGAATATTTATGAAATATAATAAAGTTAAAAATTAATTATTAAAAGACACTAATTAATTATTATTATACATAATTAATATTGTTTAAATAAAGACGGCCACGGAAAACATTTATTTTCGATTCGATGAAAAATTAGATTTGGTTTTTACTAGATAAAAAAAAAGTTTTTGAATTAAACAGTCTCTTAAGTAGTATTTTTTTAGTTTTTATTAAATGCACCAATAAAAAAATAATTTAGTTTTTAAGTGGTGGTACTACTGTTTTTTATACTTCTTATTAACCAATAATAGCCATAATAACTGAAATTATGTACTATATTATGTTAGTTATTAATAACTAATTTCATTCAAATCGAATAAAGCGTTCAATTGTTATAAACAAAAGAAATAAAAAATTTTGGAACTTTGAAGACAAATTCCGGCTTAACCGTAAATTTTTGGATATAGATATTTTGGGTTAAATCATCATATTTTGACCCCAGGAATCTATGGTCCAGCCATTTCCCCACATTAACGGGACACCCTGTATATATACATATATTACAAAAACACACGACTTAAGTTTCGACGGTTTAATGTCATTATCAGGTGAAGCAAATTAATGAAGGAGTTCTATTTATACTAATGTGTAGAGGGTTGGGGGGTAATTATTGTCAGGTAGGTAAAAGGAAGGGGATTACGAATCATTAACAGATTATAGATTTTTGAAAAGTGGCGTGTACAATAAATCTGTTTGCTCGCTAAGCAGATTAACGTGAGGATTATTACTTTCTTTGAAAATTTCGGCAGATTCGAGGAGATTAAGCTTTGCACCCTTGGTACAGTGATGTAAAATTTTTAGATTTTGGATTTTGGGAAATTCATGTTTACGTTCTAAAGAATGGTTTGAAAAAGTACTACTGTTTTGATTTAACCTATAAGCCCTGAAATGTTCAGAAAATCTAGTTTCGAAGCTGCGACCTATTTGACCTATATAAGTAGAGTTGTATTCGGGACATGAAATTTTATAAACACTGGATTTTTTTAGGAGGCTGACTTTATCTTTTGCGTTAAATAATATATTTGACAATTTACCGCTGGCTCTAAATACAAAGCAAATTAAAGAATAAGAAATACTTTTCAGTTTTAGATTTAAAAGATGGATTTTATCAATTACAGTTAGATGAAGAATGAAGTGAAGTTCAGCAAACCCGTAGGTAGCTACAAATTTTGTAGGATGCCATTTGTGCTAAATTCAGCTCCAGAATTGTTTCAAAAAATAAATCAGAAAGATTTTGGTGATATTGAGGGAGTTATAGTATACTTTAATAATATGTTGATTATGGCAAATGCAAGCACAGAACATGATAAATTATTACAGATAGTTGTGTAAAGGGCAAAAAAATAACATTAAATTTAATAAATCAAAAATTCAATTAAAAAAAACATCACTAAAATATCTAGGACATATATTTAACACAGAGGGAATGGCAATAGATGATGATAAGATGCAAGCTTTAAAAATCCCTAAAAATAGAAAAGAACTATAAAGTATATTAGGTATGATAGGATATTTGTGCAGTTATATTCCAAATTTGTCAAAACTATCATCTGGACTAAGACAGCTATTAAAGAAAGCCACTCATTGCCAATGGTTAGAAAACATACTTTAGAATTCAATAATATAAAAAATAAAATTATTAATGCACCAGTATTAAGTATGTTTAACAAAGAGAGACAAAAGTAACTAAAAATAACTACTAACTATTGTATTTTCAAGTAAAATAAATTTCAATTCATTATGGTAGAAAAATAAAAATAATCAAATGACCACAAAATTCAACAAAATTTTAAAACTATCCAGTTTATATAAAACAATGTATTACATATATCATAATGGAAAAAAGACGACTCCATTTCATATCATAAATGGAGTTGTTGTCCATGATGCTTGTAGAAGTAGTACCTTTTTTTTTTCTCCGTGGTCCTTTTGTGCGCCTCTGGCTGTTTTACTCCTTTTAAACTCCTGTATCTTCTAAGAAGTCCAGGAGTTTCTGCCAGGGGATATTCTTTAGCTGTTCTGCAGGAAGAATGGGCTTCCCGAGTTTCGCCTTGCGTTCTTGTTTGTATGCTTCGCAAGTGCACAGTAGGTGTTCGGGAGTTTCCTCTTCTTCCAGACACCCACGGCATAGGGGGCTTTTCTCAATGCCCATCCTATGTTTGTGCTTGTTCAGGTCACAGTGTCCAGTGACTAGTCCTGTGATTTTTCTTAGTTTCAGTCTGCTCAGTCTAGACAGCTTCAACATGCTGTCAGGTACCGGACCATCTAGGAAGAGTTTTGTATGCCTCATTCCATTTTGGTTTTGCCATGCCTTTTTGTGCTCCTCTGCTAACTTGCGTCGGATTATTTCCTTTCCGGTTTCATGGGGTTTACCGAAAGCGGGTGCAGGTCCTATGAATTCACCTGTTGCTCCTTGTTTAGCCAGCAAGTCGGCCCCAAGTGTCCAATAATTTTTTGGTCCTTGGGTACCCATACTAGCTGTGTTTCTCTTGTTGTCGCCAGTGCGTCCAGTCTGTTTATGCAAGTCATGACCAGCCTGGACTGCACTATCGGTGAGGCTAGCGCTTTTATGGCTGCCTGGCTATCTGTCATAATGGTAATTGGTCCTTTTTTAAGTCCCGATTCCATTAAGTGATGAGCACACCAGTCAATGGCGGCTATTTTGGCCTGGAAGATAGAGGCATGCTTCCCCAGAGCAATCGCGAATTGTTTGCTCCGGTTGCAGCCTCCATAGATACCAGCCCCGGTTCCTTTAGTATTTTTGGCCCCGTCTGTGTACCAGATGGTTCCTTTACTCGTTCCCGGGTATGTTCCATTTGTCCATTCACTCCGCTGTGGTATGATCGTTTTAAATCTGCGGGATGGGTGTACGATTTTGGTGAAATTGGACCTCATTGTTAGTGTCTCTTCTTCTTGTAGTACTTTAAATGTTGCCGGTATTGAAGGCCCCATATTTAAAGTATGTCCATTTATGTGCATCCTATAGGCTGCCTGTCTAGCTTCCATCATTACAAATAAATGTAGTGGTGGTAGCGATAATGTGTTCCATGGCTGCCGTGACCGTTGTCCTCATTGCCCCAGTGATTAGCAGACACGCCTGTCTTTGCACTCTTTCGAGTTTTACTGCTGCACTTTTGGTTTGGGTCTTTTCTCCCCAAAGGAGCTCGGCGTATGTCACTATAGGTCTTATGACCACAGTGCATAGTCATTTGGTCATACTGGGTCTCAGTCCCCATGTGCGTCCTACCATTTTTCGGGTCGCAAAAAGTCCTCTCATGGCCTTTTTGCTGATGCTCTCTAGGTGGAAGTTGAAGTTCAATCTGGTATCAAGTATGACCCCTAAATATTTTACTTCATTTTTGATTGGAACTTCCATTTCATACATACGTAGTGATTTTATGTCATTGGTTTTTCGTCGCCTAGTAAAAGGGACGATCGCCGTTTTGACCGGGTTTACAGTTAACCCTTCGTTCCTGCACCATCTTTCTACGGTATTTAGTGCCTTCTGCATCAAGTTTGATACAGTGGTCCCAAACTTCCCGCTTACTAGAATGGTCAGATCATCTGCATACCCCAGTGCATATATGCCCTGGCTTTCGAGTAGCAGCAGAAGGTCGTCCATGACGAGGCACCATAGGAGCGGCGAGAGAACACCTCCCTGCGGGCACCCGCCAGCGACTAACGCTTCTGCTGTTTTTCCATATAGGGTAGTCGTCACAATCCGACTTCTGAGCATCTTGTTTACCCATTGTCGGACTTGCGGGTTAATTCCTCTTTTCTCCATTGCTGTTGCTATGGAGTTGAAGGTTGTGTTGTCAAACGCCCCTTCAATATCCAGAAAGGCCCCTAACGCAACGTCTTTGCATTGTAGGGTCCTTTCGCATCTGCTCACTAGCTGGTGGATTGCTAGCTCGCATGACTTTCCCGCTTGGTAGGCATATTGTTGACGGTGTAGTGGCGAGTCCTTTAAAACTCCTTCCCGTATGTGCCTGTCTACTAGTTTTTCTAGTAGTTTTAACATAAATGATGACAAGCTGATCGGTCTGTAAGATTTAGCCTGGGCATATGAATCACGCCCTGGCTTAGGTATGAATACCACCTTTACAGTCCGCCAGCTGCTTGGGATGTATGAAAGGGCAAGGCTTGCTCTGAGGATATCACATAGTGGTTTCCTCAGCGTTGCTATCCCCTTTTGTAGCATGATAGGATATATCCTGTCAGGACCTGGTGATTTGAATGGTTTGAACGTGTTAATTCCCCACTCAACGTCACCTGGTCTAATTATCATTTTTGCTGTTTCCCAGTCCCGTTTTGAAGCCCCTTCGTTGGGCTCGCTTAGGTCCTCGGAAACAGGATTGTCAAGTATTGCAGAACCCGGGAAGTGCGTCTGCAGTAATACCTGCAGGGTCTCTTCTACCGAGTCTGTGTACTTTCCATTTTTGGTCTGCAGTGAGCCGATGTTCCCAGCATGATCTTTGCTGAGCGTCTTGAGTAGACGAGAGCTTGTGGGTTCACTTTCTATGTCCCCACAGAATTTTTGCCAAGATTCCCTCTTGGCTTTTTTAATGGCATTGTTATATGCCGTGAGGGCCGTTTTGTACTGCGCCCATTCACGGTTTCTCTTGGCTGTATTAAACAGTCTTCTGGTGCGTGCCTTAGCCCTATCAAGATCCTTGTTCCACCAGGTGACCCTGGTTGAGATAGGTTTGGGAGTTCTTGGGCAGCTTGCTTCAAACGCAGTATTGATAGAGTCTGTGATGCTTTGCACCATGAGCTCTAACTCATGCGTTGTTCTCGCTACTGTTGGACAGTCCCCGATTCGGCTGGCTAGTACCTCTTTGTATAGGTCCCAGTCAGTTCTCCACGGGTTTCTGTTTTGGATTTCAGATGCTTCTTCTGATTCGATATCGAATCGTATATATCGATGATCTGAGAATGATGGTTCCTCAGATACATGCCAGTGTTTTACCATTTCACTTGCCTTGCGAGAGGCAAGTGTTATGTCAATTACTTCGCTTCGCACCGCGTTTACGAACGTGGGTACATTTCCAATATTTAGTATTTCAATGTCATTCTCTAAGATAAAATCTAATAGTTTCTCACCTCTTGGATTGATGTCCGTGCTCTCCCATATAATGTGGTGCGCGTTGGCATCGCAAGGATCAGCGGTATTCCCTTGTGGCTCCCGCTGTGTATCAGCCGCTGAATCTCGTCTGGCGGGGGTGGTCCTGGTTGGTCGTAGGGAAGGTAACTGGATCCGAGTATAAACTCCCTCCGCGTTCCCCTTTCCACTACTTCCAGCCGTGCTGCCACTAGGTCTCTGCAACATAAGTCCCATAATGGCATTAAATTCAGTCCATGTTTTGCAAGTAGTACCTTAATCAAGTAACTCCAACAGTTCATCTAGTTCCCCTAAACCAAGTCACAGTACGGATCTAAGGATATTTTATCAGAACGTCCGTGGGCTCCGCACTAAATTTTCCACTGTAATTGAATCGGTTTCTTTATTTAAATATGAAATCATAGTTCTGACTGAGACTTGGTTAAGTGAGGACAGTTTTGATGCGGAACTTGGATTCCTCAATTATAACATTTATCGGTACGATCGAAATCTGTTGTGTTCTGGAAAAAAACGTGGTGGACGTGTACTTATAGCAGTCGCTCGCCACTTGAAATTGCATTTACTTAACGGTAAATCGGATCACTATGAAGAACTTTTTGTGTCCGTTCGTTCTGACAAACAAATGTTTCTTCTTGGTGGTGTTTAAATTCCTCCTAATTCTCAACTTTCAATATATCAACAACACTGTTCATATGTTGAGAACCTTGTAGATGTGCTGCTGGATCATAAAGTGTGTGTACTGGGCGATTTCAATCTCCCTAATATAAATTGGTTAGTAGGCGAGTTTGGTGTATATACCGATTCTACTAAACTTCCGCGATTTCAATTTCTGATATTTACGGTTTTATTAATTCCTTTCAAGTGAACAATATTACTAAGGCCAATTCCGTTCTACTTGGTCTCATATTTTTACATACTATATTTATGAATGATTTTTCCCAATAACAAGGAATCTGTTTGGGACTCCAACCTGAGATTTCAATTTCAAAAGTCCATGTTTTTTACAATATTGTTAATGATGCGTGTGAATGTGCCGACGTTTTGGATGATTTTCGTCTTGAGAGTACAATTAAATTACAGCACACGATTATCAACTACGTTACACTACTAGCGGGACCACACCCAACCTAAGGCCCCAAAAGTACGGCTAGTTTATGAAGATCGAGTGTCCAGGCTGGTCACCCTGATCTTTCCAGTAATAGCGTTCTTCACGGTGTCCGAATCCGCTTGGCTTTGTAGAAGTGCACGTGACTGCTGAGGAAGAGCACAGAGAACAGGCCAGATTTATTTTTTATAGTATTTAACGTTATTATGCTGGGGATTTAACACGTAATGCTTTATGAAGGAGGCGACCTGATATTGTAATTTTTTATTGGATTGACATTTTGTGACGAGTTGAAATTTAGTTTACTGTTTGATTTTGCGTATTTCATTTTGAGTTGTAATTACTACAAGCGTGCTTTTGTTATTTGCTTACACGCGTCAAAATTTAATTACTTTCCGACTAATAGCGCAATGGCCATTGTTCTTTTCTTTTTTAAGTCGGTGATGATTTCTTTTACTCTTATTTAATTTACATTGAATAGCTCCGGAAAATTTCTTATTAGAAGTGGTTACTTTATTTTTGTTAATTAATTTTGTGTGAGCAAAAAACCCGTAGACAGCAAAACTTCGTGGACTGTATATTTTTTAATTTAATTTGCCCTAACGGGGATGATCTACGGCGCTGAGTGGTAAATACGACGAGGTAGAAGGGAAATGAGAAAAACGTGAAACTCACCGTTAGTCCAAGGATGCACTTCAATACGTGGGCTCCCGGGAGTAATGCACAATAAATAAATGCCGGCGGCCATACGAGACAATTACTGTTTATCAATCACTATGTTCACAAAATGCGGTTTCGACGAGAACAATGTTGATTCTAATATGGCGCTTCTTCTCCGTCCTGTGAGTTTTCGGGATAGGGGTAAAAAAGCGGACAGGCGCGGTATCGTTTGTTTCACGCATGTACCACTCATTATTCGCGCATCCTTTCGCGGTTTTTGAATTTAGCACCGAACATACCCCCCACCCAAAATGACTATTTTGAAGTCGGAGTAAAGAAACTAAACAAAAGAGAGATTTGCTCTCCGGAGCAAGTTACAAGTTAAACATAAATAAACGAACACATGTGCGGTATCGATACTACATAATATTAATAATCGATCAACTAATTAGGCGGTAAAGGCACTATCTTATTGATAGGCCGCAAAACTTCACCCGTTGGTGTCTTTATCTTCGCTACTCTCGCAATCCCGTCGGCGCTCGGAAGTAAACGCGAAATTCGTCCCTTCGGCCACTGCGTAGGTAGCATTCCAGGAGAAAACCAAAAAACAAGATCGCCTTCTGAGAGCGTATGTGGAGGATTCGATACCCATTTAAGGCAAAACAATTGAGTATGGAGATATTCTCGGCTCCACCACTTCCAAAATGACTGAATAAGATGTCTTGTCATTTGCCAACGATTTAAACGATTTTTGCTAAGATCCAAAACTTCGTATTCTGGGCGGGATAAGATAGGACCACCTATAAGAAAATGACCAGGCGTTAAGTAATCAAATCCGTCGTCAGGTGAAGCTGAAAGAGGACACAAAGGGCGTGAATTCAAAATTCCTTCAATTCTGGTGCTTACAGTGATAAATTCTTCTAACGTCAAAACTTGACTACCCACAACGCGTAGAAAATGATGCTTGAAAGACTTCACCCCAGCTTCCCAAATGCCACCAAAATTTGGAGCATAAGGGGGGGTTAAAGGTCCATTCAATATTTCGGGAAGCGAGATAATTAATTATTTCTTCGTTAGAATCGTCCAGCATCTGTGAAATCTCCGTGATTTCTCGAGCTGCTCCTCTGAAGTTTCGTCCTTGGTCCGAATAGATATGATTAGGTAAACCAGCTCGAGCTATACAGCGATCCAGAGCTGCAAGACATCCGTCGGTAGTGAGACTGGTAACAGCTTCTAAGTGCACAGCTTGGTTACCATACAAACGAAAAGAGCTAAGTAGCACTTTACCGTGCGGTTTGTGCGCAGCACCGATGCTTTTAGTAAAAAGGGTCCCGCAAAATCAACACCTGTATGGCTGAAAGTTCTCGAGGGTTCGACTCTATAGGAAGGGAGATCCGCCATAGGTTGCTGAATAGGGTTGGCTTTAAATCGGTAACAGGTGAGACATCTAAATATTCTTTGTCTAATGAGCTTCCTAGCCGACGGAATCCAGTAGTTGCGGTGAATCAAACTTTGAATTAACTGCGGACCGCCGTGGCAGGAATACAAATGAAAATGATCGACTAATAAAGTCGCAAGCCGACTTTCATAAGGGATCAAGATAGGGTATCGACTACTTCGGCCGAGCTGGGAGTTTTTCAATCGACCCCCCACCATTACGAGACCGCGGGGATCAAGAAATGGTGACAGGTTTCTGTATCTTTTAGAACACAAGTATCCCTTATCTAATTGTGTAATATTGCTGCGTAAATGCTGCGCCTGTGTGAGCCGAGCTGCAAGCAATAAGGCGTCACGATATTCCTGTCCTGTTAGAGGCCCTAAAAGAGGTTTTTTATCGAGTTTTCTTGCCCTGGCATTGTGAGTGAAACGAAGAGTATACGCCAAGATGCGTTGCAATTTTGTCAGAGAAGAAATTTGATCAAAAATAGAGTTCAATGGCGTGATGTCCATCGACAACAAATTGGAGACAATGAAGTTTCCTTCATTTCTGGAAGATTGAATTGAAAGTCAACTTTCGGTGTTGGCCAATCTGGACCTTTCCACCATAATCTGCAATCCACTAATTCTGACGGCAACAAACCTCGACTCGCAGGGTCGGCAGGGTTTTCTGTACCTGGCACATGTCTCCATTGAGCCTCGAGGCAATTTTCATGAATTTGAGCTACTCTGTTTGCGACGAAAGTTTTTAACAAATAAGGTAGTGTATTAATCCATGCGAGCGTTGTCGTAGAATCTGTAAAACAAATTGTTGTGTCCATTCGAAGAGCATCAAACGAAGGCTTGATTTGACGAAGAAGTTTTGACAGTAACCATGCTGCACCTAGTTCCAGTCGTGGAATTGTCCAAGTCTTGAGCGGCGCCACACGAGTTTTGGCAACCAACAAATTAATGAGAATTGAATTAGAAAGTTCAACACGAAGATAGATGACAGCCGCCATTCCGTGCGTACTGGCATCTGAGAAACCGATAAGACGAGCATTCAAAAAGGAAGGGGGGAAAATACACCGAGGGATGGATATATTTTCCAACAACGAAAGTTCGTGCAAAATACAGTTCCATTTATTGACAATCACAGGCGGCAAAGAGGCGTCCCAATCAATTTTGAGCAACCACAATTGCTGCAAAAGAATTTTTAGAGAAAAGACAAAGGGGCTGAGGTAACCATTTACATCATAAGTTCGAGCGATGCGAGATAAAATGCCTCTTTTCGAGGGGGTTTCGCTCGAAGCATTGATGACGTAGTGGAAAACGTCTTTTCTAGAATTCCAAGAAATTCCTAAGACTTTCAAAGAGGAAGACGAGTCGGGTAATTTCTGTGAAAAATTAACACCAACATTAACGATCGATAGATGAGAGCTGGCCCATTTACCTAACTGAAATCCGCCTAAATGCAAAAGATTAATTAGCTGATTACGAAGTTCAAGTGTACTATATTCATCGTCGGCTCCCCACAAAATATCATCAATGTAAGTTCCATGCCTAAGGGCTTCAGCGGCTAAGGGAAAATTTGATCCTTCATCATCAAGTAATTGTATGATAGTACGTTGAGCCAAATATGGACTGCTTGTAGATCCAAAAATGACTCGCGTATGTTCCCATTCGCGTACAGGTTCTTCTAGTGAAAATCTCCAAAATATGTGTTGATATTTGCAGTCATCTGGATGCAAGGAAATTGCTCGAAACATCTGACGAATGTCGCAAGTAAGAGCTATTTGTGGAATTCGAAAACGAGTGATGACTTGCCCGATATCAGCTTGAAGTTTCGGTCCACTCAAAAGGGTGTCGTTGAGGCTAATCCCATGAGGATCCCTTTCGGTAGGGTTAAAGACGACTCTAACTAAAGTACCTGACGAAGTTTCTTTCTGGACACCGTGATGTGTCAGGAAGTACAAAGAAGGGCTAGCGGCAAGTACTAGTTGACCTTGATCGATGTAATCGCGAAGATTATCAGCATACAATTTTTGGAATTCCGGATCCCTTTTGAATCGATTTTCCAATTTGAGAAATCTATTTAGTGCGTGATCTCTATTAGAACCAAAAACAGGGCGAATTCCATCCTTGAAGGGAAGACGAGTTTCATAACGACCATACTCAGTCCTTGTGATAGTTTTACGGAAATATTGTTCACACATTTCATCTTCCGGAGAAATATGAGCAAGCGAATGGATTTCTTCAAATTCCCAAAAGGAGCGTAAATTATCGTCCAAGGATTTATGATTGTCGATTTGAGCGTACATTGACGTAGAAGAAAACGAATTATTACTCGGTAAATCTATAGAGCCAATGATGATCCATTCAAGAGTGGTAAGAATCGCGCTGGGCATGCCCTTGATATGTGCAGGGTTCGAAGGTGTGATATCAAGAACAGCTTCCACGCCTAACAAAATGTCGATTGGTGCGGTTTGATCGAAGTGCGGATCAGCTAATCTTAAAGTTGAAAAACCAGTCCTAAGATCCAAAAGAGGTACTAGGGGTAGATCGTTGGTAATACGGGGTAAAACAACGGAGTCGAACTGTAGAATTTTTTCAGTCGAATACAAGGCAGCAAGTTTACAAGTTACAAGTCCTTGAGGGGTAGATAACGAGGATTGTCCAATGCCTTTCAGAGAATAAGAGCACTTGGACCGAGACAAATGTAAACAATCCGCTAAGCGAGTAGTAATAAAGTTAACTTGGCTACCGGAATCTATAACTAATCGACAACGAATCCATTCTCCTAATGAACTTTGAATTTGAGCTTGCGCAGTACCTAAAATAGCAAAAGAATTTCGACAAAGTGATGACGAATTAGCAAAAGAAACGGAAGCAGTAGTCAGGTCAGGTATATTCGATGTACTGGGTTCCACTGCAACTGAAGTATCTGCTTCATCCCGCAGAGACGAAGTACTGAAATGCAGGAGAGTATTTTGATGTTTATTTCCACATGTCTGACAGCTACGATAAACACGGTATACTGTTATCTAAACTGCATAAATTAGGTTTACATTGTTCGCTTTTTAATTGGATCGTATCTTATTTAAGCTTAAGGGTCCGTGTAAAAGTGTACACATCTTCTTTCATCAATGTATCGTCCGGTGTACCCCAAGGCTCTCACCTAGGCCCACTTCTTATTAATATTTTTATTAATGATATCGTTTCATGTTTTCATTATTCTCAGTGTCTCTTGTTCGCTGATGACATGAAAATTAACTTTCAAATAAATAATGAACAATCTTCTCAACTTTTTCAGCAGGATTTAAATAGATTTACTGAGTGGTGTTCATTAAACAAAATGGCAATATTATAACTTTTTCTAAAATTAGATCCCCAATTTTAAATAATTATTTTATTAAAAATATGTGTATTAAGCGTGTTCACTCTATAAAAGACATATGTGTACTCCTTACATGTAATTGGAGCTTTTCGGAACACATTAATAAGATTACCTAAAAAGCATTCCAAATGCTTCGGTTCTTAAAACGAAACACCCATTAATTTTTATATCCTATAACATTGGTAAAATTATTCGTAGCGATTGTTCGTTCTCAATTAGAATATTGTGCCTTAATTTGGTGTCCTTACACTGCACAGGAAAATAATGCGATTGAACGAATCCAGCAAAAATTTACTAAATATTTGTCTTTTAAATTTGGAATGCTGAACTATGATTACCGCTACCCATTAAATATATTTGGTTTAACGTCACTTAAACATTTAGACGCTTTTGTGGTGGTATTATTTTTCTTCATAAGCTTTTACATTGTAGTATTAATTCAGCTCAACTACTCGGAGCAATTGACATCCATTTATCATCCAGACCATTAAGGACGAATCTTTCATTTTCTGTGCCTCTTAAAAGGACCGATTATGCAAAAAAAATTAGTATTTAGTGCATGGTCTGTAACAACAATAGGTGTTGATCTATGCTCAATTAGTTTTAATAAATTACGCAATATTGTTTTTAGTCTTAAGTATTAATATAATTTTATATTTTGTCCCTAATATGTGTGTTTGTATTATATTTTACTCAGTTTTAAATTTTGATGTCTTTTTAATTTGAAGCTCTAATATTTACGGGGCTTTTAATTTAATGACTAATTTTTAGTTTGTTGTCCCGAATTTTGTATGTTTAAATGATATTTCTGTGATTTCTAAATTTTATGACCTATGTTTATTTTGTTGTAATTTTTACATGTTGATGACTTTTTAAATTTGTAGCTATAAAATTGTATTTATGTGTTTTTTTATTCTATGACTTATTTTTAGTTAAGTTAAGTAAGAAAATTGATGAATTTCATTACAGATAACGAAAACCCCTTTTCTGAGGGAGCAAAATAACTCAGAAACATTATAACACGACAGATAGTTGACGATGCTGGGAAAATCAATTGCACCATGTTTTTCCATTGGAAATACATCATACAGAACTCTTAGGAAATAGAGATTCATTGATAAGAATTCTAATATTTCAGATACCATCCACACAGTAAACTTATCGCCTATGAATAGCATTCCCATAACGAAACAATCTGTAAAAACCAAGACACTTAAAAAGATTCAAAGTACCGCTCAACGCACTATCAATTAGCCAGAGAGAGACTACCTTATTCATGAACTTCTGAAAAATGAGCTTATGGACTATTTTTTCGTTTGAGATGAAAACTTCTTTACAAAGACAAACAAGAGCATGCTAGCCACAGAACTGGAAAAGATATTAACTGAGATAGATATGAGTACAGTAGCGTATCAAATCTTGTAACTTGTTATATTGTGGTTTAAATGGTTTGTTCGAGAAGGATTTCTCTAAAAGATTTGGGAACATTTGGAGATTTTTTGCAAGGCTTTCTAGTTACACATGAGAAATATTATACCAAATACAGCAACAAGAATATATTTCATATTTGATCCTTACTTCGATAAGTCACAAAAAAGTCACTCTATAACAAATTCAATACCGATTTGTGTACGAAAAAATACATTTTGGACTTTGAGTTCTAACGAAGTAAAATTTCAAGACTGTTTCACATCAGACTTCTTAGATGAATGCAGCAATATGTGGCCAAATATGGAGTTCTTCTGCAACGCAACATCTTTTCCTAACTCAACATCATGCGACTCCATACAACAACACAATGTAACGTAACCTCACGAAGAATTACAGTTTGCCATGTTAGAAGAGGCATACATCGGTATTATGCGCCATATTAAGCATGCTATAAACAGAGGGTATCAGAGAGTGATGATATTATGGAATGACACAGACGCTGTAATTCGTTTAGGTGTTCCTAAATTAGTTATAAATGATAAAAAGTCATCGAATTTGTGTTCTCAGTCAAAAAACTAAATATCCTTTTTCGGAATGCCGGCGGTATACGTACTAAAATACACGACTTAAAGCTTAATGTTAATTCTTGCGTGTACGATATTATCATAATAGTTTAGTTGAAACTTGGTTAAGCGACGATATTCTTAGTTCTGAATTTAAAATAAAAGATTACATTATATTTAGGCAAGATCGAAATCCTCTAACTAGCAATAAGTCTCGCGGCGGCGGGGTGCTGCTTGCCGTTCGTAATAGTTTTTAATTTTTTATTAATGTTGTTAATAATATAGTTGAGCAATTGTTTATACATGCTCAGATTGGATCAATTAAACTAATAGTTGGTGATATTGCAAATAATTATAAAAATTCAAAACTTCTTTTGTGCGGCGATTTTAATACACCGTCGGCATACTGGGCTAATGATGACTTTGGTCTTGTTTATGTCAATTCTAATCCTGAACCAGCAAATTTACTAGTTTCCAATTTTAGTTATTATAATCTTAAACAATTGTGTCATATTTCTAATGAAAATAATACATTTTTAGATCTATTTTTTTCAAATATTAATTTTTCTGTTTCAAAAGCAATAGATACAATTTTCCCTATAACCCACCATCATATTCCTTATTGCATTTCAACAAATTTCACTGATAACATTAAGTCTATTAGTTATGATGAGTATGTCTATGATTTCTTAAGTACATACTATTTGTCTTTGAATCAGCATCTTGCGTCAATTGATTGGATCAATGTATTAAACGTCAATGACATTGATCTTATGATTGGGTTATTCTATGATATTTTGTATAATGCTGTGACACTGTTTACACCAATTACACGAATAAAGTGCTCATATATCCTTGTTGGTATAGTAAAGAACTTATTAAATTAGTTAATGATAAGAAATTGGCTCATAAAAGTTACAAGAGGTTTCAAACTTCTGAAAATTACGGGTATTTTAAACAGCTACGTACACTATGTGATCATTTAAAACACAATTTATATAACAATTATATTGAATCTAAAACACTAAAATTTCATCGAATCCTAAAAGATTTTGAGATTTTCTAAGGGCCACAAATCGCGATTCTAGTATTCCTGGTGAAATATTTTATAATAATAATAATAACTAGCAGTGATGGTCCTGAATGTGCTAATCTTTTCGCAAAATTTTTCTCATCGGTTTATTCTTATGACAAGCCTATACATTCACCTGTATTTAATAAAAGTAATGTTATTGTCGACATTCCTTGGAATATTTCTAAAATCGAAATTTTTAACGCAATCAAGTCACTGAAACCGTGCAATAATCCAGGCCCTGATGGCATACCACCTAATGTTATTAGAAACTGCATTTGTTCGTTGACTACACCATTGTTTTTTTATTTTTAATTACTCTCTTGACAAATGTGTTTTTCCTGTTGTTTGGAAACGGAGTTATGTAATTCCTATATTTAAATCTGGAAATAAAAAAGATATTAGTAATTATAGAGGAGTAACCATTCAGTCTACTAAGCTGTTTGATAAGCTAATATATATTAAACTGGATTGGATGACTCGCCAAATGATAATAGAAGAACAACATGGTTTCCGAATTGGTAGGTCCACAACTACTAATTTGTTAATTTTTCATTCGAATGCCATTAATGCCTTGGAAAATAATTCCTCGATGGATACAGTCTACATAGATATTTCCAAGGCTTTTGACAGGGTATGTCATGTTACAGTAATATCCAAATTACAATCGTATGGGTTTAGTCAATCCATTATTGCATGGTTTCAAAACTTCTTAAGTGATCTTTCTCAATGTGTAAAAATTAATAATCATCTATCTGAATTATTTCATGTTTCTTCATGTGTACTGCAAGGGTCGCATTCTGGTCCTTTATTATTCCTTCTGTTTATAAACGACATATCACATGCTATTAACAACACTAATTTTCTGCTATTTGCGGATGATTTGAAGATTTTTAAAGAAATACGTACTATTGAGGATTATAGACTTCTTCAATGCAATATCTTGGGTTCACCATTTTTACTTTCCCTATACACGTAGTATATAGGGGGAGTATTATTTTCGTGATTTTTTTTTGAAAAATTTTTTTTGCGGAAATATCCGTTTTGGGCCCCCCTGAGTCCATTACACTAATTTCTAGAAAAAAATTTTGTGTGTCTGTGTGTCTGTGTGTCTGTGTGTCTGTGTGTCTGTGTGTCTGTGTGTCTGTCGGTGGGCGCTGTATCTCAAAAACGAAAGATCCTATTGAGATGAAACATTAAACTTAAGGTTTTATCGTTAAAAACTGGAACTGAAAAGCTTTTGGTAAACATTCATAGACCGGAAGTGGATGTTTACTCGAGGCGTTTTTTTGTTTTTTGGTAATATTTTTTTAAATATGAAAAATTTTAAAAAACGGTTCTAATAAAAGTTAAAGGGAATAATAAACTCAACAAGTTTTATTTGAACATATTTTTCATAAAATTATTAACTTTCGAGAAAAAAAATAAAAATTGAAAATTTTGATTTTCTTTGCCAATTGCTAATAAACTGTAAGAGTTACATAAAATTTATATAACAAATAATTATAGAGAATTTAAAACTAAACAAATTATTAAGAATAACTTTTTTGCGTAAACTTCATAGCTTTCAAGAAAAATATAGGGAAAGTACTATGATGGCCACATCACCATTTTGATTATTGTATTAATAATGCAGTTATTGATAAAGTTGACATATTCAAGGATCTCGGTGTCTGGTTTAATAATAAATTGAGTTTTGATCACCATATTAACTGTGTTTGTAACCGAACTGCTAAAATGTTTTATTAAGCGTATGTCCAGAGACTTATCAGTTTCTTCTATTAAAATTGTATATTTTGCATATGTTCGCTCGCACCTCGAGTAGGCCTCTGGTGTTTGGTCGCCTTATCAATTAAAATATATTAACCAAATAGAAAATGTTCAAAATGCGTTTATCAAATTCATGTCTTGAAGGTTAAGTTTTGACTCAACCGTGGATAGTGAATTTATAATTAATAATTTACATATTGATCATTTATGTTGTAGAAGAGTATATGCAGATATGTCAATTTTGTATAAAGTTATAAATGGTGAGATACAATGTTCTGTTATTCTGCCTATGCTGAGTTTCTACATAAAATCGGACAATCGTCGTAGCCGTCATATGCCTATTTTTCGTATGCCTTTTCATAGGACAAATTATGGGTATACTAGTCCTATCAATCGGCTTATGCGCACAGGCAATAAGTTATCTACTTTTAATAGGTTTGATTTGTTTTGTAAATCTTTACCTGCTTTTCTGAAGACCATTAAATCTTTGAAGTTTTGTCATTAGTATTGTTTAATTTTATTTAATGCACTTCTGTTTGCTATTTAGTTTTATGCCTTTGTATTTATATATATTTTTTTAAATCTATCTATATATTTTAATTTTATATTATCACTTTGTATAATGGTTATACCCGTCAATAAATGATTATTTTTATACTGTGTAGGTTTTATTCAAATGCATACCTTGTTTAATAAAAATAAGTTTTTTATGAACATTTCAATCAAATCGTTGAACAAATCGTAGGTGTTGCAATTTTTATAGAATTCAGTATATAGTAAAATTATTTTACATGAAATTTTTTGAAATAAACATAATGTAAATTTACTCTACATTTCTTTGTACATTTTTTTGCTGGAACCATCGGTTCTGTTTCTTTGCTCGAACCATCCAATGATCATTTAGATCATGATGAGCTAGGCCTGGAATACGATCGCAAGTTTTCCTTTGTGTTTTAGGACGACCTATAATTGGTGGGGTACTATATTCTCCTAAATAACATATGGCTGCACAATATTTCTTCAGAACTTTAAGTCTTTGTATCTCGCAATGTGTATATCTCTTAATAACATCAAACCGACTTCTTTTCAATGCATTGACCATTAATTGATAATAGGCTTGAAGGCCTGTTGTCCACAGCTTACGCTTTCTGGGTATCTATCCAGAAAGTAGAAGTATAGAAATGAAGCATTTCAGATCTTTTACATCAAGCGTAAATGTATGATCACTTTTAAACTTGGCATATTTTATGAATACATCTGCTAAAACCTCTTTGTCAAAAATGCTCAAAGCAGCAAACTATATCTAATAAAGATTTAGGATTTACAATATTCGGAATACCATATATTAAATCTAGATTTACCTTGCTGCAATGATCTGCGTTTTTGAAAATTGTTTCAATTTCCCCAATAACTGAGTTAAGGGTACTTTTATTTGATTAAACAATTATTCTGTTTATTCTAACTTTTGTATGAATAGTTGTAGTTGCCTGATATATATATATATATATATATATATATATATATATATATATATATATATATATATATATATATACGTATATAATAGTAGCCAGAGAAAGTTTGGTAAAATATCTGAGAAGAAAAGGAGCGAATAATGCAATAATAGAGTGGTTAAGAAGAGTGTATGAAAAACCTGGGTTGTTGCGAAAGTGGTAATTAATGTATCACCTTGAAGTGTGTGAGGCAGTGATTGTTGACTACGCCTAGTCTTTCAGATTCGCGGAAAGAGTTTCCATTGAAGTTATTGCGGGAACAAGATTCGACGGGGGGTGTTAAAGAATGTTAACTAGGAAATAGAAAAGGTGATTGATGAGGTGAAGGCTGGTAGAGCTGCTGGACTGGATAGGTTATAGGCAGAAATGTGGAAGGTTATAGGAAAGGAGGGAACGCAAAAGTTCGAAGAGAAGCTGAACTAAATGTGGAGAGTAAAACCAGACTTTCCAAAGGCGAGGCGTGTGGGGATTAAGTACTCGTTACACAAAGGAGGAGAAACATTAAATGTAGAAAATTATAGAGGAATATCGATTATGTGTATCGGGTACAAAATTGCAATGACGGTGGTAAAGAATAGGATAGAGAAGGAATTAGAGAGCAAATGAATGCTACCAGAGACGCAATGGGGTTTTAGAAAAGGGAGGGGAACTGGCAAGGATTGTGGAGAGAGTGTTGAAAGAAAAGGACAGTAGGTACGCAGTTTTCCTGAATTTTAAAGCAGCGTATAATCCTGTACCGGGGGAAGATTAATGAAGTATTTGAGAAGAAGAGAAATGTGTACATTAATTGTAGAATATAGTAGAAGAGTGTATAAGGAAACGTGGATGAAGACAAAAGTTAGTGAATAATAATAATAATAATAATAATATATGGGTTATTTATTGTTTATAAAAAGATATATTGATGATCATAATAATTAAGTTACAATGCCCTAAAACAATAAGTAAACCGCAGAAAGTCACGAAGTTTTATAACTTGTTCGTGACAAGCAATAAATATAAATGTTAAAATATTGAATCAACTAAAATTTAAAAATACATTAATATATAATACTAAGGGTGAATGTAAACACATTTAAATAATTAAATTAAGAATACACCACTATGACAAACAATAATGTGAATTGGAAGAGGTTTTGAGAAAAAGGCAAGTGGTGATTGGAAAAAGAAAGGTATGGATGCTTACGTATGCGGATGTTATGGTGCTTTTGGCGAGACTAGGGAGAGATAAAAAAGGTAATGCAAAGAATTGAGAGGTATTTGGACAAAAGAAGACTGCAAGTGAATGCAAGAATATCAAATTGGATGCGATTTAGGAATAATGGACGGGAAGGAAGAGTGGGTGAATTGCAATGGAATGGAAGGTGATTGAGAGGCAATTTAAATACTTGGGCTTTATATTTAAATGCACAGGTGGTACATGTTGACGAAGAAGTGGGAAAACTGACGTTTAGGCAACTTCCAATTGGCGTGCAAGCTTAGGGATGCATGTAGGTAGCACATTTTGCTGTATGGTGTAGAAACATGAGAGATAAGAAAGTATGAATGCATTGAGAGGCAGCACTGGTGTTTTTTTAAGCAGATTCTGGGGATTGAAAGGTCAACGCTTGGATACATTCTGCTTCAAATATAACGAGTGTGCATGGGGAGGAAATGAAGCTGTGTGGATTAGTTAATAAAAGATTGGTGAAAGATGTATAGAGAACATCAACGGGAACCATGTTGAATGAGTGGAGGATGGAACTCAGATAGATACATGGAAGGGCAGGAGCGTCCAAGTATATTGTGAATTGATCTTTGGATAATTGGATAAATGTGCAGACAAGGATGAAAGACAAGTGGAAGGAGGTTGAGGCGCATGAGAGGCAAAGGTTTATCGGGAGAAGCACATACAATCCGAGGTATGAAAAATTGGCAGGTATATGGGAGGATGTCAGGGTATTTGACTAAGAGTGGCTTCTCAAAAGAAGACAAAATTACCCTGGTACGAGCTAGATGCGATTTGGGAGAGAAAGAGGAAGGAATGTTCGGGCGAAGCAAAGGTATGGTAGGATTGTACTGGGCAAGAATCGAATAGATATATGGAGTCATTTGGGAGAAGTGTGTTAACGGGTATGTGAGAAGTGGATAGTAGGATAATTTAATAAATGAGAGGTGTAAAGGTTTTGGCGAGACTGGGGTGAGAGAGGGAGGTAAAGAGAAAAGTAGAATATAGTGCTTTTACTTTTCAAGGAGAATAGAATGTTGTTCTTATATGTTGAAGTTTTTTCTGTATTTTATTCTGTAGATATTTCAACGTTTTTATTGAGTACAATATCTTTGTATAGGTTGCCTCATGGTGTGTACATACTTTTGTCAGCAATAGTAGACAATCCTCTAAAGGAGAATAATGACCAGTCGATATACATACGTATATATATATATATATATATATATATATATATATAGAGTGTCAGACATGTCCCGTTAGTGTCAATTTAAACTACATCGACATCGGCATCCAAGGGATTGTTGAGCTCGAGTTCTTTAAATTTTTCTTTGTCAGTTATCTCTGGAACCGCACCAACTACAACATAACCTTTTTCCAGTATATATTGGTGATCGATGGACAAACAAAAACATATGGAGATATATGTTGTGTTCAATATGAGATGGTTAGAGAGTACGTTTAATAAATAGTGATTAATAGTTATATATTTGCTTACAGTATCAGATTGCAAATTTAAAGCTGTGATCGTCATCTTGTTGGTTTTATATATTCTGCATTCCTCTTGAAAGAGTTTAGATTTAAAATTTCTTCATTAGTCCACATGGACATTATAATTTTTTTTAAACAGTACTTCAATAATTGTTGTGGGTTGCTTCTTTATTTGCTATTGTGTATGGACATAGTTCATTATTATGACGGTGTATTAATTACCTGGCGCATAGGTATTTTCCTCCCTTATTATGCATCGATGTTTGAAGCACAGTATATGTAGTACCAAATAAATCGGAAATAATTGGGAAATCCAATAAGTGCCTTTCTATAAACAACCCTTTATATTAAAATGTTTTACCGCGTGATAAACGAGAATCAAATTTAACAAATGTAGTACCACTTCTTCACGTCTAATTTACAGTTCATTCCGAGGAATCGCTTTAACATTGTGCTTTTTGGGATAAACATATGACTCTGTTATTCCTGGCTTCGAGCTAATATCTATATTTTCCGGGGTTCCGCAGGTTTCTCATTATCGAACAGTTTTATTTTTATTATTTATCAATAAAGTCAGGACATATATTAAGAATGGCATATTTGTATTGTTTGCTCAGTATTTTTTAAGATGATTCAGACAATGTTTTCAAATATTGTTTTGATTATTAGCTTTATATTAATTACAAAATGCATGTGTAATAAAATATATTTTTTTTAATTAGTACTAAAAAAGTCTATACATTTTTAATACATAATTAGGCGCCAGCCTGAATATACATCGTGTATTTAGTTTCCTACATATACCAATAATATTTGTCAATTGAAACGTGTATAAAATAAATTAATTTCAGTTTTTTAGAAGTGAAATTAGTAGATTTGAATATAATTGTGGTAATATTATTTTATTCGTTTTTCATTTACCATCTTCGTTATCTTCTGTAGTTTATAGATTGGGTCTAATTTTAGTGAGCTTGCATATTTGAGTTTCAACATACCCTCAAAAATAAGACAGTGTATATCTTTGAAATATTCACGATATAAAATATAATTCTTTCAGTAAAAGCAAGCGTGCTGTTTTATTCTTAGTTATAAATATAGAAGATCAATTAATCTTTACTTCACAGTCTTTATTTATTATCTTTATACAAATAAATTTAAAGAATTCTGTCGTATGTATTTGGATGCTCATAATTATTTACAATTGAGTACTCATGGTAGCCTTCCTCATTTTCGACAATATCTAAGAAATATTTCACCAAGTTATATATAAACCGATGTTGGTCCTGAAAGAAAAAGAAGCATTTATTTGTTTATTTAATTTTATCACCACTGTTGGAAATTAACTTATTAACATACTAAAAAGCAATAATTATTATATTTTGGTTATTAAATATTATAAATCATAGTTTAAGCTGTCTTTCTTTGCAATTACTACATCAATAACAATACTGTATGAGCATTGTAGCCCGTACTACTAAAATTCTAAAAACTACTAAAAAAGTTTTGTTCTATATAGCATTTAAAAATATATAGCACGACCCTCATGATATTATGCTATAATAATCAGAAATTAAATCATTAAAAAAAAAACTACAAAACGCTTATAAATTTACTTTTTCTGTATTATCTTCAATTTTTTCCTCCCCCAGTAATTATACTTCTTTCCATATTAATTTTTTTATATTTATTATTAGCAATAATATACTTAATTAGTTTACTTACGATATTTGTCATGAAATTTTTATCAACAAATCGCATTCCTTGTACCGCCCATATAAGGTCAAATGTATTTTCGTATTTTATTTTCTGCAGAACTAGATCCGCACAGATAAACAATCCGCAACCAGTTAGACCATCTCTAAAAATAATATATTGTATATTGTTAGGTTTGCTTATGCTGCTATTTATTTTTTTACGAATAACATATTTTATAAACATAATATTTATTACCAAGGTTACACAAAACTGAAATGAAAATTTTATAAAATTATACATTTAATTAATACTTAGACACAGAAATATACAATAATGCAAAATATATTAGTGATAATACGTAAAAATTAAATTCACTAAATTGAGTAAAAATAATACGCTTAAACAAATTAGGGAGTATTTTATTATTTACCTAATTCACACTATATTATGGAAATAGAAATCAAAAGAAGCAAGTGAGTCGTATTTTTATAATTAGATAACATTTTAAATCAAGAGCAGATATTAAGCATAGACAATCATCATCATTATTTAATATTTTTCAACTTAATCATTCAATTAATTCATTGCCGTTAAGAGATTTCGTACTTTACACAATTGATATACAATATGTATACTTTTATCTCTCTATGTTTAATTTATAAATACAATATATATTGTTTGAATAATGTTTCTAATGGGAGGGGGACAACAGTATCTTTTAGCTCCCAGGTAATTTATTTGCAATGGTTGGAGATAGTTACGGAGTAACCTTTTAACTGTGAATTCCCCACGCTGTTTTCCTAAACCGCTCCGTTTTGCACATTAATCAGTCTTTTGTTAAATAGTTTAGTCTTTCCTTAAAAACAAGTTGTTACTTTAGTGTATTTATTACCCGATTGCTCGGTGAAATTGATAGTTTGGTGAAATTTTAATAACATTTTGGGGTGATAATCTTATTTTTACCCGTAAGTAGACAATGAATGGATCATTAGGCTCAAGAAACATGGCAACTTTCTCCAAAAATCAAGGCCTCGTTAAAGCATATACCAAAATGGCTAGTCTTTTATAGGTTGTTAAATTTCTTCAGCATATAATAGATCAAATAACTGGAACACATTTTGTTGGTTGTACTCTAGGCGATGCCACTTATTTGGGCGAATCCCGACGGACACTCAGGTTCATATTTTAACCGCTATGATCTAACCCTGGTCAAGGTGCAGAAGCTGGCGATCGCGCAGTCAGTTCATCAATTAAATCTTCAAGAACGATGAGGCTGCGTAAAGAAGTAAGACCAGAAGCCATTCAGGTGGCGGGAATTACCAACGAGATCGTATTTGCACCAAATCCCCTGCTTCGTGGGCTAGGTGATTACGAGTTGTAAGGTGGAAAATGATTTTTGAATGTGATTTCTAGAGCTCTCGAGACATGTGTGGCTAGTAGATTAAGCTGTCTATAATTAATGTCAATGTCAATCACCAAGGAATGAGATGTACTGGCCCTTACCAGCATGAAGATTTTGACCAGAAGGAAGTCCTGCAGCAAAAACTTACAAACTTGTTGATCTGGTCTCTTGGTGATAGGAATTTAACTTGTAAAATCACTTTTAGGCAATTTCTTGCTCTCCTAATTATTTTAGAAGAAAAATATTAGCGACCAAAATTATTTAGAATAAAAGTACTACAGAAATTGACAACTTCAAAGAAGAAGAGAAACTTGCAGGTGAGCGAGCGATCGCCTTTGCGAACCTTAACTAAACTAAGGCATCCCAAAAATCCTCTAAATAGTCTTTTTAACACACTACTCTACTAAAAAACCCAAGTAATTCCCATTGAAAACCGCCTTGAACACCTTACTATAAAATTTGCCACTAACCCTGGTATCCAAGACATCCTCAAGCATCTACGAGGATGTTTGAAAAGTCCGTGCAAAGTACGAGAGATGCACACCAAGTTTCAGCCACACCAGCAGTTGTGGTCTCAAAATTAATGGAAATAGGATTCCAACTTGTTTCACACTCTTCGGAATTTCGTGTGGTGATTAAACATTATTTTATGAAAGGTAAAACGCCTCAGGAGACTAAAGAGAAACTTTATAAACAATATGGTGACTCTGACCTTCGATTAGAACACTTTATAAGTGGTTTCAAAATTTTTGGACTGGTCATATGGGTACAAGTGATGCTGAATGTTCTGGACGGCCTATGGAGGTTTCGATTCCAGAAATCATTGATCAAATCCATGATATGGTAATGGATAACAGAAGAGTTAAGGTGCGTGTGATTGCTAGTGCTGTGAGTATCTCGACTGAAAAGGTACATAATATTTTGCATAAACATTTGGACATGAGAAAGCTATCCGCAAGATGGGTGCCGCGATTGCTTGTGCTTGCCCTAAACCGGAATCGTGTAAAGTGTTGCAAGGATGGTTTGCAGCTGTTCTAGAAGAATCCGTCGTTTCGTCACTGTGGATGAAACATGGATACATTACTATATTCAATATAAACAAGGGGGAATCTGCACCCAAAAAGGCGAAGACCATTCCTTTGGCCAGAAAGGTTATGGCGACTGTCTTTTGGGATTCGCAAGTGATAATCCTTATCGACTATCTGGAAAAGGGTAAAACTATTACAGGTAAATATTATTTATCGTTATTGGACTGTTTGAAAACCGAGCTGCAAGAAAAGCGCCCGCGATTGGCCCACAAGAAAGTCCTTTTCCATCACGACAACACACCAGCAGTTGTGGTCTCAAAATTAATGGAAATAGGATTCCAACTTGTTTCACACTCTTCAGACTTGACTCCCTTGGACTACTATTTGAAGAAATGGCTGGCGGGACAAAGATTTTATTCAAACGAGGAGGTGATTACAGACACTAATGGATATTTTACAGACATTGACAAATCCTAATATTCATATTAACATAGTTTGTTGATCCCGATATTAGAATATCGTTGGACGAAGAGTATAAGGCTAAAAAGAGACTATGTCTCCTCGTAAGTTTACCCCGCAATCTTTTACACCTCCCTAAAACCAACATAATTTGCATCATCATCAACATAATCATCAACAGACAACTAACAAAGACTGGCAGAAAGTCCATGGGTCGATAGCCGTAAAGTAAATCATATACAATGCAACAAATAATAAATAAAGATGTTTGTATCACATTTTCCATGATTTGGCGCAAATGTTAAAATATTATTTGTCATGTTTGACGTGATAATTTATTTTACTCTTGAATAATTAAATAAAATATCTTATACAATTAGTGAAAAAAATTAATTTCTCAAGTAGTTCTATTCCGGATAAAGTGTTCATGAGGTTCGCAACTTGTTTGCTGGTTTATATCCGTATCGACCGATACCCGCAAAATCAACAATTCAAAACATCATTTTAAACCAAGAAAAATATGGATCAGTTCTTAAACCGTGCCAACTCTGTTTAAAACGTTATTTAATTTAGTGGAGAAAGAACAGATTGTTCAAAACAATATGAACGAAATAAATAATATTTCCGCTGCTATTGCTAATTACAACATTAGCACTCGTCAAATTGCTAAGGATTTAGATATACACCATACAACCGATTTCAAAGTTTTAAAGAAGGCTACGTTTAAATCTTACAAGTACTCTAACTTTAACTGAATGTTATCCAAATACTTGGTTAGGACGCAGAGGACCTGTTAATTGGCCAGCCCGTTCACTATATTTAGCCACGAACGATTTTTTTATGCAGAGCTACTTGAAATCCAAGATTTACGGAACGAGAAATATAAACGTCGAAATTTTGAAAATTAAAATGAATGAGGAATGCAGTAGAATAACAAACACACAACTTTTAAATGTGCGCAAACTTTTTACTATAGACTTGGTTTTTGTTCAGCTTCGAATGGAGGTTTATTTATTGATTGGTATTTATTTGGATTGTTACAAAATCATGTTTGAATCTAATTCAAAAATGTGTGTATATTATTTTTAAAATAAAACAAGAAATTGTTTTTTTTTTCACTTATTGTATAAGTTGAAGACATTTTATTTCTACAAAAGTAAAACTAATTATCACGTCAAAAATGACAGTTTAAAATGTAAACTTTTGCGCTAAATCATGGAAAATGTGATGTTCGTAAAATATTAACTTTTAATTCTTTATTTTCTTTTCTCAAAATAGGTTTTGAAGAAAAAAATTGTCTGGCTCTGTAAATTCTCAAATTTTATAGTTTATTAAATAACCACATTTTTCCTAAATGGCTTACTTTTTTAATCGATCCACTAAATATATTCTTTTTTTGGAACAACCTGTAACTTACATTTTTTAAATTAATCTTAAAAGAACAAAGATTTAACTATTTTAAAGAAAATAATCTTATTTGCGGCAATTAATTCGGTTTTGGACTTAAGACTCCCTTGTATTAATTATATAAAATATATTAGAATGTAACTAAAAAAAGAGAAGGTGGTGTAGTGGTTAATAAATTGATTAACACTTAATCCAACAAATTTTTGGAAACAAAAACTCTAAAGGTCTAATTTATACAAGCTATGTTAAAATACTCACGATATATTAGGAAAACTATAAATATTGTAAAAGAGTAGAATACGGTTTAACCGAAAGTAATGTCAATTTTACATGAAATACCATGTATATTATGTTAATTTCGAATAAGGCTTTTATTGCCAGTTTAAAAAATATTTTATATTTTAATATAACACGATTATACCTTTCTTATAAACTTGGTTTAACACATTTATCCATCACCGTATATTAATTAAAAAACTATATCAATAAATTGAAACTTACTTGCAACACAAAAGGATGTCCTCTTCGGCAATATTAAGGGCGTAGTAACATTTTAAAAGCGAATAAAAGTCCTTCTCGCATATTGGTGTATATCTTCTATACGTCCATTGCTTATAATAGATTAGTGATACTGTCCTGTTGCTCTAGAAATATAAAAGTTTTGTTAAATTAGAATAACAATTGTTTGTTTTATTTTATAGCTACTGACGCAAATACTTATTATTATTATTTTAGCAATAATAATTTGTACTTTCATATTATTTTAGCTGTTTATTTTGATATTTAAAACTTCGCGCCACGAACGTTGCTAGCAGTATATATTGTATACTTGTAGGATTGGGTTGGCAACACCGGGATGAAGACGGATGAGGCGGTAGGGTGAGAGCAAGGACAGTCTGATGTGCGCCGCTGCACGCAACGGTCGTGTTTACAATGTAACATATTTATCTAATCAATCACTGTACGATTTGCCATTTGTTTAATTAAAGTTAGTTACCATCACAGACTCGTTTAATGATCCCACAATTTTGGGGGCTCGTCCGGGATATAAACAAAATCGAGAGTGATTTAGCACAATTAAATAAGTGGTGTATAAAACGAGCAAATGTACGAGTGCACGCGTTTTGAGTGAAACAAAAGACTCAGCTAGGAAGTTAGAAAGAGGCGCGGCGCAATGATAAAAAGACGTCCCGAACAAAAGCACCGAAAAAAACGACGAGCGGCGTGGAACACGTGCGAAATATACGTAGTGGCGCAAAAAAGACGACAGTAATTAAAGACGATAGTAAACAAAGACGCAAAGTAAATAAGTGAGTTAAAATTGAGAAACTAGCAGACAATAGGGTAATTATTAGAAACATTAATAAGGAATCTGCAAAAGCGGTGCGCGCCTTGCTTAAAGCCGAGTTGGGAATGAAGGTGACAGAAACAACCACAAGGGGCTCAGGGAATTTTTGGGATTGAGTGGGAGCACAGACTCTGAAGAATTTAAGAAGTTGGTTGCTACACTAGAAAATTTAAACGTGAGTGAGTTGGCATGCGTAGGTGACTTACTGAATTTGGATACAGACGGTAAGTGACGTGTCTATTTCAAACTACGAAGAAATGGAAAACGACGACGAAAGCGAACAGGACGGTATTGAATGACGGAAAGACGAAGATAATGTTGAAGCAGCGAACAGATGTGCAACACCCGAGTATAACAGATGTAACCAACCAACCACAGAGCTTTTCATTTGCTTTTAGGGATGTTTAGGATATAATTCGAGCGTTCAGTGGGAATCACGAATACTCCATAGACAAATGGATCAACAACTTCGACGAAACGACAAATAATAGGAGATGTGCTTGATACATTGCAAGACGCCAATCTGTTTACCATATTAGACTTGAAGAAGGATTCTTTCATGTGCCAGTTAAAGAAGATAGTCGAAAATACACAGCCTTCGTTATAACACACAATGGACAGTATAGGTTTACAAAAGTGCCATTTGGTTTCTTTAACTCGCCAGCGGTATTCCAAAGGTATGTGAATACAGTATTTCGAGACCTAACTAGAAGGAAGATAGTTTCCATTTATATCGATGATTTCGTTATTTCGGCCAAAGGCCAGAATGAAGGGCTTGCAAGGTTGTAGTTGGTGTTGCAAGTGGCGAGTGAGCATGGATTAGAAATAAACTGGAAGAAGTGTCATTCCTATAGAAACGGGTATAATTCCTTGGTCACATAATTGAAAGCGGTAAGGTGTATCCGGCCAAATAGAAAACCAGAGCAGTGAGAAAATTTCCAGAACCGGAAAATGTGAAACAAATCCAGAGTTTTTTTAGGTTTAACAGGATACTTTAGGAAACTCATTCCCCAGTACTCGACAATGGCTAAACCATTAACAAATCTTCTGAAGAAAGAAGCAAGATTTAAATTTAAAGATGAAGAGAAGTCAGCATTTGAATCGTTGAAGGAGGCGTTAACGGATGGCCCAGTACTCATATTTATAAACCTGGTTTGGAGACAGAAATACATATGGACGCAAGTATAGATATATAGATATAGTATAGCTATGGAGCAATTTTGCTACAAAGATGCTGTTGAATTCGTATATTAATTCGTGTGCGTTGTAAAGGCACTTATTGAATCGACTTGAAGAAAGTAGAAGTTGTTTGGTTGAACAATGCTTTAATAAATACTTTCGTTTTTACAGATTATGTTTTACGTCGCGTTGTTGATTATTTTCTGACGCCGCTTATCGGGTGTTTCAACTGTCCTCGCACACACCCGAACACTCGATTCTTTATCCGCGGCCCGTGCACGGCGCATCGGGTAACGTCGCACGTCGGACACTAGATTTTAATGTATCATGTTTTGTTTCGGCACGTAGGCGTTAATTTCTAGCGTAAATTACACACCTAATCCGAACATGCCGCCGCCTCCTGCAGGACTGCAGCCACCACCCTCTTAACTGATGGGCAAAATTGCCAAGCGTGTGATCGCTCGTTTGTATTCTCCCGAAGTCGTCTTGATGGTAGTCACTCGGGGAACATCATCGCTTCCAGGGTGAAGTCTTGTAATTCGTCCTACCATCCATTTCATTGGGGGAACGTTGTCTTCCTGGACGAGGATCAGATCTCCAACATGGGGCGCCTCCTTCTGTGAAGTCCATTTGTGTCTCTGCAGACGGCTCGGGAGATACTCCTTTGTCCAGCGCCTCCAAAACTGCTGTCGGATATGTTGTATGTGTTGCCACCTTGATAATCTACTGATTTGTATGGCAGCCAAATCCGGATCTGCCACAGAGGTTACACAGTCTCCGACAAGAAAATGTCCAGGGGTTAAGTAGGAGGGGTCATTAGGATCCTCTGACATTGGTGTTAAGGGACGTGAATTTAATATTGCTTCTATCTGACAAAGTAACTTAGTAAACTCTTCAAAATTAAATTTCCCCTCCCCCATAACTCTGCGCAAATGGTTTTTAACATTTTTTATGCCGGCCTTCCAGAACCCACCAAAATGTGGTGAGCGAGGAGGTACAAAATGCCAAGTTATCCCTTCGGCGGCAAATGAATCAATCATTTTGTGCTTGTGGGTTTGATTATTGAAAAGATTGACTAAGTCCCTCAGCTCATTGTTTGCACCGACAAAATTCGTACCATTATCGGAATATACATGCGCTACTCTTCCTCGGCGTGCAATAAACCCACGAAAAGTAGCAATAAATGCTTCTGTTGGCAAGCTACTAATTAATTCTATGTGAACCGCTCTTGTGACGAAGCATATAAACAAAGCAGCATAAGCTTTACGCGATTTAGAGTTTCTGCCGCCCTCTTTAATCAAGAATGGCCCACAAAGATCCACGCCCGTGCTATGGAACCGTTTCTGAATAGTTATACGAGCGGCCGGCAAATTGCCCATGACTGGGTTTGTAATAAATGGATTCGCCTTAAAACAAATTATGCATTTCCTTATTACACCCTTTACAGTATTTTTTGCAGAAATTGGCCAATATGTTGTTCTAACTGCAGCGAGTGTTGAGTTGAGCGTGTAAATTTGCAATGTGTACGTGTCTAATAATTAGCTTTGTAAAATCATGTGACCCAGGCAATACTATAGGGAATTTTTGATTATAAGGTATATTCGCATGTTTTAGTCGACCCCCCACTCTTATAACTTTATTTTCGTGGTCAAAGAATGGCGCCAGTTGCCTTTTTTTTAAATTAACTGTTGCGGTTAATTTCGCCTGCTGTTAAAAGCTTAGAATATTCGTCCGAAAATGATTGCTTCTGCACGATTTTCACCAAAAATAGAGTTGCCTTTTTATACTCTTGATTGTTAATTGGCCCATAGCTGCATTCATTAGCCGCCTTAGAATTATTTAAGAATCTCAGAATATATGCAAATACACGTGTTAATTTTGCTAAACTGGAATATTTATTAAATAATTCAAAGTTATTAATTTGTCTGTTGTTTACTGACACCGACAGGCAATTGTTTTTAATATCAGGCAAGTCTATTATTGGATTAAATTTATTTTCAAGACTAAAAAACCTTTTCATTGCAAGGTTTCGGGATTCGCCTAACATTGAACAATTACTTTTGAATGGGAGAGTTACTGTGAACCGACCAGTTTGATCATCGCGCTTAACATTTTGAATAAAATTTTCCTCGCATTCTAATTCAAGTGGATTAAGGCATTTCTTGCTGTCGTCTACCTCCTCCAATTTCCAAAAGCGTTCTGGATCAAAATGTGGTGCAACGGATGCTAAATTGCACGATTGATTGCTATATGCAGTTACTCCCCCACCGATAACCCATCCGAAACGCGTCTTATTCAGTATCGGTTTACCTGCACCTAACTCAATTTGATCCACGCACAACGTACGCCAATAAAGGTCCGCGCCGATTAATAGATCAATTTTTCTTGAAATATTAAATTGCGGGTCGGCTAATTTAATATTGGCTGGGATATCTAAGTTATCTCTTTTAAATGTACGACTGGGCAATGGATTAGTTACATTTTAAGCAATTAAACAATTTATTTCGGTTGAATACTGATTGTACTTAGATTTCAATTTTAGTTTGCCTACTTCACTAATTGACATTTCCGTTTTATTGACACCGCTTAATTTCACACTTATTTTACTACGCGGAATTTGTAGCTTGTTAGCTAAATTACTTGAAATTATATTCGCTTGTGACCCGTTATCAAGTAGCGCTCTAGCCGTGTGTAGCTTTCTATTGGAATCAAAAACAGTAATTATTGCCGTAGATAAACAAACTTCATAATTATCACTTACGTGATTAGAGTTTGAGCTTGATGCCACATCGTCTGAATGAATTAATGTGTGGTGATGTTTTCCGCATTTAAAACAAGGGCGCCCATAACATTTTTTTAGAGCATGATTGGCGGGTTTGAGGCATTTTGCACAATAATTAATTTTTTTTATTTTGGATATACGTTGTTCCACGGATAACTTCAAAAAATGTTCGCATTTATATAATGAATGCGTTTGATTGCAAACAATGCATTTTCTTTCAACCGCGGTAAAATTACTACTAGCCTTATTTTTCAAATCCCTAATGAGATTAGAACCCTCAAGCGCATCACATTTTTGTCTTACAAAATCAGTTAGTTCTTTAACTGTTATGAATTCGCTTTCTCGTTTGAGTGTTCGTTCCCATTCTAATATGGTATTCGCGTCTAACTTAGATAAAATTATAGCGACCAACAAATCACTATAATTATCAACAGGGCGCTTTAAACCTCGAAGTGATCTCACATTTTGTGTGATTCATTCTTAATTCAGACCCTGATTCGTTTTTACACGAAGCCGTATTCAAAATTCCCCTTAAGTGGAATAAAATTATTTTATTTTAAAAGTCGTACCGCTCCAAAATAGATTCCCAAGCCTCTTTGTAATTATTGCCTGACAAACTAATTCCCTGCAACAGCTTAGCCGTGTCGCCCGTCAAACAAGACATTAAATATCGCTGCTTTTCCAATGAGCTGAGTTTATCATTGTCATGAATCATTGATACAAACATGTCTTTGAAACCCAACCACTCGTTAAGATTTCCCGAAAAACTTGGAATATTTAATTTTGGTAAATTAATAGTTTCACTATTTTGACCTCCCGACTCTATCCTACTTACTGAATTATTTAAACTGTTTGTTGGCTCTACTTCCATAATAAGATTTTTAATTAGTTTAATTGTTTCGAAAAAGCTATCATCAAAATTATCACATTCCGCTTCTGTATTAGCGGCCTCGTCAGCACTTAATAATTCAATTTGTGGCTGAATAGTGTAAAATGAATCATACGTCGTCTCTAAACGTGATAATTTATCCTTTAGTATAATTACATTAAGCTGTGTTTTATCAACAATGTTTATGTACTTGTTTTTTGCACGAGTTAATTGAGATTTAAGAATACTACGCTGCTGAATGAATCCCTTTAAATCCATTTTGAATTATTTGATTTAATTTAAATTTAAAATTATATGAATTTTAACTATCGACTACCTGATAGAAGCAATATAATTACACGGGGAACAGGACAACGGTAGGAAATTAATAGAGTGTCGGAGACTCGCAGAATTCCTCCAATACGCCTTCTGGTCACTCCCGCTTTGAACACGATGTCGGTAGATGCAATACCCTCCAAAAGTCGGCTAAGGCTCTGCTCAGGACACGGATGGGCGCCTTCGACGTTGTGTTCTTCAACTTCAAATTCTTCAATTCACAGGATATCTCTTTACTTCGTTAGCATCCGGTTCGAAGGACCAATGTTGAATTCGTATATTAATTCGTGTGCGTTGTAAAGGCACTTATTGAATCGACTTGAAGAAAGTAGAAGTTGTTTGGTTGAACAATGCTTTAATAAATACTTTCGTTTTTACGTCGCGTTGTTGATTATTTTCTGACGCCGCTTATCGGGTGTTTCAACTGTCCTCGCACACACCCGAACACTCGATTCTTTTTCCGCGGCCCGTGCACGGCGCATCGGGTAACGTCGCACGTCGGACACTAGATTTTAATGTATCATGTTTTGTTTCTTCACGTAGGCGTTAATTTCTAGCGTAAATTACACACCTAATCCGAACATGCCGCCAGATAGCGTAAATTACACACCTAATCCGAACAGATGCCCTAATGACAATCAGTATATTACATGTCAAAGAAGACTACGGAAGCAGAACAAAAGTACTCAAGTTATGAACTAGAAGTTTGGCAATGATAGTTCAAAATTATAACCGATTGTGACGCATTTACAAAAACGGTATACAAGAAGGACGTGAACGCAAGAGTCGCAAGATGAGTGATGATGCTATCCGAATTCGAATATGAGATTGAGCATCGCCCAGGCACAATAATGCGGCACGTAGACAGTTTAAGCAGATATACAGTTATGATGATAGTTGATAGTAGAGTCAGCAAGATCCGAAAGGCCCAAGACGATGACGAGACGATTAAGGCGCTTAAAGAAATCTTGAAAGAAAATTAAGAACATTATGACCACTTCATAGCCAATGATGTTTTGCACAAGATGAAGAATGGAAGACAGCTGTTGGTTATTCCAGAAGATATGCAAACGAACATAATAAAAGACGTTCGGGAACGAGGACACTATGCTGTGAAGAGAACGAAGGATATAATAGAGCAAGAGTACTATATCCCAAGTCTTCAATGCAAGATAGAAAGGGTGATTTCTTGTTATATCCCATGCATAATGGCGAACCGGAAGAATGGTAAGAAAGAAGGTTATTTGAACCCCTTGCCAAAAGAAGACGAACCCTTACGAACTTACCACATAGATCATTTAGGACCTTTGACGTCGACGAACAAGAATTATAAGCACATATTTGCAGTAATGGACTAAAATCCACTACTACAAAAGAAGTAATCATGAAGCTGGACCAACAGAAGAAAAACTTCGGTAATTTCTGCTGAATAATCTCAGACAAAGGCTCAGCATTTACGAGTCTAGAGTTTAAATACTATTGTGAGCGCGAGAAGATAGAACATACAGTACAGGACTTCCAAGAGCGAACGGTCAAATCGAGTGCTAGAACAGAGTAATCATTAGCGTTGTAAGTAAGCTTGAAGTCAAAGCCCATACCAATTGTTATCAGTACGTGGATGATGTCCAAAGAATAATCAATGAGACGTATTAAAGGAGCATTGACACCACTCCATTTGAGCTACTGATCGGAGTCAAGCTGAAAAGTCCTGATGACTTGCTGATCAAACAGATGGTAGAAGAAGATATCGTGAAAGAGGCAGTTTAAGAATGAATGCAAAGAAACAAATACAGGAAGTCTAAGAAGAAATCAGGAAATATAACAATTTACGAAGACCAGACCCAAGAAAGTACACTGTCGGTGACTTAGTTGCCATAAAGAGGACGCAGTTTGGTCTAGGACTTAAGCTCAAGGCAAATTACCTAGGTTCATACAGGGTTAAGAGAGCCGAGTACAGCGATACATACGATGTAGAGAAGGAAGGAACCCAAGAAGGCCCATACAACACTTCCACTTGCGCCGAGTTCATGAAACAGTGGTGCCCTGAAGATGATGACATGGAGTCCTCCGAGGCGGATGATTCTCCAGGATGGTCGAATCTAGGATCGCGTTAGCAACACCGGTCTGAAGAGGGATGAGGCGGTGGGGCGAGAGCAAGGGCAGTCAGATGTGCGTCGCTGCACGCAACGGCCGTGTTTACATTTTTACACCATCACAGGCTCCAATACTGAAGATTTCATAAATAAAATTGATGAGCTTGCGGCAATAAGGAATGTAATAACGGCTGAGTATTTGAACAAAAGAGAAAAAAGAAACTCGCGGGAAACTATTTTACGAAAATTCGTGCCTAATTTTGACGAACTTTCAACGACTCAAAAGAATGAACTGGCATTAACCTGTAGAGATTTTACGCTCGTCTGTGGTGCGTTAGAAGCGCTTTTCTGTAGCGACACGAAGTGGCTCCTTGTGAATGGGCACTGAGTGTTTATTATCAATAGCTAACCGACTTAGTGCTATAAATGTACATTTATATTTATATTTATATTTTCAGTTGTTACTTATACGCAAATGTAAGCTAATAATGAATTCAGAGAGGTGTGGCTTATATAAGAAAAAACTGAATAATCTACATTTAAATATATTTTTATTAGTCTAAAAGTTTCGATATTTTTTATTTTAAAAAATCAATAAGAATAAAATTATAATTTAAAAGACACGCGTATTTAAAAAAAAAATACAGAAAAAGTGTTACGATGGCTACAAGCCTTATAAAAATTTAAAAGTTTTAATCTAGTTTGTAATTAAATTGATATTCAGTAAACATTTTTGTATGATCTATTTGTTAGAGAGTGAGATAGAGGCCACCCACACACCTGCTAAAATAAAAACATTATGTTGATGTTATGATTTTACATATAAGCGTTGTCGTAGATTATATTTTATTATATATGTAGGATAAGTGGGTGGCCACTAAGCCAGCTAGGAGAAAAGGAACAGCAGATTGTAATGTTGATCACTCACCCTCAGAAAATCAGATTCACTAGGATATTATTATGAACTAATCATACGCCTAAGACTTTTAAAAATATCTTCTAGTTAGATTGGATCTAAACAATCGACCACCTTTGATGAATGTAACAACAAATAAGAGCTAAGAAAGTAGAGTTTAAACGTGGAGCAATGCCCTGAAAGAACTTTATTTCTTAGAATTTCGAGATGAATTGAAATATGGAATAATATACAGGGTGTTCCGTTAAAGAAAAAGTAAGTTTGTTTTGTCCTGCCTTTTTAACTGATCCTGTATACTTAATTTATCCTGGTAGTTTTCAAGAAATCCTAAAACTTTTGTATCTTAACATTTTTCGCTAGCTATCTTACTTTAGGAGATATTCGACTGTTTCCATACATACCAGTAACCCTGTATATATAAATAATAAATCTGGCCACATGGCGAAAAACGACTCACGGAATTCCTACATCTTAACAACGTCCACCCCAAAATCCAATTTACAATGGAAATAAAAAGACTGTTTTCCGAAAACCGACACATAAAAACAGACGCCTGCACACAGAATCAAACCACCATCCAGAAGCAATCACTAGTTAAGAGTCTCATCACAAGATCAGAACGTCTAGAAGATCCGACTCATAGACCTGAAGAAATGGAAATCGTTAGACAAGCATTAGCCCAGAATGGTTTCAATACTCATTATATCAACAAAACGATGAAATCAAAACCCCGTGAAAAAATCGACGAACCACCAACATTAATAGCATCATTCCCATAGAGACAAAAATGACCGCCTTTTCAAAAAACATAACCTCGCCACAGCTTTACAACACAAAAAGTGGGAACATAACAGGGAGCCACAAAGATAAAATCCCTTTCGGAAGTCAAGGCGTTTACGAAATCAAATGCAAAGATTGCAACCAAACATACCTTGGACAAACCAATAGAAAAATAGGCGTGAGAATAGCAGAATACTTAAATGCTGTCAAACAAAATCAGTCAAGATCATCGTTAGCACCGGCTACCAAATTGATTTTGATAACATAAAAGTCCTATCTGCGACAAAATATTCCTGTTATGTCCGGGGTCAGGTTTATTTAATAATAATGTGCTCCCTTTGCCGGTCGGCCTCTGACTGGCTTACCGTTTAACCGCAACCTTAAATATACCACAATTCCAATTCTCACATTTTTTCTCCTGGGGGCCATCTTCTTTACAAATCCGGATGCACTGCAGCCTAGGTGACTTATTGTACTTCCCCATATTGCCTTACTTACGCAACCTTTCCAAACTTGATGCCCTGCACTAACTTGTACAGGTCCTTCAGGGGTTGCGCACGGAAATCATTTGGTATTATCTGTCTATTACCAAATGTGAGCTGTCTTTTGTTTTCAAACTTATTACAACTATACAGAATGTGCATTGCTGGTTTCGGTGTTCTTATGCGGCCTGTTTGCAGTCCTATAGTTGTCTTCAGCTGTGCCAGTAGTCCTGCAGCTTAGTTAGAATTGGGCCCTCTTATGATGGCCTTACTGTGGTTAAGGCCTGGTCTGCTTTCCCAGTATACTTTGTGTTTGTTGCGAGTCCACTTTCTGACTTCAAAGCAGTCTGATACCAGTTATGATGAAGTCTTTTGGCTTTGGAGAGCCTTCAGTGCCGCCTGGCTGTCAGACATGATATAGATACGAATGTTTCGTGGCAGTTCCTCTCTATATTGGTTCACGTGTATTCAATTATCGCAAAACTGAAAGCCGTCTATTATGCATGATCAAAACAGACGATTCAATTTCCTGGAAATCTATCTTAAATCAAATAGAATTGAAAAAATGGTGATGTGGCCATCATAGTACTTTCCCTATATTTTTCTCGAAAACTATGAGATTTACGCAAAAAGGATATTCTTAATAATTTATTCATTTTTTAATTCTCTATAATTATTTGTTATATAAGTTTCATGTAACTCCAACAGTTAATTAACAATTGGCAAAAAATGTCTAAATTTTCATTTTTTATATTTTTTCTCAAAAGTTAAAAATTTTATGAAAAATACGTTTAAATAAAACTTGTTCAGTTTTTTATTCTCTTTAACTTTTGTTTGAATCGTTTTTTAAAATTTTTCATATTTAGAAAAATATCACCAAAAAACAAAAAAAAGTCTCGAGTAAACATCAACTTCCGGTCTTTGAATGTTTACCAAAAGCTTTTCAGTTCCAGTTTTTAATGATAAAACCTTAAGTTTAAAGTTTTATCTCAATCAGATTATTCGTTTTTGAGATACAGCGCCCACCGACAGACAGACAGACAGACAGACGGACAGACAGACACACACACAGACACAAAAATTTTTTTTCCAGAAATTAGTGTAATGGGTTCAGGGGACCCCAAAACGGATATTTCCGCAAAAAAAAATTTTCAACAAAAAATCACGATCACAATACTTCCCCTATATTTCATATAGGGAAAGTAAAAAAACAGAAACAAAAACCATCAGAGGTCATACAAAAATATTCTTTCGAAGGAAAGTGATATTTACCTAATAGTATTTCTTAGAAATTTCCACAAAAGTTATTGCAAATGACATATAGCATTAAAATCAGATGTTCTGGACACCAGATCTATATAAACTAATTTTAGGATTGATTTCTTAAGACAAACCGAATTCTAGATTAAAATAGCCCAAGAAATATGAAAATTCTACAACACTGCCGATCAATACAATAATCCCAGAATTTGATCCAAAGTATTTATAAGAGAGAAGATCCCGGAACCGAAACTGTTTATAGAACAGCCAAAATAAAAATAGCTTTTACAGATTTAAGCGATACGGAGAATCCAGATAATCTATTATAATTAATCTCTGGGTGGATAAATGTTCTTAAATACACAAGAACGAATACCTACTAACAATTTTTTTCCTGCAGAAATTCAAAGATATATTCAGTAAAGATGATCAAGCCACTTATATAATTTAGAAACTAACTTTCATTCACCTGAAAAACCCATAAATTTGCGAAACAGTTGTGAAAATAAACACTATTTTTGAAAATCACAAATAATTTAATATAGTATGACTCACCTATTCAACAAAAACAATTATCGACTTTCAATGGTTGCTGATAGTCCTCAACGTCAACTACTCGTTAAGATAATTGGGCACAACGAATTTCTCCCTATCAAACACACTAGGAGCAAGTAGAATGCTGTCCTGACTATAACCGGCAATAGAGTTCTCTCGGGTTTTATATGTCCAGATGCTTATTTAATATCTTCCTACCATCGAACTGCGAGCTAATAATAAGGCAGATACTAAGTTTAACAAAATAATTAACTGTACCATTAGTGCGATTTCAGGCGGTTAATTCAGATAAATTACAACTTGTTTATGAGAAGTCTTCTGAAAAATAAGGGAAACCAATCGCCCAAGACTCATCATTTTCCACCAGGACTCTAATTAAAAGGTCGTCTGTCGTACAGCCATAATTTAGCATTCAATGACTTGTTTTCTATCCAGAATAAATTAGGAGGTCATCGTTTTAAGACGTCAAAAAAACTTGTTGAGATTTTAAAATGCTAGTTTTAGGTGGAAAAAGTGCTTCGAAAATTCGTTTGTATTGATCTTCATGAAATATATTTTAAAGAATAATAAATGTTCTCTATTCCCTAAATACAAAAGGAAGCCCTAGTAATAAGCAAAATATTTTGCATTTTAATTCAATATGTGTTACTTTGGTAAAGTTATTAATTGCTTTATTCTTTTTTGAAGTATTGCTAATATTTCTTTCTGTATTTTGTTAAACACAAACAATTTGTTCGAAGAACTCTCGAACATGTATAATTCGAATCGTTTATTTTTTATTCTTTATTCAATAATATTAATTAAAATTAAAAAGTAATTTAAATTTAGAGACAAATTTATTCTCTCTATTTGCATATACTGCTAATGTTGAAATGTTAAAAAAACGTGATTAATTAAATTAGATAAGATATTACCTTATGTTTTTGTAGTATATTTAACTTATAGAGAATAATATTATTTTGTTTATAATGTTCCCGGCACTGGATGTGAATATCATTTATGCTGCAGCTGCCACCATAAGAAGGCCAAAATTTGTTATTCGTCTAGCAAATAAAAAAAACATTAGTGCATAGGTATTTACCAATTAACTATTATACCTCATCAATATTTTGCAGGACGATTATTATCTTTATTTCACTTGATAAAATGAATTTCCAAAATTGGTATAGGTTCCTCCTCTCTATCGTTTGAACGACGAAAAAATTGCATTGATTTTCGTATCCAGGAATGACCGTAGCTTTGATTTCATTAGGTACCTTCCTCTTACCTAAAATTACAAAATGAATACTTATAATACTAGTTGTTAGTGTTTTACGAAGGATAATAGGAAAGTAGCACTCGTTTGTATTATGCTGAGCGCTGGAAAATAGCCGGATGTGTGCTAACATGTTCACTTGGCAGTATTGACTATGTTGTTTGTACAGGTGTTAATAATATTCATGACAATAAAGAAAGAAAAAGAAATTTTGTGAATTTAGCGATGTGATTAATGGAAGAAATGTGTCGCACATTGCGATATTCACCGTCAATTGAAGAATATGTATCATAATGAATATTTTTAGATTATTTATTTATAAAATATAAGATATATTGCAAATAATTTGCCATAGATTACGATATTAGGGTTGAGATTATTTAAAAATATGTGAATTGCACTTGTGACTTATGCCTTACCTAAATAAAAGTTGTTCGAAGCAATCGCTTTATGAATTACTCTTAATATCTTCTATATTTTAAACTTTAACTTATAGGCTATATCTGTATACATTTTAAATTTGTAATATTATATCCAAAATTTGATACTTGAATAATTTAAATGTTGTAATGCATGTGATCAAAAATATGCTAATAAAAACTCTTACCTCGAAACATTTTATAAAGGTAATCATTGGATGCTAAGTACTTAAAATCTTCTTCCATTTTCTGATCTATTAACTCCGCATCATATCCGAGGAATGTATTTGTTGCTAAACAAGAGTGGTAATCAACGAAAATTTGATGCAAAACATAGTAAACAAACTTGTATTGTTCCTAAAATAATATATTTATCAACAACATTACTCATATTAAACTTTTTTACTACTTACAAATATGTTAAGTAACATAGGTCGGCATTTTCGGATGTCTTCAAGATATTTTTGGATATTGACAACACTTTCTTTGGAACGCATAAAATTGTAGCTCATAATAAATGCCCCAGTACGGCCAAATCCATCACTAACAAATAAAAATAAAACGCAATATATGGTAAATATATAAATACAAACATCTCGCTTGAATTATTTATATAACTGTACTTTATTACTATATGAAATTAATACTAAAACTGTACAAGAAATTCTTATAATACATTAAGATACAATGAACATCAAATAATTGTTCTCTAAAGTTGATTTAAACTTAAGTGACCAAAGACAGATTTTGAGATGTAAATACATTTATTTGATAAATTCAGGGTATCTTTATTTGTAAAAGCATTTAAATACGGATATTATAAAACTCTGTCTATTAATTGGACTAGACAATTGGTTAACCAACTTTCTTTTAAAGCTTCAATTTATTGCATCAATCATTTGCAAAGAAAAATATTTTTGTTGAACGAAAGACGTTTGAAGTTAAAAACATTATTTGGCCTTTGCTCAACAATCTAAAGACAAAACTACATGCCGATGTAAGTGCTCATGATTTTGTATTATGTTGTAGAAATCAAAACTTAGTTATGCTTCTCCCCAAAAAGGAATCTAAATCATCTAGTTACAAGTAGTTGTCGGTCGTGTATGCATAAAAGAACTATTTAAAATATATCCACCTTAAGATACTCCCCAACTGTAATATTTTACAACCTCTACATTGTTAGATGGGCGATGCTTCGAGAAGGAGGTACGAAAGATTATAATTGTGAAATCCTATTTGTTATATGTAAGGTACTAGTTGCAATATTATTTCTTTAAAGTTATTTTTATGTATTAGTTAAGTATAATTAATTGAGATTAATGCCATTTCCGTAACTGTTGTATTAAAATATTAAGGTTGCAACTATTAACGGCTTTTAAGTATGCGAAACCATGTTATGAGGATGTAATGTTATAAAAAATTTAATAAAATGAAGATCGTTTTTTCGATTAGAGAAATTACTAATCGCCATAACCGAAACCAACGTCATGCACTGCTCTGAGACATTTATTAGCAATGATCAGGAACGTCGCAGAAGAAGAACAGGGTAACACAGAAGACCAAAAAATGTTTAAGCCCGTCCAGTGGCATAGCGAGGGGTTGGGGTCAAGGGGGACAAGGTTGGTGCATGGAATGGGAGGATTAGGGCTGGGTCGGAAAATACCCGAAATATTAACGTTTATGTTATTTTTCAGTTTTGCGTCCTTGTCATCGCGTTCTGCTTAGAATAAAAATGAAATGTTATTAAATATTAAATATTACATTTTATAAGTTTAATGTTAGCATAAATTATAGTGTATATTTCACTGTGTTACTACCTTTCAAGTTCAAGGCATTCTTGGTAAGTAATAAAACAAATAGGATTACTTACTACATCTACTCAATGATTCTATTATTCAGTGAATAGGGTATGAAAAAATTTGTTAACAGTGTTCAATAAAACAATTGACGAAATAGATAATATTCAATTTATTTGGAATCCTACTTAGGAAAAAAATCGCAAAAAGAAAATCCAGAAGATAAAAAGGATGAAGATGTAAAATCAGATTCAGAGTCAGAACCAGATTCAAGTTGTACACCTACTGCTGCTAAACTTTTATGTACTAATAACACAACTTAATAAATACAAGTCTCTGAAGAAGGTGGTCCAAGTAGAAATGAATATTCACATCTAATAAAAAGCACAGAAAATACAACAGAAACACTTGCTGTAATTCCGAACGTTCTGGAGTTCAAGGATGTTGCTTATTTAAAATTTATCAACAATCTTCCAATAATTTCGAACCAACTTCGAAAAAAATGATTATTCGTGGATCTTGCACATTTCAAAACGAAGCCAGTTTAAATGCAGCAAAAACATCAACTAATCGTCTAATGCCAAACTCTTGGTTTCCTCGACGGGTCGGTAATGAAGAGGAACGAACTGAAGTTAACCGATCTCGGTTATTATATTCACCAAAAAATAATGCAGCGTACTGCTTACTGTTTATTACATCAAATTACGCTATACAATCATCTGCTGGTTTTAATAAATGGGAAAAAGATAAATTGATTAGCCATGAAAGAAGTCCCAATCACCGAAAATCACTTACAACTTGGAAAGAAACAGAACAAAGATTAATAAGTAGAACGGGAATTGATGTATCATTAGAAGTAAACATTCAGTCCGAAAAAGAACGGTGGCTTAATATATTGCAAAGAATATTAGCTTGCATGAGGTATTTAATTATGCAAAATCTTCCTATACGTGATCATGTTGAAAAACTAGCTGGTATAAATGTAGGAAACGTATTATCTTTACTTAGACTTGTAGTTCAGTTTGATCCGCTACTACCAAATCATCTTAAACATGCCATAGAAACTCCAAACACTGTCTCATATTTGTTACCACAGATTTAAAATAAAATAATTCATCTTCTGGCATCTACAGTTCGAAATCAACTAATAAACGATAACAATATATCCTAGAATGAATTTTAGAGAAGGGTTTCATGATTTTGAATCATTAGCGACTGAACTAGCCGAAATTCGATACAAGCTCTGTAAAATAGCAATAGTAAAAGTGAAGTCTCTTTGTGAAAAATGGGATATTGTTACAACAATACGTGTAAGAGACGGCGCAAAATGCCCGGAGAATTGGCTAGAGATGTTGGTCTTTCCGCAGAAAGTGAAACTTCTCGCGTTATGAAAAGCGTTCTTGATCGTCTAAAACAAGAAATATGTACAAGATTACACGATTAAATGACCTTAATTTCAAATTTGGATTTCCACTAGACGTTGAAAATTTATTAAACAAAGATAATGTCGATAAAGACCTTGAAAAAAAAATGTAAAAATGTGGGTGAATTTTATAATACAGAGTTCAATGGAATAGAACTCTTTATCGAAATATGTGACTGCAAAATGCTATTCCGCAGTAGAAAAGATATTGAACCTAAAGCTCCATTAGAATTTCTTACTTTTATAATCTCGTATGGAGAAGATGTTTTTCTAAACCTGAGAGTGGCACTCCTGACTATCTCAGTATCAGCTGCTAGCTGCGAACGTTCATTCAGCAAATTAAAATTAATTTTGACATATCTACGATCAACGATGGGACAAGATCGCCTAAGTGACCTAGCATTTGTAATTGTGGAAAGTGAAAATAAGGTATTGAGCCCCGGGCGGGAGTTAAGCTCGCTACGCCACTGAGCCCGCCATTTTTGATTTATGGCAACAAGACACCGATTCTTCAGTACCAAATCAATTGCTGTTCTATGTTTAAATAACCAAGATCAACCTGCAACCTTGGAAGAGTTTACTGCAGAATCATAACTTAATATGAACTCAATATGGATGCTCAGTGATATGTGGATAAAGTGATAGACTCCTGTTATTCCTACACTGAATTCCTGTTATTCCGTTTTTTCATAATCTCTTAATCATTTGCCCATTGAGCATGTGTGGGACATTATCGGGAGAAGTCCAAAAAACCGTGCAGAATCCTTTACTAATGATTTTAGCTCTTCAGCACGTATTACAGATTGCTTGAGATACAATACAAAATATTATCAACCACCTGTTAGAATCAATGCTACGAGGAGTAGGGTAGTAATGGAAATGGATAAACCCATTATTAATAAAGTAGTATTTAATAACATTCTTTTAGGTTTTAATCATATTATATTCAAGAAATGTGTTATCGTGCAGTATATGTGATATCTGATATTTTTTACATGGTAACGTTTGCAAAAAATAGCAAATTACAGTGTTGTAGTGTAATTTCATCTTAGACTGTAACTACATTCGAGTATCTTGATGTTCATGTTAACTAAAGCGACGTCAAATATGCTCATAATCACCAATTGGTCAAATTCACAGAATAATAAATAGCCAATATCGTCCTTTAGGAGTGAATTCTTGAACGTTTTTAATGAACGCCATATATTTCTGTAGGTTCGGTTTTGGTGGAAGCACCTTTTTATTATTAGATAGTAATGATCCTCTTTATTTTGTTTGATTTAGTTTATAAATTTAATATACTACATTATTAATCTTTCCTTATTTATACCATATCTTTGGTTTGGTAGTCGCAATTGTCTACCTTCACATTTTAATTTTGCTTCATATGAAGATGATCGCTGAAATATGCCTGGTTGCCTCATATACTGCCGATCGGTAAAAATTATAAAGTTATTAGTGAATTTCTTTTCATGGTCAGAGGCTACCTGCCACATATATCAATTGACAGTTTGTAATCCACAATTAAGGATGAAAAGCTTCCATCCTGGTTCTGTTAATTTACAATAATTCGGCATACTTCGTGAAAAATATTAGATTCAAAATTTAGTCATAGCATGCATCCAATTTTCAGGGAAAAATAATTAGATATATCTACATCTTTCATGATTACTGATCACACCAGAAAAATTTATTTCAAATGAAAGGGACAATAGCTGTAACCATAAAATTAAATATAACATATTAATAAAGAAACGAACAAACATAATACTCAAAATATTTTACGCATAACAGATACAAACTAAAAACCGATATAAAATCCTATTTGTTACGTAAAATTATGAACCATTTAAAAAGTAAAGCATTTAAAATGATGAACAATAATATATATATTTAAAATGTTAGTTAAGATGAAAACAAAAAAAATAGACCATGGTGGACTAGTGGGTAGAGTGCCTGCTCACGGGCCACGGGTTGTTGGCCAATAGTTATCAGACTAAAGTCATTAGTCAAATCAAATAAACAAAAAATAAAATATAAAAATTACAAAGTCCAGTCCAGATTTGCTATTTACATAAGCCAAACAGGAAAATTCAATAAAAAATATTCTATACCTTTTGCTAATTATTATCATTAAGCTATTTTTTGATGTAGAGTAGAAGAATTTCATTATAATGAATGAAGATAATTTTGAAAGAATGGTATGCCTACCTTTACCCATGTCATTTTTATCATTAGACAGGGCGTGCGACATTGCCATCCCTAAAATACGGTCACTCCTCGGTATACTGGTGATGTAGCGCGGTGGAATCAGCCCGCGCCTGAGCGGTTAGTGAAATTAGTCGCGCCCTCCTTCCCGAACAACCCAACGGGCCTGAAAGAGGGGTGCTTCCCAGTCCTCTTCAAGAAGGCCAAGCTAGTACTGATTCCCAAGGGAGAAAGAGACCCGAAAGAACCCGGCGCCTAGAGACCAATCTGCTTGCTGGATGCCGAAGGCGAGGCATACAAAAAACTACGCGCTCGCAGACTAAGAGACAATATAGAGCAAGAGGGGGGCCTATCAGTAAATTAGTTCGGGTTCAGGAAGGGTAGACTCTCTTATGGATGTGAGAAAGATAGTGGACGAGGTGAACCAGGGCCCCTGGCGGAAGAGGAGAAACTGTTTGGGCATTACTTTCGACATAATAAATGTTTTCAACTCACTACCGTAACCGGTTATTAAGGAGGCGCTAGAGAGGAGGAGGGTGCCGGAGTACTTCTTGAGAGTAATAAGGAGCGATAGGGTACTCCTAGGTGACGTTTCCAGGGGTAGGCAGGAGGCAAAGAGGCTTACAGGAGGAATTCCGCAGGTCTCATTCTTGATCCTCTCCTGTGGACAATAGCCTATGACAATGTGCTACAGCTGAGAAGGCGGCAAACACATTGGCGGCATGGCTAACGTCGGCAGATCTGAAGAAGGCATGTCCCATCTGCTCACGGTTCACAAATGTTTTGCTGAGTACCTCAACAGGATCGGCAAGGCAGCTACGGCAGTATGCGTGCACTCATTTACTGTATGCGGCGCTTTAGCAGCCGAGCGCAAGCAACTGGAAGAAGCGATAATGTGAGAGGTGCGGACAGAGTCCATAGTTTTTAATATCTTAGAGAATGAAATGTGTTGGGCTGCCGTAACGTTATTTGCCAACAAGGTTATACAAAGAAAGGACGCCTATGTCAGAAGGGAAGGCACGGTAACAATGCATAGTGGAGTTGAAAAGTCGTATCTCGATTTTAGGAAGTCGAGAATTACAAACAACCGTCGTTTACTGACAAAGGTCGGAGAGGTGAAGAACATAGCAAATCAACGGCAACCAAAGATTTCACGGGACGATTTGAAGTAGCCCTACCATTAAAAGACAACGCGAGAACTCTTGTGTTTCCGCGCAAAATAGATTTTTCGCATTGAAACGACGACTTGCCAAGCAACAAGGCTACTAGAGTTCATGATCGAGAATTAGGACATATGTGCCCATCCGCTGGAGACCTAACAGAAAGTGTGTAATTAAAATCGAAAGTCGCACCACGAAACTACGAGTAGTGTTCAACGCGTCCGCACGACGGGCGGAAAATTTTTTATACAAGACCTGTCGAAATTAAAGAATACATGAAAATCCAGCTGACTTAATTAACCGAGGATTATTTCCCACAGAGTTCTACAAACCTATGTTTGGTATGGACGAGCGTTCGTAAAGGAAGCTGGATCGCTTACGGTCTCCAAGCCCGTCTTAGACATTCCGGAAATAAAGTGTTGTTTTGTGACTATTTCGCCCAAAGATAATGTGATTCCCGTGTACTCTAAAATTTAGGTAGTCTGCGGAGAGACCAGGCAGAATTCTAGCCGCAGACGAACTCCATCACTCGACCACCTCCATAATCCGTTACCTGCAGCGAACCGCTTTTGGATGTGAACGTGACGTACTCGCTAAGGTCAAACAGGTACAAAGGTCATGCAGCCTTATTTCTCTTAACCCGTTCTTTGACAACGATTAATACCGGACAAACATAAAGTAACGAAATTAATGTGGGCCAAGCCACACTCTACTGTACCAATCATGGGATCACTTTCGGCCTGTAGAACTCAACCTTTTCGGCAGTTCTTAAAGTGCGGCGTGGACTACTGTGGTCCATTCACAATAAAAGAAAACTATAAACGTGTACATATGTGTTTTTGTGTGTTTTTCTATGGCTACCCACATTGAAATTCTAGCAGAGTTCAAAACTGAAGCCTTTCTCGCAGAATTCTACCGGCTTATCTCACAGTGAGGTAGTGTGGCGGAAATATTTTTCGGAAAACGTCACAATCTTCATTGGAGCGCGAATCAAATCACACGAGCTAGACCAGTTACTCGATGTCGCGTGCGGCTCACTTCAGCGGGCTCTAGGAAGCTGCAGTAAAGAGCATCAAACACCATGTGTCCGGTACACGTGGTGTTTGCTGCAAACACCCTTCTTTTGTATGCCGAATTTCATACGTTGGTTACACAAATTGAGGGAGTGTAAAATTCACGACCGATAGGCACCTTATCTGAGGATACTATGGACGTATCGACTCCTTACTCATTAGAGATGCGATAACCGCATCAATATGTCACAAATACAGTGATGTCCCGGACAATCGTCTCTCGGGCTGGAATACATCCAAATATTACCACACAACATATGGAAACAATGGCGGAAGTAGTATATCTCCGAATTACAGATATGGAATGAATAGCAACAGGTGGTCATCATTCACTAGGATAAAGTACCCTGCTCCCATTCAGTGGCTCCTTACGAGAGTTGAGACAATTCAGATGAAGGGTCCAGATGTGCAACAGTGAGAACCAGTACCGGTTCATTTGTGCCTCCCGTTGCTAATCTGTGTCCCTTTGGTGAAATTGGTGGAAGTGAATATAATTATATGCTCGATATTCAATGGGGCGCGGAATGTTAACGCGAATTCAATTGACTTATTGTTAAGAATGTTCTTTCGAATATTTCTTCCTCATTACAAATGTGACGGAAGAATAATAAACCATTGTGTAAAATTTTCTGTGCATTTCATGTTCAACACATCAGGCCTGACGGCCCCTGGCCTTTGCCGCTGCGTAATCTGCGATCCCTTTCTATCGCCAATGGATATCATCTACATCCCATCTGTCTCCCTCGACAGCGCCACTCTTTCCTTTGGTCTTTTTAATCCTGTCACTTATTTTCTCAAAACTTGAACTTTGGGCTTTTTGCAACGACAGTGGTGTCTAAACTTCTACTAAGTGAACATATTGCCCTTTTGTCGCATCCGCGCTTGCTTTCTATTTGACTTCATTATTTATTTATTTATAGATCTTTAGACTTCTTGAAAATTAACAAATCAATTTAAAAAAATATATGTCAAATTTTGGGCGAAAGAAGCACGGCAGAGTTCACAATGAGAAATTGTGTTCTTCCCCTCAAAACCTTCCTTTTCCATAATGCTTAGGGGGCAAATATCTTCTTGGACATCTGGATTCTTTTAGAGACTCTTAATATTCTTTAATATTCCAAGAATTGTTTTTAGTTTTATTGTTATCATTTGTTATAGTCAGTAGTTGTAATAAACCAAATCGCAACCCCGCATACAAAGGATGCAATACAAAATATGCTCATTTTTAATATTACGAATTATATCTTTATCTTAACCAACTATTCTAAAATATTTAAAAATATTTACTAACCTGCAATGTACTAAAATAGGAGCATTTGTGTTATCAATTGACTTTATGTGCTTGAGAAAATTAATAAAACTAATTGGATACGATGGAAAATCATCATATGGAAAAGAAAAAAAATTAAAATGCCGAACTTGGAATTCATGATTATTTTTGGTTATTGTAAAGTCACGTATTATATAATCGGTACGGGATTCTGATAGCACGTATTTCACTTCAAAATTTCCTGCAGCGTTTATGTAAATATCATCAGGCCAATATTTATTAATTGCCACCTAAAATTATTCATATCAGTAGTTGTTATTCAAAACGAACTTTTTTCCTACCTCAGATTCGGCTTTGGTGAGCAATGATACGATAATTTTTATATTTTTATCCCACACTGTGTTCCAAAATAATTCTACAGAATAGTTACCTCGAGGACATTGGGTTGCTATGTATGTATTTTCTCCTTTCCATCCCTGAATTCCTTAAATTTAGACTGGATTATTTTTATGTAATATACAAACCTGAATAAAGTGCGCATTTAGATGCATCTCTTCTTTCTCGCTCACACTGCAAAATTGATCTGAAAATAATATTAAGTAAGTATTCAAATTATGTGTTTATTGCTAGGCTTACTTGGAAATGTAACTTTGTACCATATATTCATAATATCCCAAACTTCTCTATATTCTTCAGCTAGCAAATCCGTGTACATATTATTACTAACTAATCTTTTTATTAGTGGTCCGAAGTCATTCTTCTGCGATATAATTATATCGTCTCTTTGGATTAGACACAAATCTTCTAACTCATTGCGTTCGTCTTTTATCGAAAGTGTTTTTCTTCTAAATTTAAATAATATATATTTATGTAATTATTATTTTTAAATTAAACATTTTATACTTCTATTATCAAAGGAAAAGAAAAATAATTTTGAGTAAATTATTATACACACAGAGAAACTTACCGCCGTATAAGCATGAATGCAGAAAGCATTACCACAATAAGCACGATTAAAACTGAAGTTGCTGTTATATAATAATGAGTGTATCTGTAAAGAGTTAATAATTATTTTTGTTTTTTGTTTTATACGTTTACTGTATTCTCCACACTGTTGTTTTATTAAAATTGGAAAATGTATACAAATACTAATTGAATGGTGTTATAAAATTAATTAAGTACATTACCCGTTGGTAACAACTTCAAGTAGCATGGGAGAATCACATGTAGTAAATTGAAAACTTCTTTCTCTGAGAGAATACGCCGAATCTTGAATAGTAATCTCTATGTTGTATAAAGTTGCTGTTGAAAGATTTCTAAACTGAAATTGTATTATACATATTTTCAGAAATAGTATAATTTATTTATTGTTGAGGTCGAATTGATACGGTTATATGATATATGTTACCTAATATTTAGCTATTTTTTGGATCTTATTACAGAACCAACTAGAGTTTACAACTTATAATGAATCTCATTTTTTATAAATTAATTTAATTTTCACAATTGTGTGATAATTTAGTTGGTGTGTTAAATAATAACATATTATATGCATGGTATATTCACAACGTTTTAAGACTGATTATCTTGTGGGTAAAACCGCTTGCGCAAACCTGTTCAATCAATAGAAGGAGATTGTTTAGGGCTGTTTCGGTACCGTGAGATAGATAAAACACCGTCGAACGAATAATAATCATCCCCGACTTTGCCCTGTTGCCTTTTCTGGACATGCACTTCGAGTCACTTTCTGTACATTCGACATCGAGATCTCGAGCAGGACGGACCTGCTCTTCCATCGAACAGCCGAATTTTGAAGAAAGAAACCACTTTCACCTCTCCACATTACCTTTTCCTGTCCGTTGTTTGGATATTAGGGAACAGCTGATGGTTTGCCCGTCCAGTTCCCTCAACAAACGCGTGCCATGGCCCCAACCGCTCCCTCATCCTCGAAGCGTAAAGATATAGCCTCTCCCAATGACCCTAAACCACCTGCTAAAGTGCAGCCACCAAAAGCCACGTCACGAAAAATCGCCCCCAAATTCCGACCTCTTACATCGACACCGGCACCAACTCCAGCAGATATTCCAGAACCTTCAGTCAGCCAGCCAGACTCCGACGATAACGGAGAATGACAAAACGTTCGCCGCCAGTCGCGCTCCCCCAAGCCAGCGTCACCAACAACGGCAGCACCTCCACCCATCACCATACGGGGAAAACAAATTCGCCGCAGCACAGGAGCCACCTATTTGGGTTTCCTTTTAACCCATCGCCTCTCAGACGCACCTGCGTTGCAAAAAATCACCCAATAACTTCCCGCTGTAGTCCACAAACACTAATTCATACCTACAAAATTTATTCGCCCAATAATAGAATATTCTACCCACATCTCATCACCGCAACGTCCAGCCAAATGCAGAAGATTGCCAGCCTGGAAAGACGGATAATTAGAAGATGCTTCCGGCTATTCTACCGTCACCTTAGCGAAGGCATCCACGAGCTCGCCGGCCTCCAACCGATCAAATAACGGATCGTCTCCAGAGCCGGCAAAATCGACTCCAGAGCGTTAGAACATGGCGGCAGCATCTCTACGCTACTCACCACGCCAGCCACCTGCATTTGCCGCCTCAAATTTAAGCTGCCCGATCTAGCCCTACGCTGCTGAGTTGCGCCGAGGATATCCCCGACGAAGCCCAGCGGATCATAGACGAGGTTCCCCTCGTGCTTCGATAAGCGCTTCCTCCACTCTTTCATAATTCCTTTACCACTTTTTCCATAATCCATAACTTTCCCACACACAATTCCCGGCTGAAGAGGCTTTCCCGCCTACAACAGCCAGGAGAGAGGTTTTAGTCGGTAGGCACATCAGGAGATTGTGAATCCGACACTACCTTGTTTATACAGGGTGTCTTTTGAAGATTTCCTCTCTTCTGTAAAAAAAAAGCGTCACTTTCTAATTCCTGGAAAAGTGCACAGGATCCGCTTCCGTCCAAGATCACTCCAGATGTGTCTACCCGTCTTGTTACAATGGGTCCCACAACGTTTAACAGCCCCCATAAATTCGTTACACTTGCAATTTGGGCTGACAAGTTATTTCGGAATATCTGACCCCCATGAATAACCCTTATTAATGATGCGATGATTGACTGGCCGCATCAGAGATAATGGGGAATGTCAGTTAACAAAACACATGCGCATCATTTGCCTCCGAGATGTTGGAGTGCACAGATCGCTAGTAGAATCAGTGCGTGTAATTGACCTCAGTTGAAAACTGGTTGAGTAGAAAATGAATCATTATTTTGTGTAATTATGTGCGCAAGTAAAGAAAAGCGCGATAGAGTCATGTTGTATGATATAAAAGAACTACCAAAAAAAAGTTGTGACTTGAAATGGTTGTAATATGATAGATAGATAGATGTTGTATGGGTGGCACCAGCGCCTATTCCACCGCGACCTTTCCAGGTCTATTGTGGATCCCTGTTTATCTCAGATGACCAGCTCTAGCTTTGCCTCTTTGATTAGTCCTATTAGCCCTGCCAGAGGGGCTTGGGTATAAGTCTCCGCGCTTGGGTTTGTAGTGCCTAGCTTTTGATATCTAATCATTGCTAGACCCTCGCAGTGGCATAGGATGTGGAACGAGTCCTCTTCTTCCTCTAGGCAGAATCTGCATGGTGCTTCTTCCACCAGGCCTATTTTGCTCATATGTTTGTTGAGCTTGCAGTGTCCTCTTATCAGGCCTACTATTGTTTTGACCATTTTCCTGTCTTGGTTCAGGAGTTCGGTCGTGAATTTTGGCGATTGTTTCTTAAGGAACTGTTTTGCCTGTCTCTGTCCTGGTGAGTTCGTCTACCAGGTATGGGCATGTGTCTCCACCCATTTTTTTATGGATCGTTTGACTGCGGTTTTGGAGATTCCGGAAGAGGGTTCCGGGCCAATTTGTAATATGATACAGTAGGTTTAAATGGCCGCGAGAATGTTCAAAACTATAACCAAGCTAAAAGACCTTCAACCTTTCTACTGAACGTCCATCGGCCTCTGCCTCACCACAAATCCCGACGCTAGCAGATACAACACCCCCAACATAGGGTTGATTACAATATTTTCTCGTTCTTTCACTTCCGCCCTCTATCTTAACACTCTTACATAAAACTAACAATGCAATAAAGTTAAAACAACCTTCCATACCTTTGGCAACTACCAACTTTTTCCAAATTCGAACCGACCATTTTTAATAAAATAGTAAACATTTATTTCCAACCGAGAATTACGTTAATCTTAGATAAGAATATTCATAAAAATTACATAAATAAGAAAATATTTGAGTGAACGAAATTACAAAGAAAAAAACACAATTAAATATCATAGGGTTATGGTACATTAGAATATAAAATCTACGTAATAATTATTAGCCAAGAGCAACTATAAATTTTAAGGCTTTTGACTTGAACAATCTAAATGATGAATAAATATCAGTACCATATATAACTTCATGATATGCGCGAATCATTTTTATAATGGGTGAGTTTGCCTGATAATTTGAATGAAGATTACGGTATGAAAACGTGGATTTCTAGCATTACAGTGAGCGACTTTGTATTCTAAAAGTAGATCATTATATGGATAACCTCGTCAAGAATAGATATCATGATCTTTAGAATACAAAAATTTTAATAACCTTTTTTGGATAGCCTCAATATGTTGGACATAATATTGTGTATAGGGACTTCAAATAGTAAACAATCTTGCATAGTACTAAGGATATAAACAGCAAAACTAGTTATTCGTATTATAAACACAAGTTTTTTATTACATGTTAATTTTTCATCAAAGTATACGCCTAAATCAGTGATGCCACATGTACGAGACATAAGTTTATCGCTCACAAAGTAGTTATAAGCTATAGGAGAACGATTTCTCGCATAAGACATGATGGACCATTTTCGGGATTAAGATACACCATTGGTTCAACTAAACTAAATCAATTTGCAAAGCTTTGTAATCATCGATATATTGAATAGTTCTGTTGAGTTTTATGTCATCTGCATAGATTAATATGTTGCTGTCAATTGCATCAGTAATGTCATTAATAAATAATACACAGAACAAAGGACCCAGATTGAACCCCTGTGGTACGACACTTTTAGCAATATAGCTTTTTGACGTGTGACCTCTGAGAACAACACGTTGTAGCCGATTCGTTAAATATGACTGAATTGCCTGAACAATGTTGGGAGACAGGTCAAATGATTGAAGCTTATCGATCAATATATCATGTGGCAAAAGCCAAAAGCCTTAGAAAGGTTAGCCTAAATAACATCTCTTTGGTACCCTTCATTCATATTGGAAGATATATATTGTGTAATGCACATAAAATCAGTTAATGTACACCGTTTAGGTACAAATACATGTTGATTGGCCGATAGTTTACATTTTACTGAAGCAGGGGATATAAGCGGCTAAAATGCGTTCAAATACCTTAGAAAAATTACATAGTAATGAGATGGATCTGTAGTTGTTTATATTAGATTTGTTACCTTTTTTGAAAACAGGATTGACCTTCCAACATGAAGGAAAGACAACAATTCGCAAGATGACATTAAATATACTGGCCGCCATAAGTAAAAGAATTTCATATTGTTAATGTAAGAAGCTTCGACTTCGTTATACATGTTTGAATAATTAATAAAACACTTCAACTTTGTTTGTATAACACTCTATATTTTATTTCGTTGACTAGTTTCGGCTACTCAACTTGCCATTATCGAAACATAAGTCACTTATGTTTCGATAATGGCAAGTTGAGTAGCCGAAACTAGTCAACGAAATAAAATATAGAGTGTTATACAAACAAAGTTGAAGTGTTTTATTAATTAAAAGAATTTCAGATAACTCGTTAATAATACACACTAAAAAATTATTAAAATTTCAACAAAGTTGCTCCTCTGCGATTTCTGGAGCACTCAGCAACTCACCTAGGCACACTAGAAATAAAATTGTCAGCCTGAGGGATTGCATCCCAAGCTTCTTTAATTCGCATCCTACTATCAGGTAAAGTGAGTGGGGGTGGCTAAAGATGGCCCAGTCTTCTGTCAATTGTATCCCAGACGTGTTCAAAAGGTGATAGGTCTGAAGAACGAGAAGGCCATAGAAGTAAATCAACATTAGCTGGTTCCAGGAATTCAATAGTACCCCTAGCTGTATGCATTATCATGTTGGTAAATAGGGCTTTCCAACCTTTTCAGTTAGGGCATTAATCTTGGTTCTAGAACTGTGTTAATGGCGGAGTACTCTCTTTGGAACACAGTTTTTGACAGCCTACTGCGGCCTCTTAACAACAATGGCTTCCACACCATAGGATATGCAGATGACATAACCATCCTGCTAACCAGGTAGATTTGAGACGGTGATATGCAGCTTGAGGCAGGAAGCCGTCCAAATAATTGAACACTGGTGTAATGACCAATCTCTGACCATAAACTCCATATACTCCAAGGTAAATTAATCAAAAAGTTACCTTGATCTTTTGTAAAAATTTTAATTATTTCTTAGTGTGGATAATTTACGTATTATCTAAAATTTTCATATAATTTGAGCGACGAATTTTTGGTGTTCTTTTACTTATGGCTGTCAGTATACATGAGTAAGTGCTTCAGCCAAGATAACGGCAATGTCCTTTACAAGAAACTCTGGAATGTTATCTGTACCCCTGGTAAATTTAGCCTTGGATATTAGCAGTTCTGTAAGTATCATGTCTTCATTTACTGAAAAGTTCCCCATAAAATCCATGGGTGTGTCCTACATTCGATCGGATCCCGCACAGTAACTAGCATTAAAATGGTTGGAAAAAGCTTGAACAATCTCTGGACCTTCGTCAAGATTATTCTTGCCACGTCATTACTGACGGTACCTGATCATGTTTTCTTCTAGCATTGAAAAAATCCCAGAAATTTTCAGGAGCAGAAGCTATATTTTGCTCAGAAGATTCAATGTACTTAATATAAGCTAAGTGAATATTTCTCCTTAAGGGGGAATTACTCTTTAGAAAATTCGACAATTCAATTTTTTTTTTTGCATTTTATTATAGTCGGGGGTTCTGAGAGTGTGTTTCGAAAATATTAATTTGAAATTCGTAGAACTCCCATAGTTACACAAGCTTAGGCTACGGCGCGGTACTTATACCGTCAGCTGTTATACCTCGACTTTTTTTCTGTTTTATGGCACCCCCTTGTCTCTATGATCCCCCTTGTATCACTTGTTATCCACAAGTTCAACCGTATCAGTACTAAATGTATTGCAAACTTTGAACGCGTTTTTCTCGGAACGACATTTTGCAAGACGGGCGCACGTTTTTCTCAAAAACTATTGAACCGATTGACTTGCGGTTTGGCACACATATTGAAGGAACCTTAACTTATGGTTGGATCTAGGATTATTTTGATGGCTTGTATATTTCACTTTCAATCTGATGTTTTAGTTGAAAATTTTAAACAGCTGCCGTTTCTATAAAAATATGTGTACTTGTTTAGTTCTAGATCGGACGATAACTACACACATATAGATTGAAAAAAAAATTGATTTTTTATTTTAGACGATTAGCATCGCCACAACCCATGCGCCCGATTGGACGAGCGTCTCACGCCGCGACATACATAACAGGGCATAACTTGTATACATTTCGATTAAGTAATTCAATAAAATTTATATTGTTAGTTTAAACATGTCTTAATATGAGTGAAAAATCCCAAAACTGTAGGTTTGATAGTTTTCACAGAAATAATTCCTAAAAATTACTCTCAAAACGGGCTTCAGGAGAGTAATACCCCCTTAATCTCAACTCGACTTCTCTGAGCTTGCAGTATTAATCATAATGATGGTTGCGACTGCTACTAGGTGGTAATTCATAATGAACACTGAATAAAACACTTACTATGTTTTATTCAGTGTTCCTTGCAGTATTAGATTTGTACAAGAGATCCCAGTTGGTGTCACACAGATCCTGGTGAAGTAGGCTAAGATCTGCTTTCCGGAAGTTGTATATACTGCTGTTTTTCAAAGGTAAAAAGTTTTACATATAGTCAGAAATAAAGTTAATTTCAATCTCCAATGGTGGATGATATGGATCAATATTGTCAAGTGTGTTCACACTTCTTGTTACTCCAACCCTATATTTTTCACTGGCAATGACTAAATCCAGAATTCTGTTAACGTTAATAACTACGTGATTATGTTGTGAAAAGTCACATGAGTCGAGGAAACTAACTAGTGATATTATTGTTGGGGTTGTAATGGTAGGATCCTTTAAACTAATTTTAAAATCGGGTATATTAAAATCACCTATTAGAAGTAAATTATCGGTGTTGACATTTAAGCAAATGAAGTCCAGAAGAGTGGCATAATCATCACGTGAATGTTGTGTGCATATATATGCACACAACATATAAAAGATGGTTGTGAAACTAGTTTCAAGTCTTTGAACTTGAATTCATCTGTAAGTGCTAGAAGTGCGCCACCCCCTTTCCGTAGCTTTCTATCAGAACGCAAAATATTATAATTTAATGGAAACATTTCACAATCATTAATAGTGGAATCTAACCAAGTTTGTGTCAGTGCAATAATACCGTATGAACCAACGCTTAAGTTATACAAAAATATCGTTTAAATTTTCAAACCTTTAACGTTTTGGTAATATATATTTAAATTTAAATTTCTAACAGCTTGTTGGGAAGAATTTAGTTTTTTGATCTAGGCACAATAGTTGGAATATTTCTAATATATTTAATGATAAGATTCGATTCACCAACCTCAATTCGACGTTTCAATTAATCGCGCGCGGATTGTAGATAACGACGTTGTTGGGGTGTTTCGTCGGACTTTACTTGAATGTCTAGGAATTTATTCCTATTTCGTAGTATTAATTTACAATCATTTGAGTTTGCAAAGTATCACATTAATGCGTCGATGTCTATTATTGGAATTTCCTAATCTCAGGACTTTTTTAATTCTAGATGTAGAGATTTTAGTTCCTACTCATTTGCATTAAAGTTGGAACATTCAGGCATATTAAATACAATTAAATTATTTTCACCTGATGTATGCTCTTCAATTATATTCATAACGTCATTAAGAGTATTAGCACAAGAGTTAGTGGCTGGTTTATGCGATTCCAATTTAAAAATCCTTTTGTTTAGCGAATCAACATTATTTTTTAAAGACTCATTTTCTTGATTGAGTGTCTGCATATCCAATAATAAAACTTCGATATTATTTATTTTATCTGCTTGTGCTGTTGTCTGTTTAGATAGTTCAGAGACAGTTTCTTTTAAATCATTGATAATTATAAAAACCGATTCCAAAGTAATAGGAGAGGTCGATGTGGTGACGTGGCTTAAATGTAAGCAAAATTCCAAACTGGAATCCTTTGCTATATTTTTCCAAAATTTATTTAACCAAGTCATATCAACAAACTCCAATAAATCCTGAAGAAATCTTAAAAAAATGGCTATCACGATACATTTTGGTCTTTATAAATTTTTTGCCTTAAAATACGACGTTATTTGCTTACGCTACCAAACCCTGTCACACCAAACCCTGGTAGACGTTTCAAAATTCTCGGATGAAGTGGTCTTATAGCGGAAAAACGTTTCGGCCGTTATATTTTGTTTCAAAATATTTTACATCCACTGAGTGCAAATACAGCATGTTTGGCTGTAAATTGTTAAGAAAGAAGAAACTGTTAAGAAATTCGAATCATGTCTTAGGGCGGATGAGAGTGAACTTTATCGAGCAACTCACCTCTTATATCCATAACATCCCCAAGAAAGACAATAACGTAGCTGATACACTAACAGAGCCGGCCGGACCATCTTTGTTAATACGTCATTTGCAACACGATGACCCTATGTTCCTCCAGAATTGAGCAAGACCTTATGCGTTCTCTCCATTATTTCACGAACCCAGGCGCTTGTGCAATGAGCATGTTACATGTGGTCGAAGGTGAACCACGACAAGTCTTTGTCAAGTCTTGCTTAATGTGTCAGAAAATGTATCGTAATGGCCGATTCACCGACATTCACATCGACATAATGTGGGTTTTACCTATGTGCAACAATTTCAGTTATCTTAGGGCCTGTAATGATCGCTTTACGCATTCACCAGAAGCATGTTTTCTTACTGAAATTACTCCATTGCATTTCTAAACTACGAAATTGCACGCTTTAGATTGTCTTGGACGGTCATCATCTAGGCCGGTAGTTTAAATCTAACACTCGAAAGAAATTCTCCAATTATAGCTTTTAGTTAATATTTATGTTCAGATCTCTTCCAAGGCCCGCAACTTCTGCAGATTTATTGCACATGAACTGCGATTAGGTTAAACTACTCACAGAAAATTTTCTGATGAGGAAAATGTATGCAGAAAGTTTTCATGGATGCACAGAAAGCGCGACATTTTACTGCGAAGAAATACTTTAACGTTTGTAAGATGATGCCATTTTTTTAACTAAAGTAGTCACTAGTGATGAGACTTGGGTCTATAAGCACGATTCTGAAGAGTAATATCAATGTGTGGAGTCACTTCCAAAGCCTAAGCTCGCACGATCAAATAGCGCGTAAAAAAATTATTGTTTTTCTGTGTCAAAGGACTGATCTCTATAGAATTTGTTCCTGCTGATCAGTGCACAGATCAGTTTCACACTGAAGTGCTTCACCATTTAAAGGATTGAGACCTCCGCGTTCTTTCAGGCATCAAAAATGGTCGTGACAATGCGTCTCTAACATATCAGCTGCTTCTGCCATCGTTTTGGTTAAGTTTAAGGTTATAATACTGTCGCAAGCCCCGTTCAGTCCCGAAAACTCCCCGGATTGACTTAAAATCTTTAGGCAGCTTCAACAAGCTATTATGGGAGAGATTTGCAAAGAAAGACTTTTATGGAGCCTATGACGAATGGAAAAGTGCTGTTTTTATTTAAGAGTTATATTCCGAAGACTTTAAGTACACTATATAAAAATGTTCATTACATTTTTAAAACCAGTCTTAAAACTTTGTCAATACACCTTGTATGAATGATATATTTAAAATATTTTTTTACAATATAGTGCACTAAGTAAATTGATTAAATCATTTTTATACATACCGTATATTCCCCAGCAATTTTATTTGCAGGCAATTCATACATTTCAGTATTTGCATCACTTGCATTATTTCTCGATTTAATTAAAAACGTTGTATTGCTCTGTGTATAATTTGGATGTTTCCACTGTAAAACAACATTACAGTCTTCCATAACCTTAATAGATACATTTGTAAATAGTGGGGTATTAGTAAACTCAACAGCTTCGAGAGAATTTTCTTTTCCTTCAGTTTCTAAAAATATATAAGATTATATTATTGCTAAACGAAAGGGTAATTTTTAAACCATTTTCTGTTATCTGCACTGTTGAACCTTCTTGAACGTTAACGGACTTAAGCAAAACCGGCGGTCCTATTTCATTGACGCGTTTATTCAGGGCCATTATCTAAAATAATAATTTTATATTTTTAATATTTACAATATAATTGAACGTCCTTGTTTATATACTATTCAGAACAGAACCTTGACTTTTTAGACAAGTTTAATGATCTTCCACTACAAGAAATATATAGTAGTGCCTGATAGGTGAAAAGCTGACATTATTATATCATGCATAATAGTTCTAATAAATTAATTTTCCTAAAATTTCCACGTTCACCGACAAAATCAGCAAATATATTTTGGCTAGGCTCCGAATATAACTTTATTTAATATAAATAATGTAAAATTTAATGATCTTCAAACAATTTTAGAATTTTTAGGTGTTCGTGGGGTTCCTCAAGGATCTAACATTGGTACATTGCTCTTTTTATTTTTTTCTGATAGTGTTTGTGCAAACTTATACTGTCTTAATCAGGATGGATAACTTAAAAGTTATGAATGTGATTGATAATATTTCAGAAAATGCAATTCTTTAACACGATTTGAACACCATAAATGATATATAATGTTTAAACTAACGCTAAATTCAGATATAATATTGCTATTTACTGGTATGTTGTACACAAAGAAATCATTATTTTCATTCTATTGGCCCCGTAACAAATGTCCAGAAGCATTTTCAAAATAAATATAAAAATCATTAGCTTGCTAAAATTATGTTATTAGTATTTTGTATGGTAGAGTTAATCCTATTCTTCCTGCTCATAGTTTCACCAATTATTTGCCAGATAACTTTAGTGTTGTTTGGTGTCTTTGATAATTTATCTTCATTATCAAGCAGATTTCTTTATTTAGTACTGCATTAGAACTTTATACTACATTATTTTAGTTGATTTTTATTTACAATTTTGTGGTCGATTTCAGTTTAAACTATTTATTAACATATTGAAATAAAACAACACAGTTGGGAGGGTTTCACATTTATTGTTGAACACTGCAACATGTTTCGCCACACAGTGGCTTCATCAGGCAGATTAATTATTCCCAGCTACTGCGAAATAGACAATTACAGAGTATACTATTCTGGAACCACCAATGAAAGGTACGAGTGGAATTGATTGTCGGTAGGGATGTTGCCCGGCATGTCAATTTTGTCATTGTGAATAAAAGAGACATACTCCTGCAATTGAATACGTTACCAGTAAGCTCCAAAATAATCCAAGTATAAGCACCTACCAGTGATCACAGTGAAGTGGAAGTAGAGGAGTTTTATTTTCAGATTAAAAACCTTATAAAGAAACAAAAAATCATCATATTGATGGGCGATTTCAATGCCAAGGTAGGCAAAGGAAGAGAAGGGAAACACATTAGACCTCACAATGTGAAACGCAAAGGGGAAACCCTCAGTGTATTTGCATCCGAGCATTATCTGGTTATAACGAACACCTTTTCTAAGTTACCAGACTGTAAACCTAGACGGAGATGACCATATCATCCGAAACCAGTATATCTTAGTGAATCAAAGATATACAAACAGCTTCACTCGGGTGCTGATATACAGTCAGACCACAATCCACTTATGAGAGAATATACGACGAAACTCAAGATCATACAAAGAACAAAACAACGAAAATATAATATCAGAAAACTTAAAAATAATACACTTAAGAACCAAGAAAAGAAGGTCATCCATGATAAGTGCAGACATATTGATAAGGAAATTGTTAACACTGAAGAAAAAATAAAGATACCGAAGCAACAATAAATATCAAGGACAAGTACCTTAAGGATGATGGAACGAAACATAAATCCTGGATGACAAAAGACATGATTTTACTTATGAAAGAATAAAGAAAACAAAAGAGCAATCCCTCAACATACAAAAACATACAGAAAGACTTACAGAGAAAAATCGAGAGACCAAACAAAAAGAATTAGATGACAAATGCCATGAAATCGAAGTTTTACAAAGAAGATTTGTTACGGGAAAGTTAAAAAGAAAACTGCGGGAAAACTTATAAATGATGCAGGAAAGCTGATTGGAGATAGAGAAGACATTAAAGACAATTGGAAAAGTACATAGAACATTTATTTAAGGAGATCCACACCACATCCAAGCCGAGTCTGGAACTAGTAGTATGACAGATGAAGTCAAAGCTGCCATTATCACTCTAGTGGAAGGAAAGGCTTTAGGACCAGATGGAAAATATTCAGAATTCTTCAGACTTCTTGACGATGAATCCGTCAAATGTTTAACAGTCATATTAAATAACATCTACAATACTGGGAACATTCCAAAAGGATGCCTCATCTCAGAATTTATAATGTTACCAAAGAATCAGGGAGCCAAAGCATGTGGCAACTGTAAAACAATTAGTCTCATGAATTACATGCTAAAGCTATTTCTAAAAATCATTCATCAACCACAAGCTATGTGAAGAAAGAGAAAGAGTCCTGTTCTGTATGCAGGTATTATTCAAGCGCTGCAGAGATATGAACTATGATATTTTCGCCTGTTTTATCGATTATTAGAAGGCGTTTGAAAAAATTCAGCATGAAAAGGTTATGGAGGTCTTGAAAAACACAGGGGTGGATGATAAAAATCTAAGTATTATCCAGAACTTATACTAGAATTAGTCAGCTACTATCAAGATGAATGCGGAGGTGCAAATCAATGAAGTCAGTATTCTTCGTGGCTTTAGGCAAAGTTAAGGTCTTCCGCCACTCATATTTAATCTTTATTCGGAAGAAATCTTCAAAGAAGCCCTTGTGATATTCACCGATAGTATGAACAGCTTACAAAAACTAATAAACAGAATAAAAAACGCCAGCACTCACTATCTGCGAGGGTATCGCAGTTTGCTTACTTGGGAACCATGATCAATTTTAACTAAATGGCTAAATGGTTCAAAATCGACTTCTTTGAGTCATCACTGACAATAAACGAAGCACCACAAAGGAAACTCTAGGCATTCGAAATGTGGCTATACAGGACCACATTGAGGATCTCTTGGGTAGACGGAGAGACTAACAATGCAGTGATCGAACGAATGAAGAAGGATTTTGAAGTTATTAAAACCATTAAGAGAAGAAAACTAGAATACCTAGGACACATTATGAGAAACCAGACCGCCTTCTTTAATCGGTTCTATAAGGAAAAGTCTATGGCAAAAAAGGAATATCATGGCTTAAAAACTTAAGAACATGGTTCTCAAAAACTACCACCTAACTATAGTAATTATATTTAGATGGTCGCCAATATTTTGAATCATTAGGCACCTGTAAAAGGAAAGCTATATTGAGCATTTAATCAATCGGAAATATCATCAGGGGCTTTGTAGAAGTAAATCTTGTTAAAACCGAAATAAAGATTTTGTTATGCAGCTATAATCAAGTGGTATTTAGAATAAGGAAACCGTGGGCAGTAATACCTTTCAAACGTCACAATATTGGAAACATATACTTCTATTTAGTACGGGTGAGTCATTTTAATATGAAGATTGTCAAGGTAACGTTGGAAAGAGTGTATAACATAAGGTTGATGTAAAGAGTCGTCCAAAATACAGTATACATTTTGGTGGGACGCGGGGTACTAATCTCAGATTAATTCATTCGCGAACCACGAAATACTGATTTGGACGCCGAGCACAAAAAAATGCTATTCGAAAAACAATATACTTTATTTACACTATTTAATGCTCCGAGACTGAGTGCTGCAGGTGGTTTTGTTTTATCACCTCGGTGCACCTTTATTTTGGTGGGGTGGGCCTCGATTGGACAAACGGTAAACATAGACGTCTTGCAAAGTTTTTACACCACCCAGCCCATTTGCTTAGTATGCCGACAAAAATGCAATAAACAAGTTTCCCACGATGGGAGATAAAATTATTGTTCCCAGGAAACGCACACAAAATAAAATAAATATAATAATCGCATTTTATACGCAAACACATTTAGCCATTGATATTAACGTTGTCGTCAGAAATTTCCTAAATATTTGACAGCTGTTTGATATTTGGTTGTCAAAAAAGAAGTGAACATTTATAATATGAAGACTATTGATAATGATTTATAACCGCGTTACTACATGGAGATGCAGTTATTACCTAACTATATAATACCCGTCAAGAAGTTAGTTTAAATCCGTGTAAAGAAAAAAAATAAATAGTAAAAATAAATTATCGCAAAGGTTTAAATATAATTTAGAAAACATACCTCAATAGTATAAGTCATATTCGGTTTGGCATTACGATAAACGACCCTGCACTCATTCAATATGGAACAATCTATAGGCTGATTTATTCTTACAGAATTCACTTCCACAATATATCCCAAAATAACATCTGTCGGTGGATATGGCGGTTTCCATTTAATATATAGTACACCATTAGCATTTGTAGCTTCCGCTTGTAAAACCTGCATAGGTGCTAAAACACATTTAATTTAATAATAGTTTTTAGTTGAATATTCAATCAATACTTCCTGGTGGAGTTATTATCATTAACGTTTTATGTATAAATCGTACACTGTTGTTAAACGATCTGCTAATGTTAAATTCTAACAGATGTTTCGAGAATGGTAACAAACTGTTAATGAAGTTTGTTAGTTTATAACTCTCATTATATTGAAAATTTGTATGGTTTGTAGATTGCTCACACCATGCTTCTAAACATATGGATGTAACGTTATAATATAGGGGCCCTCTAATTATATCACATTTCGGTAAGCTTATGTTTGGGATAATGCTATTAGAGATAGTAATTACGCTTTCTTCATCAGTAATTTTTTCTAGAAATAATATCAATATAATATTATTAATCATATTGCCGATAAGTTTTATGCCATTTTATAATTATTTTGAAATTTATATCACATTAAAATAAACTCCAAATTAAACTAAAATTACAAAAATATAATTTGATTATTTAGGCCTAATGTATCTAATCTAATAGTAATACTTTCAATCTCTTTATTATGCCTTTACTAAGATAAAACAATACAGTTAGTTCAAATATTACCTGAAGCCAATGTATAAAATTCGGTATGCAGAATAGGACTTTCTTCTATATCGTTTTCAAAATTAATACTTAGATTGTATTTTGTGTAGGAATGTAGACTAAATATGTGAATCGGTTTGAATGCATACACCATCTTCAGGGTGTACTCGTGACAGGTTTTATTGGGAAGTGCCTGAAATAAATAAAATACATAAATTATAAAGATACTTGTGTTTTTCGTTATTTTAATATTTACAAAATGCAAAGTTATTAATGTAGCAAATATCATCTTATTAGCATGTACCTACGTATTTTGTTTTCATATAAATGGCAACGACTAGACGTTATGAATGTCGGTTTATCTGATTTACAGAATGAAACTCCATAAAATAATAACAAGTTTCAATAAATTATATTATTAAAACAAAATGCATTTGAATCTTTAAAGACCTCGTGCTGCAATTCGTAAATTTGAAAGAAATATTTACTCTAACTACGAAAGCATCAAATTACGCTACTGGAATTAATTAAAGTGAACCAAAATACTGTAATGTAATGTATTTATTGATGTTAATGACATATCTTACAAAGGTCAAATAAAAAAAGGGTAGACTATAAAACAATATTATTATAAGATAACTTGTTAAAAAGTATGTACAAAAAATAAAACATAATATTACATCAAACTGTTAACGGTGGAGGCTTGTTTCATATTCTCATATCATAAGACATTTCCACTCAACTCAGGTAATGAGGAATTCAGCAAATCCACGTTAAATTAAGAAACTCGACTGGAAAAGGAGAGAAGTTTAAAAACGTTTGTTAATAAAAAAGGAAATGGACGAAAACTAACAGCGCAATTTTACATAAATGGTCTAAACACAATAGTCACACTTGAATCAAAGCATCTAAAATCAATGTATATTGAAAACGCTGATTGTATAAAATTGTCATTAATAGTTTTATATATAAAGTGTGTCCCAACTTCGGTGTCCACAATTGGTAACTCTGCTATTAGAAGAGATAAGGTAAGAGTAACGGTTAAATGGGGAATGCTTTACAAAAATCAATGCTTATTCCAAATCTCATTTTTTTTCAATTTTAAGATATTTTGAGAAAAAAACAAAATTTGCCAATTTTAATTTTCCTGAATACCTCGATAATGCCTAACACGACCGTTATTATTTAAATACTTTTTTAAGACATTTTTTTTTCTGGTGTAAACAGAAACCCCTGATTAGCATTTGTTTCCAGTTGATTACAGCTATCATTTGTTTTTCTTATGGTGGCCATAATTGGATTTATTAAATAGTGCTTTTCTATGATTTATAACATGCCTGAAAAATTTTTTAGTTGCCAGCCAAATATTAATAAAAACGTAAATTAATCTTTAATTTGAAATTAGTAAGCTATGCAATTAAACACCAATGATTAATGAAAGTAAAACAATATTTTAATTACAGTAAATTATAGCGATACCAATGGTGAGCAATGAAATTGGGACACAGTGTATACGTAATGGTGTAATTGTTTGGAGAAACTTAGCAGGCTAGCTGAATGTATTTTTCTCCCAACTTAAAGCAATTAAAATTCTTAGTAATTTGGGTTATACCGAAGATTCTAAAGACAATTTTAGACAACTGAAATTATTTACACTCCCATCAATATACATAATAAAATACTTTGTGTATATTCATGAAAATATCAATTATTATTGCATTAACCAAGATCTCACTAACAGTACTATAAAAAACAAGGAATTTAGGTTCAGTCAGCCCATTTTATAATCAAAATACTCAATTTCATTAACGACGAGGTTTCTCCGATTTAGGGCTCTATTTATTTCAACGTCCTCTCTCAGACTTAAAACAAATCCTACATTGAAAGAAAAAATGGTACAACAGAAGAGATACTCTGTCACTGGTTTGAAAAATCCTGCAACAATGGCTTACTTACCTAATACACCCAATTATATTGGACCACATAGATGACATATGCAGAGACGAAGCAAGAGGACTAAAATCCAGACAATACGAAAACTAGTTACAGAAACTAAGAAAAATGTAGAATATTAACTCAAGAATGTTTCCTACCAATAAGAACTTAAGCCCACCCAGTATGTACCTCAATGCCAATTTTTGGATTAAAAAAAATATAGTAGATCTAGTAAATAATTAAAATGACAAGATTGATGAAAATTAGAAATGATTAATTAATTTACAAAATTTATGGTAAACCGGAATTATTTCACATCTAACAACACATTTTATATACAAACCGTCGCAACGGTTCACCAATATGGTCACCCCTTTTATCGATTGTGGCAGAAATATTCATGGCCAATTTTACGTCCTGACTTAATAATTTCTCACAGGTCAACACAAATCGCCTATTAAATTATCCGAAAAACATTTAAATTCCATTAAGAGTAAAATCCAATTCAGATCAGAAATAGAAATTAAAATACTAGCATAAATTTTCTACACCACCCAAAAAACAAACAACAATAATTTAGAATTTAAAATCTAAATAAAAGACATTTTTACTCACACTATAATTCCAAATTCATCTAATCATCTAAATTAAAGTAAATTTAGCACTTTTAATGGATATATTTACCACTAGTTAAAATTCCATTAAACACTCAATAATTTATTAAAGAACTAAATACAATAAAAACAATTGCCCATAACAATGGTTTCGCTAATGTCGACAACATCTTAAAGAAGAAACAAAAGAAACAATTAATGCAATATTTTTATATTCAAGAAAATAGTGATAGAAAATAGACCAAAAAATTTACCTTAAGGACTTGTCAATTAAAATTATTAATAATATTGAAGGAAGTTGATATCTAGGTAATTTTTTATTTAATTATAAACATCCTGTGAATAAAAACAATAAGTTATAATTAGAAAAAACACGAAAATATTTTCGTAGAATCTACAACAAATGAGTCTTATTAAGACTACAAGAACAAATCACTTTTGAAACAACTACTTCTCTAGCTAATACTTCGACAGACATTGAATGATATAAAAGTAATTTGCGTATTCACTGTCTGTCGAAAATATTTTCGTGTTTTTTCTAATTATTAGTGAATTTTCTACAACATAAAGGACTTATACATTTTTATTATTAAAATCAATAAGTGTAGTGTTTTTGAGATCAAGTGTGTCGAATGCGACGCAATATACAGGGTGATTCATTAAGGGTGGCCACCGGCCTTATCTCGGAAACCGTATATCCTAGAATTTGAGGGAAAAAATTCTTATCACATAATCGGCCAAAAGAAAATGCATAAAAACATTTTTAAATGCTTAGCTTTCCGCTAGGCGGCGCATTTTATCATTTACATAATTAATTTGCGTGTTTTACAAAATATTACCGCATTAAGGCCTTTGAAAATTATCAAAATTAGAAACTACTGTACTTGGTTTACAATTTTTGCTTAAGTCATTTTCACCTACAGTTGAGTGGTGGGGGAAGTATACTTTTGTTTACAGAAAATGGTCTGTAACTTCCGTATACCTTAACCGATTTTCACAATCTTAGGCTCAATGGAAAGAGTATTAGAAGTTGATTACAAAAATAAATAACATTAACACATTTAATCTATGCGCTGGCAACTAGAGGGCGTTATGTAACACTTAACCCTATTTATGTATTTTTCTCAGAAATATCAAATGGAATGATAACTCGAAGCAGCTTACAAAAAAGAAAATTAAATTACATATTGTTTCGTCAAAACCGCAAACTGATATCTCTTGTTATTCCAAAGATATTTAGATTTTTTTAATTTTCGTTGTTGTTTTTCGTTGTTTTCGAAGTGTTGGTTCACCCTGTAAGGTGTAAATGAAAATATATGGCTAAAGTTACTTTTAGAAAAAATGTCATGTAAAAACAAATGACAACAATATTTACTAGCATAATTAATGAAAAATAATAAAACTTATTACCCATAACAGAAATTTACAAAACGCTGAAATTTCTAAAAGCACCTATTATCTAGTTATTTTGGAAACTCAAAATGTTTCCCCTTATTTGCTGTACCTACACAAATTCAGTCCTTCTAGAGCAGAGATGCACAGACTTATTAAGACTAGGGGCCACTCGGGCAAATCATGAACTGATGGCGGGCCGCCAGAAGTGTAGGTAATTAAAGACAATAAATAATTGATAATAATGTATTAAAATTAAAAAGGAATTTATTAATTTGAAGCGTGGCACTGCATAGTGCTTACAATCTTTTTTATATTTGGCTCAAATTTACTTGTAGCAACACGTAAAACTGCTTCCAAACTTTCATTTGCAAGGCGGTTTCTATTTTTGGTTTTATTATTATTAAGTATTGAAAAAGTTTGTTCACATATATAGGTAGAACCAAATAAGCTGGCACATTTCAGAGCGTTTATGCGCAACTCTTTGTACATATTTTTATCAATGCAGCGGTAAAAGTTCAGCAAGTCTCCTTCGTTGAATTTGTTGCGTAAATCTTCGTCGTTTTGAATGTCGATAATTTCTAACTGCATTGACTCTGGCGCATTTTCAACTGAAATCGTGAAAGGATTGCTGAATATGTCCAACAGAGGTTTCACTTTTTTAAACTCCGAAAATCTGTCTTGAAAAGATTGAATCAAAATATCTAGCTTTTCTACATAACTGAAATTAATCGCAGTTTTGTTGAATTTTTCAGCCATTTTCTTATAATTCGGAAAATGATTGTAATTTCCAGAATTCAATTGCGATCTGAAAAGTGTCAGCTTGCATTGAAAGGATGATACATGAGCGTAGAGCTGGGATATCAGTTGATTTTTGCCTTGAAGCTGTGTGTTCAAGACATTCAAATGATTTGTAATGTCAACTAAAAAAGCCAAATCACACAACCAATCAGGATTTTTAAGTTCCGGGACATCCCTTTGCTTTTCCGCCAGAAATATTCCAATTTCTTCTATTAAATTTAGAAATCGTTCCAGTGTCAATCCACGACTTAGCCACCTTACTTCTGTATAATACAGTAAATCTCCATATTCGCTTTCGATGTCATCAAGGAATTGTTTGAATTGCCTGTGATTGAGTCCTCGTGATTTTATGAAATTTACAGTCGAAACTACCACTTTCATGACATTTTGAAATTCAATTTGTTTAGCACAGAGGGCTTCTTGGTGTATAATGCAGTGAAACTCCATGAGATCTTCAGCCTTTATGTTTTTTTCTTGCAGATGCTTTTTCAGCAAAGTAACTAGCCCGGAATTGACACCAATCATCGAAGGAGCACCGTCAGTCGCAACTCCCGATAATTTTGATAAGTCCAAATCAGTTTTTGAACGCTCATCCAAAAGTACATTGAGTATATCAACTCCTTTGGTTTGACCTTTCAATGAACACATTCCTAATAACTCTTCTACGACTTCAAAATCTTGAGTAACACCTCGTATGAATATTAGAAGTTGAGCTGTGGAACTAATATCAGTGGATTCGTCGAGTGCTAATGAAAAAAAATCAATGATCTTAGTTTTTTCAGTTAATTGTTCCGCAATATTACCTGACAAAGACATAATTCGTCTTTGGATGGTCATACGATTCAGTTGAATTTTCTCAAACTTTTTTGCTGCTTCTGGACACATTTTCTTAGCGGCAATTTCTATGCATTCTTTTACAAAATCCCCATCATTGAAGGGGCGACTTCGCTTTGCTATCATTCGAGAAATTTCATAACTAACTTCTGTAGCTGTTTCTGAATCTTCAATGGGTTTTCTAAACATAGCTTGCTGACCCGTAAGCTCCCGTTTTAAAGACAACATTTTTTGCTTTCTTAATTCGCCTGTAAACTTGGTAAAAGAAGGATGCTGCGTTTCATAGTGCCTTTTTACATTATATTCCTTTGCAATTGCAACAGATTTCTTGCAAATTAAACAAACGACTTTGTTATGCGACCATACAAAAAAGTATTTCTCAGTCCAAATTTCTTGAAATTGCCGATTTTCATCTTTAACCTTACGTTTTTTACTAGGTCCTGGCTTGTCCATGTTGCGTTCTAATCCTGGCTAGGATTAACACAGCACCTAAAAACAATTACAGTACCTACTTAAATTACCCATCCTTTTTAAATTATCAAAAATAATTGATTAAATAGGTAGGGAAACACTTATTAATAATAGAGTTTTACTTACGATTTCACAACACAATTATACACGGCACTTGACGGTTAACACTGCAACAGGAAATCTACGTTGAATGTGGATCAAAATATATGACACCGGCTAGTGGAGTACAACTATTGCCTTCCAAAACCTCTATTAAACTCACAGAACACTAATACACCTAGCGGCGATTAAACGTGGCTTTTATACCGCGCGTATAGAGTCGAAAACTGTCTGGAGAAATCTCGAAACCGACTCTGGAAGCTTCGAGTCGTGTACTATCTACGCGAGCGATCGTCATCGCGCCGCCGGCCGCCGCGCTTCTTCAAGCAAACGAATTTAACCGAGATCAGCACGAACATTACCGACCGCTGTTACCGACGACGCACGTACGGCGCACCGTAATAGCGCGCGCGAGATTCAAATTACTTTTCGAACATATTTTTTTTGGTTTTATTCTGGAATAGAATTCAATATTTTTAGAATGTACGAGAGTATTATTTTTGCTGTCGGCGGGCCACCGGTATTTGACCGGCGGGCCGCATGCGGCCCGCGGGCCGCGGTCTGTGCATCCATGTTCTAGAGTGAAATTTTATTCTAGATTCCTTAAAATTTATTTAATGTTTTTATATGGATAAGCTGTAATATTACGAGTATGTCAAACTATTTTCCTGGGCGATGTTGTAAAAGTAATTAAAAGTCACCTTTCGAAATGATATTTCTGTTTTGTGATTGTTTATTTATAATTTGTTGTTGCTGTCAAAGTTAATTTGAACGTTTGAAAAATCACTTTATTATAATGCTTTATTTATCAAATGAAGAAGCATATGATATGCTAGCAGTGTATTTTGAAAGTCTACAAAATGCAGTCATTGCTGAAGGAGAATATGGGTTACGATTTCCTGAAAGACGGCGTCATTTAAGAAAAGTTTTTAATAGACTGGCATAACGATTACGAAAAACTGGCAATGTTCAACCTGTTTCGGTAATAAATAGGGTACGTAGATGACAAAATGAAGAACATGTTATTAACGTCTTGGCATACGTTAACGCTGAACCACGTGCAAGTATTAGGGAAATTGCAAGAGATCTAGAATTAAATTATTCTTTGGTGAATAGAATACTAAAAGAACATAAAATGCATCCTGATCATGTTGTTTTACATCAAGAGTTAAAAGACATAGATTTTGATCGACGACTAGATTATTGCAACTGGTTAAAAGGAATGTTAAATGATAATCAACAATTTCTATCTGCAATATTACGGATGGATGAGGCTACATTTTCAAGCTCTGGTAAAATTAACTTGCACAACAGTCACTACTGGTCAGAAACAAATCCACACTGGCAGAGGGAAGTCAATTACCAAAATCGCTGGAGCATAAATGTGTGGTGTGGTATTTTAAACAGAAAGATAATAGGACCTTTTTTCTTTGAAGAAAAATTAACGGGCCAAAGGTACTTAGATTTTTTAACTAACGATTTGCCCATCCTCCTAGAAGTCGTTCCAATTCGTAACAGATTAGACATGTGGTATTAACAAGATGGTTGCCCAGCACATTTTGCCGCAGGTGTCCGAAATTATTTAGATATTGTATTTTCAACTAAATAGATTGGAAGAGGAAGTATTTTTCCATGGCCAGCAAGGTCACCAGATCTTACGGTTTTAAATTTCTTTTTATGGGGTAGAATTAAAGATTTGGTTTTTAAAACACGTCCAACTACACGTGAGGATATGAAAGAAAGGATTCGGCAAGCAGTAAGAGTTATTTCTGGTGCTGAAATTGAGGCCAGTGTCGATTCCACTATAGAAAGACTGAATTTGTGCATAGCAAATGATGGGAAACATTTTGAGTACCTAAAATAACTAAGTAATAGGTGCAGTTATCAATTTTAGTTTTTTGTATTTTTTTTTCATTAATTATGTTAATAAATATTGTGCCATTCGATTTAACTTGATATTTTTTTGAAATGTAACTGTAGCAGTATGTTTTCACTTACAACTTACAGGGTGAACCAACACTTCGAAAACAACGAAAATTTTAAAAATCTGAATATCTTTGGAATGACAAGAGATATCAGTTTGCGGTTTTGACGAGACAATATGTAATTTCATTTTCTTTTTTGTAAGCTGCTTCGAGTTATATCATTCCATTTGATATTTCTAAGAAAAATACATAAACAGGGTTAAGTGTTACATAACGCCCTCTAGTTGCCAGCGCATAGATTATATGTGTTAATGTTATTTATTTTTGTAATCAACTTCTAATACTCTTTCCATTGAGTCTAAGCTTGTGAAAATCGGTAAAGGTATACGGAAGTTACAGACCATTTTCTGTAAACAAAAGTATACTTCCCCCACCACTTAACTGTAGGTGATAGAAAAAAATGACTTAAGCAAAAATTGTAAACCAAGTACAGTACTTTTTAATTTTAATAATTTTCAATAGCCTTAATGCGGTAATATTTTGTAAAAAACGCAAATTAATTATGCAAATGATAAAATGCGCCACCTAGCGGAAAGCTACGCATTGAAAAATATTTTAACGCATCTTCTTTTGGCCGATTATGTCATTAGAATTTTTTCCCCAAATTCTAGGATGTATATAGGCCAGACAGGAAGAAGTTTGTCTTTGAATTTACCGAGGTGGCGATATCTGTACATCATATCGTCACTATATTGAGGGCACTCTACATTAATATAATCGATACTTATTCTGCTACTCTCTTGATGAAACCAAAGCTTCAAGTTGGGAGAAGTAAAACTCTTGTTATGTTCCATTTCTTTATTTTCACATAACTGACACATGTTTTAACTTTGATACTGATCCGTAAGAACCGAAACACGTGTAACTCATCTTAAAATAATAAAATGGAACATAACAAGAGTTTTACTTCTCTCATTTTGCATTAGTTCACTGAGTACACTTTCATAGCGGCCTTTAAGCAGAATTGTTATAACATCTGGATATCCTGTGGCTGGGATGACAGATTCATTTAGTTTTAAAGTCGATTTATTTGCTATTTACATATATACAAATTCTGTGTGTGGGTGCCGGTAGCTCTGGTGCACTTCGTGGCGTCGTGGATCGGTGGCCGTCCTCCTTCTCGGGCGTCGAGGGCAGTGGTTATAATGCTGACGGTATCGTGGCGAAGCGGCCGGCACGTCGCCGGGCGTTCTTAATCGTCTTCTTCTGCCGGCGCTTGTCCTCCGTCATCAGCGGGACTTCCTCGATCATCGACTATGGGGAGCCCTCCGTCCGGGCAAGCTGTGGTAAGCCCGCCGAGACTGAGGGGTGGATCCGGTCGGAAAAACTATGGTAAGCCTGCTGAGACTGTGCGGTGGATCCGATTGGGCATACTATGGTGAGCCTGCCGTTTCTCTACCAGTTGAGATAACCCAGCGATGGCAAGTACAAGTCTGCCGGTTGAGCTACATGTCGGCCTTTTTGACTGCTGCCTTTCACCGTTCTGTTAGCTTTATGATTAGGACGTCCTCTGTTGGCAACTTACTCGCGCGCGCCACGGCTGACGCCACCATTCATCGCCCTCTGTTGGCGGGCATCCTACTTGTGCGCGCCACGCGCGCCGCTATTATTCCTTCTCCCTCTGTCGGCGGAAAGTCCTAGTCGTGAACCCGGGCTCCTACACACCCCCTTCCGGTGATGGAGTCATGTTTGGAAACGAACGGTCTTTTCAGAGGATCTTCGGACCGTGTCGTGCTTGTTGCTGTCGTTTTAGTTTCATCGTTTGTTGGCCGGTTTGTGTCGTCGAAGGGATATTTTTATGAAAGCTGGTTTGATTCTTTCTGTGGACACCGTTGTTGGTTGATTGTCTTTTCTTATCGTCACTGTCCTGTTGTCCCATTTGATTACTTCATAAGGGCCTTTGTACTGGGGCTGCATTGATTGTTGCATTACTTCCGTTCTTAAAAACACGTGTGGTGACTTTCCTACGTCTTTGAAAACGAAAGGTTTCGTTTTGTTATGATTGGATGTCTGCGTAGGTTTGATTGTTCGGAGGATTTTTTTTCAGTTGCGTCGCGTAATTCTCTGGCTCGATTCTTTGGTCGTGTGATTTAGCTGCTAACAGCTCTCCGGGCAGTCGCAGCGTTCCTCCATAAACCATCTCTGCTGTTGTTGCCTTGATGTCTTCCTTCCAGGCTGATCGTATTCCAAGCAAAACGAAGTCAAACCATGATTCTCCTTTGTGGCACATCAGTGCAGCTTTTAACTGCCTATAGAATATTTCTACTGACCATTTCTTTGCGGGTGGTAAGCCGTTGTTCTTACTTGTTTGAAGTCCAAGAGTTCTTGGACGCTTGAATAGTTGTGATTCGAACTGGCGTCCTTGGTCCGTCGTTACTCTGAGAGGTGAGCCATATCTAGCTATCCAGTGCGTGACAATAACACTGGCAACTGTGCTAGCTTCGATGTTCGATACTAGAATTGCTTTGGTCCTTTTAGTGAAGGTAATCAGGTTCTTGAGCTCTTCGTCGTTCTCTTGCTCGGCTCCAATTATCGTGAAGTCGATTCCTGCTGTCACCTGATCGATTCGGCTGAGTGTGTCAGCGATTATGTTCTCCTTCCCTTTTATGTGACGAATGTCCGTTCAGAATTGACCGATATAATCGAGGTACCTGAATTGTCTTGGTTAACATTTTTCCGACTTCTGTGCAAAAGCGCATGTTATTGGTTTGTGGTCAGTGTAGATGGCGAAAATTCTTCCTTCTAGCATGTGTTGATAATGTTTGATCGTGGCGTAGATTGCTAGTAGTTCTTTATCGTATTCTGCGTATTTTTGTTCGGCTGGCGACAGTTTCCTTGACATGAATGCTAGCGGTTTTCAAGTTCCTTTTTGTAATTGTTGGATTACGCCTCCTATTGCGTAATCCGATGCATCTGTGGTAACTGCGAGGATGGCATTGGGCTGTGGATGTGCTAACAATGCTGCTTTAGCGATCTCGTGCTTGCATTGGTTGAATGCTTCTTTCGCTGCTTCCATTCATTGTATCCGTCTGTTGCCCTTCTTTTTCCTTTCAACAGTTCGTTTAGCCCGGAATGAAACGTCTATAGTAATTTATCATTCCCAATACTTGTCATAGTTTCTTCGCTGTCTGTGGTAGTGGAAAATCTTGAATTGCTTTCACTTTGTCGTCTAGTGGTTTTGTGTCTTCTCCGGATACACTGTATCCCAGGAAAGCAATTTCGTGCAAACCAAATTTGCATTTTGTCGGATTGATTACTATTCCGTTGTTGTCTAACCATTGACAATGGTTAGACATTCCTCCGATTTCGATGCTACCAAATTATCGTCAATGTATACGTAGCAGAAATCTAAAACGCGCAGGAATCCATCCATTAATCTTTAGAATATTTGTGCTGCGTTTCGTAGTAAAAATTGCATGTATGCAAATTTGAAAAGTCCGAATGGTGTTGCGATGGTCGTGCGTATGATGTCCTCTGTGCCATGTCCTGTAAAAATCGGTAAATCTGATGGCTTGCAGATTTGTGGAAATTCTTGCAAAATTGGGTGTTGTTTTTCGCCATTACCGAGAGTGCGTATTCCTGCTTCTTCCGCTGGTTTGATCTGGCCTGTTGCTCTGAGATTTTTTGTACCGTCACGGAGTTTTTTGTTACGGATGTCCGGCAGTAATCCATAATAGGACAAGAAATCGGAGCCTATTATAGCCTTGTGTACGTCTGCTATGTAAAAGCGCCATGGAAAATTTCTTCGTAGTTTCAAGTCCAGATTTAAATTAATCGTGTCGTACGTGAGTATGACGGCTCCGTTTGCTGCGAACAGGTTGTAATCGGATCATTGTTGCTTTTGTGGAACCAAACGGCGCAGGAAAACATTTTTGAAAATAAATAATGAGAAAAATATGATCTCCATGAGCGTTTCTGCACTTATGTTTTACAATAAATGTAAAAACTCCAGTTAATAGTTAAAACAACTACTCCGCGTATTACAGCACCGCCGGACATTGAATGATATAACTGTTAACTGTCGCTGCATGTCTGAAGTGACATTCAGCACGATGTAACAATGTTTGTGGTGTTATCATTTTTTAACCGCTTCTCGAAAAGTGTTATGCAATGAGTATCTGCAGACACGTGTTTCGCTGTATCACAGCTCATCAGTGCAGCTATGTCATAACTACGCGCGTCCTTTCTGTAGAAAGGCCGCTACGAGAATGAATCAATTCCAAATAAAATTGAACCATTGCCGATGTTCGATTTTCGAGACGCGTTTGGCATGGCTGTAGTCTTCCTTTCTTGGTTTGGATATAAATATAACCTTGACATTTCTTCAGTTTTAGGAGACATATCTAAAAGCTATACAGACCCTAAACAAAGTCACCAGATGCTAAATAATGGATTCTAGTTCCCATATAAGAAGGTGCGGGTAAACTTTATCCATTTCTGGAGACTTAAATGGTAAGAATTTTTGAATGATCCAGGTTATTTTCGGTATTATTATTATGCTATCCTCGAAAACCTATTAATGAGGATGAATTTCTTGCTGGACTTCATCCCTGTCTTACATGTTTCTTTAGTCATGAAAATGAGTTTTTAAAACCATACCATTAACTCCACAAGGCACAAGTTCTTTGTAAGAGATCTAGTTGATTTTTTCTACTTGGAGTGTTGCGCGTTGTTTTACACTTTTATTTCAACTACTTGAATTCTTTATTCCACCATGGATTGGTAGAATTCCCCGTGCCCGAGTTGAGTGGGCATGACTTTTTGTATGGGGAGATAAAAGCCTTTTTCAGAAGCTGCGCGAGGTCATTGACTTTAGTCTGCGTTCTTGGCATACGGTTCTCAACTATTTGTACTCACTGCCACTTCACCAATAATTCAAAAGCCACAGTTTATATAATACCTCCTTAATTTACTAACACGAACATTCTTTTAGACAAGAACCTCAATCTAGATTTAAACACATACCTAAACTACAAACTTTCGCTGCTAATACCAATAGACATATCGTACGACAATATAGTGATAATTCAAACTCAAAAATCATATGGTAGAAGAACGTTAACATAAGGAAGATAAGTATTATATAAATTGTTGGAAAATACGCGTTATCTAAATCTCGAGCACCGACAAATGACATCTAACGTATCGTAAAATATACTATTAGTTGTATTTATCAAGTAACGCCCGATTTGTATAACGAATGATAGTTGTTGATTTTATAAAAAAAAAACATAGTCACAATATATTTCGATATTCATACCGCTGTGTTCTCACTTGAGCTTATTTAAAACCTCTGAAATAACCAACATAAATAATTCAAAGAATTGCCATCTAAGTATGAAGAAGAAATGTGCAAAGATATTTATAAGGCAAAAGATATTCGAACATATACAAAATCATATAAATCTACCCAAAGAAATGAAAAAATAAAAAACCAAAATGATTTGTATGATGGAACAAGAAATAATAAATTAAACAAAACGGTTGAGGTAAGTTGACTTAAAAATGATGAATTAAAAATAATTTAAAAAAAACATTTACATAAGATAAATAGCCATTTCTGTTTATATCTGCAAATAAAAAACATTACAAACATTTTTGAATGTCAATTGGTGTCAACTGGACTTGAAGACATATCTCTCGTTTACTTACGTTACGTTATAATACTTTCCCTGAAGAACATATTTATAACCCAAAAAGCGATTTCGACATATTACAAACAATTTTGAATTTTGAATTTGTAAATTCAATCCAAATCTGAATTTTTATGAAGAAAAGATTTTGTTTAGACAGGCAAGCCGCACTAAAGGTCGTTCGAGTCTATAGTCACGGCTCACTGACTGTCTGGGAATGTCGGCTATCTCTCTCGCAACTGGCGAAGAACAACTCGTTGACCCTCGTAAGGGTCCCAAGGCACGGGGATATTAAAGACAACGAAGTGGCAGATGAACTTGCAAAAAGGGGTGCAAATGCCGCTCTTATAGGACCAGAGCCGTTTTGCGGACTCCCCATGGCGCACAGAAGAGAGGTGGTGAAAAATGGAAAGAGGATGGAAGACACAAGCACAGGAACAATGTACCAGGCCTACGTCAATCAAAACGGCTCATTAAACTCGATTACAGCCACAAGGAACGAGCTAAGAACTTTTATCGGGCTCATGACAGTACCATTTGTGGAAAAGTTAAATAGTAGTTAAAAGGAAATATCATAATCTAACCCTAATAATACAAATTCAGAATTATGAGTTACAATTTCTTAAATATTTCTTCATAACGATACAACCCTACTTAAGATAAATAATTTATATTCTTACCTTTAATACCACGCGGTATTTGACAACACCAAAAGTGTCTGCTGGTGTTGGAAAATCAATAATCACTTCAGTATCTCTAACAATAAACGACGTAAATTTGGGCATCTCAGTGAGGACTGAAACATATTGTATTAATATACGTTTTGATAAATATTATTTTAGTTATTATTCTAATTCTATTTTTCTCATATCAACTGATAAATTGCAAGTCTACATAAAAACACAAATATCTCATAATGTAAACTGAATTAATTAATTTAATTAGGAAATAGAAGCTGTTTCACATATTTTAATTTATCTATGAAATTACAAAAAAAAATTACCTTAAGAAATACAACAGTATTATAAGTCTTTGGACTGACATATATAACGTTGAGTTTTAAGTCATTTCGGTTTTTGTACTATTATATAAATACGATTTTTATACAAGGAGAGTTATACAGGGTGAGTTTTTTTCAAGGTTTTCTATGGGGATCTCGGAAACTATAAGAGATAGAGAAACGGTTAAATAGGGAAAGAAGTGTAGATTTACGAGACGAATAAAATTCCACTTTTAAAATTTTCAAAAAAGTCAAGGGTAACTAGATATTTTGAAAAAAGTAAAAAGTGTCAATTTTTTTAAATCAATATATCTCGGTTATTATAACAGATAGAAAAAAACTGTAAAGGACAAAGTCTTAGATAATTTTATGCTGATTAATAAAAAATAATCAGAATTTTTATCGCCATTATTTTCCGAGATATGAAGCAAACTTACATTTTTTTTTTAAATGGAAACCATAGTTGGCTATGACCTCATTCAAAAGGTAATTTTTTTCTCTTTAATCCAATAGGGCATACGACATAGTTATTTCTAAAAATAAGTGAGCTATAGTCATTTCAAAATTTATTATAAATAAAAAATGGGTAGCCATGAAAGAGGTGAAAGTAAAACAATTGCAATTGTTTATAATTAGAGAGCGGATAAAAAAGCTTAAAAAATGTGAAAAAAAGCACTTAATAAGGCACAAAATTTAGAGAAAAAAAGCGTTAAAAAGGCATAAAACCAGGAAAAAAAGCATAAAAACACAAAAAATCACTAAAGAAAACTATATTTTCTTAATATGTTACACGTTTATCAACATGTTTTACATAGTAATTCTGCTTAAAACTAAAATAAACATACTTTCTTTACGCAATATTTAATATTATGTAAGTATTTAAAAATTAAATTGTAATTTTGTATACATTTAAAAACTAACTAAAATCTATTCATGAAAGCAGTAGATCATTAATAGTTATTCGAGGGGTTTAATTGTAAAAAGTATTACTTCTGACGCTCAATAAATTTTTGAAAGTGGAAAAGCTTCTCTTAATTTTCAATTATAGCTGGATCCATTTAAAAATTGCCATTCAAAATCAAGTTTAATTTATTTAATATTAAAAATCCTTAATTTTTACCGAATAATTATTTCGATATTATTTTGATTTCTTGGCCAATGCATCTAGGTATTTTCTAAATTAAATCTGCTTTTATAAAGATTTGATTGTGTTGCTCATAAAATTTAAACGCGATTTTATGTAACTAAATTATTTTGAAGGAAGCTCTTGCTTCTTAAGAACTGTTTGACAGTCATTAACTGATTTGCTTGTCGTTTCGGGAAAGTTATATATAACTTTATTAAATTCTTCAAAATTGTTCGCATAGTACATCGCACCATATAGCCAAGTTCCCCATTTTGTTAGCATTGGTTTATGAGGCAGTGAGATATCAGGTAATGTCCCCTTGAATAATTGCATTCACAGAAGAATATAAGAACTATTTTTCCATATTTAATTAAATCTACAAATGAAAATTTCATTCTCATAGTTTCAGAAATTCGTTTCTATCCATGTGCTAAACTTGCACAATGCACAACATGCATTATTAGTAAAATTTTGTAACTTGGTATTGTCTACGGCAAAAATAAGCTTGTCAGTCCATTATGAATTTTGCTATAATGTTATTATCAGTTTTCTTCAATTCTTTTGTATATATCAAAATACTGTTGGTTGGATGTCTTCATGTTAATAATAATAATAATCATTTATTGACGGATATAACCATTGTACAAAGTTATAATATAAAATTAAAATATATAGATAGATCAAAAAATACATATAAATACAAAGATGTAAAACTAAAACTAAATAGCAAACAGAAGTGAATTAAATAATATTAAACAATACTAATGACAAAACTTCAAAGATTTAATGGTCTTAAGAAAAGCAGGTAAAGAATTACAAAATAAGTCAAAACTATTAAAAGTAGATAACCTATTGCATGTGCGGATAAACCGATTGATAGGACTATTATACCCATAATTTGTCCTATGAAAAGGCATACGAAAAATAGGCATATGACGGATACGACGATCGACAGATTTGATGTAGAAACTCAGCATAGACAGAATAACAGAACATTGTATCTCACCATTTATAACTTTATACAAAATTGACATATCTGCATATACTCTTCTACAACATAAATGATCAATATGTAAAATATTAATTATAAATTCACTATCCACGGTTGAGTCAAAACTTAACCTAAAAGACATGAATTTAATCAACGCATTTTGAATATTTTCTATTTGGTTAATATATTTTAATTGATAAGGCGACCAAACACTAGAGGCGTACTCGAGGTGCGAGCGAACATATGCAAAATATACAATTTTAATAGAAGAATCTGATAAGTCTCTGGACATACGCTTAACAAAACCTAACATTTTAGCAGCTCGGTTACAAATATAGTTAATATGGTGAACAAAACACAATTTATTATTAAACCAGACTCCGAGATCTATGAATATGTCGACTTTATCAATAACTGCATTATTAATACAATAATCAAAATGGTGAACCTGTTTCTTCCTAGAGAAAGTCATAAATTTACATTTGTCAATGTTAAAATTAAGTCTATTAGCACAGCACCAATTTGCTACAGATGAGATATCGCTTTGAAGAAGTCTACAATCCTCAATATTACATATTTCTTTAAAAATCTTCAAATCATCCGCAAATAGCAGAAAATTTGAGTTGTTAATAGCATGTGATACGTCATTTATAAACAGAAGGAATAATAAAGGACCACAATACGATCCTTGCGGTACACCTGAAGGAACATGAAATATTTTAGATAGATGATTATTAATTTTTCGACATTGAGAACGACCACTTAAGAAGTTTTGAAACCATGCAATAATGGATTGACTAAACCCATACGATTGTAATTTGGATATTAGTGTAGCATGGCATACTCTGTCAAATGCCTTGGAAATATCCATGTAGACTGTATCCATCGAGGAATTATTTTCCAAGGCATGAATGGCAATCGAATGAAAAATTAACAAATTTGTAGTTGTAGACCTACCAGTTCGGAAACCATGTTGTTCCTCTACTATCATTTGGCGAGTCATCCAATCCAGTTTAATATATATTAGCTTATCAAACAGCTTAGGTATAGTAGACTGAATGGTTACTCCTCTATAATTACTAATATCTTTTTTATTGCCAGATTTAAATATAGGAATTACATAACTCCGTTTCCAAGCAACAGGAAAAACACTTTTGTCAAGAGAGTAATTAAAAATAGAAAACAATGGTGTAGTCAACGAACAAATGCAGTTTTTAATAACATTAGGTGTTATGCCAACAGGGCCTGGATTATTGCACGGTTTCAGTGAATTGATTGCGTTAAAAATTTTGATTTTAGAAATATTCCAAGGAATGTCGACGATAACATTACTTTTATTAAATACAGGTGAATGTATAGGCTTGTCATAAGAATAAACCGATGAGAAAAATTTTGCGAAAAGATTAGCACATTCAGGACCATAACTGCTAGTTTCATTATTATAAAACATTTCACCAGGAATACCAGAATCGCGATTTGTGGCCCTTACAAAATCCCAAATTTTTTTAGGATTCGATGAAATTTTAGTGTTAATAGATTCAATATAATTGTTATATAAATTGTGTTTTAAATGATCACATAGTGTACGTAGCTGTTTAAAATGAGCGTAATTTTCAGAAGTTTGAAACCTCTTATAACGTTTATGAGCCATTTTTTATCATTAACTAATTTAATAAGTTCTTTACTATACCAACAAGAATATTTTGAGCACTTCATGCGTTTAATTGGTGTAAACAGTGTCACAGCATTATACAAAGTATCATAGAATAACTCAAGCATAAGATCGATATCATTGACATTTAATACATTGATCCAATCAATTGACGCAAGATCAATGGTTCAAAGACAAATAATCTGTACTTAAGAAATCATAGACATACTCCTCATAACTAATAGACTTAATGTTATCAGTAGAGAGCGGATAAAAAAGCTTAAAAAATGTGAAAAAAGCACTTAAAAAGGCACAAAATTTATAGAAAAAAAAGCATTAAAAAAGCATAAAAACACGAAAAAAGCACTAAAAAAGCATTAAAAGGCACAAAATTTAGAGAAAAAAAGCATTAAAAAAGCATAAAAACAGGAAAAAAGCATAAAAACACGAAAAAAACACTAAAGAAAACTATATTTTCTTGATATGTTACACGTTTATCAACATATTTTACAAAGAAATTTGGCTTAAAACTAAAATAAACAAACTTTCTTTACGCAATATATAATATCATGTAAGTATTTAAAAATTAAATTGTAATTTTGTATACGTTTCAAAATAACTAAAATCTATTCATAAAAACAGTAGATCATTAAATGTTGTTCTAAGGGTTTAATTGTAAAAATTATTACTTCTGACGCTCAATAAATTTTTGAAAGTAGAAAAGCTTCTCTTTATTTTAAATTATAGCTGGATCCATTTGAAAATTGCCATTCAAAATCAAGTTTAATTTATTTAATATTAAAAATCCTTCATTTTCAACGAATACTTCTTTCGATATTATTTTGATTTCTTGGCCAATGCATGAAGGTATTTTCTAAAATGAATCTGCTTTTATAAAGATTTGATTGTGTTGCTCACAAAATTTAAACGCGATTTTATGTTCATTCTTATAGTTTCAGAAATTCGTTTCTATTCATGTGCTAAACTTGTACAATGCACAAAATGCATTATTAGTAAAATTTTGTAACTTGGTATTGTCTACGGTAAAAATAAGATTGTCAGTCCATCATTTATGAATTTTGCTATAATGTTATTATCAGTTTTCTTCAATTCTTTTGTATATATCAAAATACTGTTGGTCGGATGTCTTCATGTTAAACTCATATTATTAAATTAAACAAATCTGTGGTTTCATCCACACCAAACCACATATAATTATTGTTAATAATATCTTTAATTTTTTGTATGGTTTCATAGTATCTAAGAGCTACATAATTTTTTCTCGGGAATTCGTATTTTACAATATTTTCCCAAGAAAGATTTAAATGCATTATTTTGTAATTTTCTTAAAGGGATATTAGAATGTAAAAGTATTTTGCACAAATGTGAATTTAATTGAAGATGATGCTAAAGATTGTGAAATTGTGCTGTTTTGTTAGTTCAGCTTTGAACTTTTTCAAACGTTCTTGACGTAGTGTTGTTATAACATGTTTTACATACAAGTCTTGACTAGTTAGGATGCAGTTGGGAACTAAAATAAAACTTACTATTTTTAAACATGCCTTACAAAATAATGTATAATTTTCACTTATTAATTCTGGATAGCCTCTAATTAATTCTTGTATTGTGGTTTTCACCTTTTGCATTATGGGTTAAATATACATGTGAATTATATAATATAATTTATCTGTGATTCCCCAGGTTAATACAATTCACGCATATAGTAATTTTTGATAAATAAGCAAAGTTTTTGGAATGCCAATTCAATAGTTTATGAATGCGAGTCCCATCGGTACTTTTGCCGAGAGAAGGAAATTGATACGGTTGCAGAATACCTGATTATTAGCTATCACTTAAATTTGTTTACATTTAATACTTACTGGGGCACCTATTTATTTTTTAACGACGTTTACATCCGGAATATCATAGGTGTGATTCCTATGAAGCGTTCGTCTGTATTATCTGAATAATGAGACGGTCTATTATATCTACTTATTTATAAACGAATCCATTGTAAATTGGTAATTTATACTAATATTTATTAATAATAAAATTCATTATAATTATTGTATCATATTATGAAGATTTTTAACAATTATGTTGTCAAAAGACACGAAGAAAATATGTAATACAAATATAATCTATAAATGATGGGATACAGATTTTTACGAAAATTCTCTATATTAGCACATTAATTTAATATCAGCGTGAAATTATTATTAAATGTTTTTTAAATGTTTAAGAAAATGCTCCAAATAAGCATCAAAATCTAAAAAAAGCATAAAAATAAGCATAAAAAGTCAAAATAAGAACAAAAAGTCAAAATAAGCAAAAAAGCCCAAAAAAACTTAGCGCTAAGTAATCACATTCTTCAAGATTCGTATAGATATTAAGAAATTTTTTCGATGCTATTAATATTATGGATAAGCATAATGCTAGAAATCTGCTCTCTAGTTATCAGTGAAATTTGTTGAAATGCAATAAGAAATATGATGGTGGGTTATCGGGAAAATTGTATCTATTGCTTTTGAAACAGAAAAATTAATATTTGAAAAAAATAGATCTAAAAATATATTATTTTCATTAGGAATATGACACAGTTGTTTAAGATTATGATAACTAAAATAGGAAACTAGTAAATTTGCTGGTTCAGGATTAGAATTGACATAAACAAGACCAAAGTCATCATTATCCCAGTATGCCGACGGTATATTAAAATCGCCGAACAAAAGAAGTTTTGAATTTTTATAATTATTTGCAATATCATCCACAGTTTTGCATATAAATTCATTGGGTAAATTAAAGCACTTGTTATGTTCCATAATTTTATTTTCAGTTTCCTGACACGTGTTTCGATCTTTTACGATCATTCTCAAAGTATAAAAAAAAAAAATATATAAATTCATATTTATCAATCGAGGAGTTAGGTGGAATATAAATCGCACCAACTATTAGTTTAATGGATCCAATCTGAACGTGTATAAACAATTGCTCAACTATATTATTAACAACATTAATATATTCGCATAAAAGACTATTGCGAACGGCAATCAGCACCCCGCCGCCGCGTGACTTATTGCTAAACTCCTATTATTAAATTAAACAAGCGTCTGTGGTTTCATCCACACCAAACCACATATAATTATTGTTAATAATATTTTTAATTTTTTGTATGGTTTGATAGTACGCAAGAGCTACATAATTTTTTCTTGGGAATGCGCATTTTACAATATTTTCCCAAGAAAGATTTAAATGCATTATTTTGTAATTTTCTTAAAGGGATATTCGAATGTAAAAGTATTTTGCACAAATGTGATTTTAACTTAAATTGTCTATCGTTTGTTGAAGATGATGCTAAAGATTGTGAAATTGTCCTGTTTTTTTAGATCAGTTTTGAACTTGAAACGTTCTTGATGTAGTGTTTTTATAACATGTTTTACATACAAGTCTTAACTAGTTAGGATGCTGTTGGGAACTAAAATAAAACTTATTATTTTTAAACATGCCTTCCAAAATAATCTATTATTTTCACTTGTTAATTCTGGATAGTCTCTAATTAATTATTGTATTGTGGTTTTCACCTTTTGCATTATGGGTTAAATTTACATGTGAATTATATAATATAATTTATCTGTGATGCCCCAGGTTAATACGATTTACGCATATAGTAATTTTTGATAAATAAGCAGTTTTTGGAATGTCAATTCAATAGTACGGTTTATGAATGCGAGTTTGAATATGAAAATTAACGAAAACGATAAATATGCGCCAGTCGAGGAACATGGAACACATCATCCTGGGGGGAAAGACATTATGGCCTCTGCGGCATAATATAAAGATGTTTTCTTAGATGTGTACGGATCATTAAGAAAACAAGCCGCCAAATTTACGATCGAGAGTGAGTCGTATCAAGTTACCGTTTCGTGAAATAGTTCCGCACGGGGAATTACTTCATGAGAAATGCGACATAAACAATAATATTCATTTATATTGGATTAAAAATACTAATTGTATTATATCTACCAGAATGTTTAAATGGTCACCTTAAAAAATTAAAAACATTACAAATTTTTTATGTATAATTAAAATTATATTTCTTACTGTTTCTTCCTTTTTTTAATGAATTACAATACAATATTATTAAAAAATCTAGTGCAAATAAATGAACTTAATTTGTTTAGTTTGATACATTAATTTAACGTTAAATTTTGATTATGTTTCATAGAATATATTTAATATATGTGAATAATAATTATAATAACAATAATAATATCTTTATTTAAAGGTTTCGTTAGGTCAGGTTGGGTTAGGCTGGGTTTATGTTAAATTAGATTAGATAAGGTCAGCATATGTGAATATTAATAATATCTTTAATATATGGTTAGGTCAGGTCAGGTTAGGTTAGGTTAGGTTTAGGTTAGGTTAGATTAGATTAGATAAGGTCAGCATATGTGAGTAATGATAATAATAACAATAATAATAATAATAAATATATTTAATTTTTATTATTTATATTTTAAGGTTAAATAATATTTTTAGTTGAACTTGCAACAGACTGTCTTAGTTAAAATGGATAAAAAAATATTTTTTTGTAAATTAAATGTAAAATTATTACATTTATATAATTCTCTCGAGAATTTGGACCGTTAGAAAGAATGTTTTAAATAAAAAAATAAATATTAGTCTCTCCCATGGTCTGAATATTCTTGGCCGATTTAAAAAAAATTTAAATAAAATAATTATTTTTTAATATTGTATCATGAAAATTTATTTTCCGTGTTAATCAATTGGTAGTTAAAATTTAACTAATTTTTCCGATGCACACGTATGCCAGGAAGATTTGTTTTTTCCGTTAACGCTTCCTCCTTAAAAATTATTTATTCACACGGGTCTATGCCAAAACTCCGAAAAAGTGGAATGAGGCGATTATAAAAAGGATGTTTTTTGCTAGCATAAATTACCGTGATTTACGACCGCGAAGGTACGCATTAGCTCCAAAAACGATTATTTAAGTTAGACAGGGTGCCTACTGTGAGACAAGAGTAAACACCCGCAACACCCATTAAAAGTGAAATGCCGAAAATTTATGACACTTCTTTAAATACGACCCTCTTGCAGGTAGTGGGACCCTGGCGAAGGGGGCATTCGTCCCACAACCGTTATTTAAGTTTGACAGGGTGCCTACTGAGAAACAAGTGTTAACACCCATTAAAATGAAGTGTCGAAAAATTTATGGGGAGACCCAGACATCTCCAATCACGACACTCTTGCAGGTAGTGGAATGTTCACGACCCTTTACGTTCTAATGGTGCATATAATATAACACCAGTGATTATTTTAGGAATTATTTAATTTGTGCTTAGTGTAATGCATTTTCTTTTAATATTGTTAAATAATGTCTTGATAATGGCCCACTGCCGAAATTAAACCGGTATTAAAATGGTATTATATTACATGGACCACAAAAACGTAAAGGTTTATGAATTGCAGGGTTCCACTACCTGGAAGAGGGCCGTGTTCCGTGTTGGGAGGGCCATACATTTTTCGCACTTGACTTTTAATGTATGTTAACACTTGTATCACAGTAGGCACCCTGTCTAAGATAAATAACGGCTGTGGGACTTATGTCCCATTCCGGGACCCTGCCACTCATGAACCTTTACATTGTAGTGGTGAACGAGCTTTATATCGATTATTGAAAAATAAATTCAATAGTGTTTAGGATATTTAATAATATGCTAAATATAACTATTTTTCGCATTTTTATTATCGATTTCAATTTACATTTTATTAACGAATTATTTATAAAGGTGATAAAAATACATAAATAAAAATAATAAATTCGGGACACAAAGTGACCATTATCAATGTTTTAATACTAAATACAAAACTAAAATTATGCGGCTTATATAATAAACAAATATGCAAGTTACAATGAAATCGATAATTAATCACAAGAATAAAATAAAAATAAATAATTTTAATAATTGTGGATGACTACGCAATAATATTTTTATTTAATATATATTCTAAAGACGATATAACCTTCTTATGTCAAAATAATTTTTAAAATTTTAGTACGTCTAGAAGTGTATACAAATAAATACGTAATTACATTAAGCAAATGCGAAATATAGTTGTATTTAGCATATTATTACATATCCTAAACACTATTGAACACGATTCTGTGGATCGATTGATGTCAAATTATAAAAATTATTTATTTTATTCAAAAATAAAAATTTAAAAGACAATTAATTTATAAACTTTTTATAATAACACACTAATTTTTCTAATAATCGATATAAAATACTAAAACTGGTGTCATATTACATGGGCCATTCATGAAGGGCAGGGTTCCACTACCTGCAAGAGGGCCGTGTTTAGAGAGAAATCATAAATTTTTTCGCCACTCACATTTAATGGGTGTTACACTTGTCTCACCCTGTCTAACTTAAATAATCGTTTTTGGATCTGAAGCATAGATCGCAATGCCGGCGGGCTATTAAATAAATAGTTAAAAAACATCCTTTTTATAACCGCCTCATTCCACTTTTTCGGAGTTATGTCTCAGGCCTATTCACACACGTATGCTGGGATGTTTTGATTCATGCTCCTACGATGATGAGTTTCGCCATATCCTGCGCGCGTGCACAATTAAGCAGTGTTTATAGACGCCGATAAAAGACGATCGTTAATTTCGCGGCACCCCATTAATAACGATTTATTGATGTTAAAATAACTTCTTTATATTAAGCCGCTTGGGACACTTTGATATGGTCGCCTTAAATTTATTTATATTTAATACTGTTGACATACAATTTGAATCACGCGCTCTGTGTAGTGGCGCTGCCACACGACACGATATAAAACCTCTCTCGCACACATACTGTTACGCGTGTACAACGTCTCTCTAAGCTGTTCTTCTAATTTAACACTTTAATTAGTTTAATAAAGACTCTTTACTTAATTAAATCCCAGTTTTATTAACAGGTTATGGGCCCAGACATGCAGTGCCTGTACAGAATATAAAAGGGGTGTTTAATTTCGGTTTAATTAAAGGATAACAAGTTTGAGGTTAGAGTCAAGGCGTGCGCGGTGTGCTTAGAGCTCAAGTTGGAGCAGTCCGTTTTTACTGGTTCGGTTTCGGTTACAGTTTCGTTCGGTAGTCAGTCGTCGCGTGTTTTTACGGTTTGACGGTTTAAGGAAATCTCAGCAATGGAGGAAAAGTCGGAAAATACTATAAGAAAGCTTACAGGTTCCGAGAACTGGAAAGTATGGAAATTCCAAATACAAATTGCTCTGAAGGCAAAATGTCTGCTGAAGGCAGTTCAAGGAAATGATATCTGCAGTGACAATTCAAATGCACAGTTAAAGAAAGAAGTGGAATCACGAGAAGCCAAAGCTCAACATGTCATTGTCTCAGCATTAGATGAAGGGGCAATGCGTCATGTTTTAACATGTGACACTGCGAAAGAGATGTGGGACAAGCTGCTAAGCATTTATGAGTTTAAGTCTGAGTCCAGTATTCATCTTGTACAACAAAAGTTTTTTACTGCAACATATGATGAAGCAAAGGGCGTTGCTGTGTTTGTATCTTCAATTGAAGATCTAGCAAGTCAGTTAAAGTGCATGGGTGAGGAAGTATCCCAACGAATGCTCATTACTAAAGTGCTGATGTCATTACCTGAGAGTTTACAACATTTTGTATCTGCATGGGACTCTGTGCCAATTGAGAAACAAACATTGAATGAATTAGTTGCACGGCTGTTAATTGAGGAGGAACGCCTGAAAAGTCGTAGTGGCGATACAAACACAAACGCATTTAAAGCAATAAAGACAAATTACGGAGTTCGGCCGCCAAAGTGTTTCGCCTGTGGAAAATCAGGGCATTTAAAGGCTGATTGCAAAGAAATAGTATGCCGATATTGTAAAGAGTTTGGCCACTTAATTAAGGATTGCCCAAAATTGGCTGACAAGAATAAGAATAAGGACAAAGCAGACTGGAATCGGCAAGCTTTTTTTAGTGCTGCATTTATAAATAATGATGTTTGCAAGGACAGTTGGTATCTGGACAGTGGTGCCAGTGAACACATGTGCAGGAATAAAGATCAGTTCACTTCATACACTGATTTCCGTCCTGAAAAATCTGTGCGTATTGGTGACGGAAATATAATCAAAGCTCCAGGTTCAGGCACCGTTGAAGTTGTTGCAAGGGTCGGTGACAAGAACATTAACTCCATTTTAAGGGATGTTCTGTTTGTGCCAGAGTTGCTTTGTAATCTTTTTTCGAAAGGTGCCGCGTTGGACAATGGCTACACGATGTGGGCAGACAAAACAACAAGCAAGTTCATGAACAGTGCAGGTATAGTGTGTGCTGAAGCAATGAGACAAGGAAAATTATACAAAATGAACTTTGAGGCTGAACCACATAAAGTGGGTCTTATTGGAAAGAGGCAAAAAGACAGTTTGAAAGTGTGGCACGATCGCATGGTACATCAAAACTTCGGGTATGTCAAAGAGTTTTTAAAAAGGGAGGGTATTGAGTACGAAAATAGCACCGAATATTGCGAGCCATGCCAAGTGGGAAAATTCCATAGATTATCATTTCCATTAAGTAGCAATAGGTGTACAACTCCTGGTGAAATGGTACATATAGACTTATGTGGACCCATGGAAGAAGTTTCCCTAGGAGGCGCAAAGTATTTCCTCCTTATTAAAGATGATCATAGTAACTTCCGGACGGTATATTTTCTCCGTGACAAAGATCAAGTGGGTCGAAAAATAGAAGTCTTCCTGAAACTTGCCGAAAACATGGGAAATCGTGTCAAAACCGTGAGGTCTGATAACGGGACAGAATTTATTAATAATTTTGTTAAAAAACTTTTTGAAGATAACGGAATAAGCAATCAGTGTTCAGTACCATATACGCCACAACAGAACGGTAGAGCAGAGAGAGAAATGAGAACCATTGTTGAAGCAGCACGCACCATGCTCAATGCAAAAGGATTGTCTAAGAATTTATGGGCAGAGGCAGTTAATATGGTGGTCTACTTTCTTAACCGTACAAATAAAAGTTCAGATCCAGGAAAAACACCATTCGAGTCTTGGGAAAGGAAGAAGTTTGATGCAGCTAATCTGGGTGTATTCGGCGATGAAGTCTATATTCATATCCCAAAGAATAAAAGGAAGAAGTGGGACCCTAAGGCCCAGAGAGGAATTCTAATTGGTTACGACGACACCGTTAAAGGTATCAGAGTATTAATTCAAAGTACTAATGAAGTCGAGTTTTCTAGAGATTTCAAATTTATTCCTAATGGTATTCGAGAGCATGAAAGAGTCGTCGATGATAACGTTGCTGAGGAAGAGGATTATCCTGAAGAAGAGATCCAAAATGAAGAAGATGAGGACGAGGAAATATTAGAAGAGGAAGAGCTTGAAGGCGGTCAACAGCGTCCGAGGAGAGAGCGTCAGTTGCCGCAGCACCTCCTAGAATATGAGATGAACTTAGACAACGCGTTCATGGGTTACATTGTGGAGGAACCAAGATCTTTTAAAGAAGCTATGAAGAGTACGGAAGCTGAAGACTGGAAAGGGCTGTCAAAGATGAATTGAGTTCACTGGCCAGAAACAACACTTGGACTGAAGTAAATCCGATAGAGAACATGAAAACTATAGAAACCAGGTGGGTGTTTAAACGAAAGAAGACTGATGACCCTGACAAATACCAGTATAAGGCAAGATTGGTAGCAAGGGGCTTCCAACAAAAGGTTCCTGTTTTATCGGACGTCTACGCGCCTGTTGCAAAGTTAACTACAATGTGAATTGTCCTTTCGTTAGCAGTCAAATTTGATTATCGAGTTCATCAGATGGATGTTAAATGTGCGTTTCTAAATGGCGACATTAAAGAAGATGTTTTTCTGGAAATTCCCGAAGGCGTGGAATGCCAAAACTTAAATTGTAGGCTTAAATTGAACAAAGCTTTGTATGGGTTGAAGCAATCACCACGACGCTGGAATGAGAAGTTCGATGGTTTCATGCGAAGCGAAAATTTTGAACGTTCTTTGAACGATTATTGTCTATATTTTCGTGAAAGCCAAGCAAACAGGATTTATGTCCTGTTGTATGTTGATGATCTTTTGATTGCAGGCTCAAGCGCTACTGATATAGGGCAGCTAAAACAAAGACTTTCCGAAAATTTTGAAATGAAGGAAATGGGAGGAGTCTCGACATACTTGGGTTTGAGAGTCAATCAAAACATTCATGACGGAATAATTGAGATAGACCAAGCAGACTACATAAGAGGCATCATAAAGATTTATTCCATGGAAGATTGCAAGCCGATAGCTACACCTTTGGATCTAAATTTTAAAACGAATGAATTACAACGAACTGAATCAGAAAACATGGAAATGGAACATCGTTGCAGGAAATTAATAGGCAGCTTGATGTACGCGATGCTGGGCAGTCGTCCAGACATTTGCGCGACTTTAAATATTTTAAGTCGTTTTCAAGGTAGAGCGTCCGAAGCCCTTTACAAAGCGTTGAAGCGAGTATTGAGATACCTGAAAGGCACGATTGAATACAGGCTAAGATTTTACAAGAACAATGTTGCAGATATCATTGAAGGTTATGTGGATGCTGACTGGGGCAGTGATGTGGAGGACAGGAAATCCACTTCAGGATACGCTTTTAAGGTGTATGGAAATACAATTTCGTGGGCATCCAGAAAGCAGCACACAGTTGCACTCTCTTCGACTGAATCGGAATATGTTGCACTTTCAATGGCAGTTAGTGAAGCCTGCTGGATCCGCAACCTGCTCCTTTAATTACAAATTTGTGGTAGTCGGGAAAAGGTCTTAATCCATGAAGACAATCAGTCCGCCATGAAAGTCGCTAGAAACCCAGAAAAGCATAATCGCCTGAAGCACATTGATTTGAAACATCATTTTATCAGACAGAAGGTGGCTGAAGGAGTAATAGACTTGCGTTTTATTCCAACTGAGGAGCAACTGGCGGATGTCCTCACCAAGCCAGTGACTAAATTTGCGCATGAAAAACATTGTAAGGGTTTGGGGTTGGGATAATTTTTTTGTATTTATTTCTTCTCTTTTGTTTATTTAATGATTAAAATTGAGGGAGGGTGTTGACATACAATTTGAATCACGCGCTCTGTGTAGTGGGGCTGCCACACGACACGATATAAAACCTCTCTCGCACACATACTGTTACGCGTGTACAACGTCTCTCTAAGCTGTTCTTCTAATTTAACACTTTAATTAGTTTAATAAAGACTCTTTACTTAATTAAATCCCAGTTTTATTAACAAATACTTACTAGGGCCCTTGTTTGGGCCTAGTTTAATGACGTTTACATCCGGAATATCATAGGTGTGATTCCTATAAAGCGTTCGTCTGATTATCTCAATAATGAGACGGTCTATTATATCTACGTATTTATAAACGAAACCATTGTAAATTGGTAATTTATACTAATATTTATTAATAATAAAATTCATTACAATTATTATGAAGATTTTAAACAATTATGTTGTCAAAAGACACGAAGAAAATATGTAATACAAATATAAGCTATAAATGATGGGATACAGATTTTTACGAAAATTCTCTATAGTAGCACATTAATTTAATATCAGCGTGAAAGTTTTATTAAATGTTTTTTAAATGTGTAAGAAAATGCTCTAAATAAGCATCAGAATCTAAAAAAAGCATGAAAATAAGCCCAAAAAGTCAAAATAAGCATAAAAAGTCAAAATAAGCAAAAAAGCAAAAAAAAACTTAGCGCTAAGTAATCACATTCTTCAAGATTCGTATAGATATTTAGAATTTTTTTTGATGCTATTAGTATTATGGATAAGCATAATGCTAGAAATCCGCTCTCTATTTATAATAATAGCAATATTGCAATTATTAGTTTTACAGAGATAAACCAAAATGAAACAAGAGCATAAAGTAATTCTGTAATTATCAATATATCAATGGGAAAGAAATTTTAATATTAAAAAAACATATGGTCAAAGAGTCCACTATTAGTACTATTATGATATAAATTATATCTTTTTAAAATTGAATTTATGGCTTTTTTGACTATTCTCATGTAAATTGAAATAAATGTTTCAATAACAGCTAGTTTATGAACCTCCACGGATTGATATGATTTTTGATATACTTTGGATTTTACATAACCCCACATAAAAAATTCTAAAACGCACAGATCGAGAGATCTAGGTGGCCCTGGGATTGGTTTATTTCTTCCCACTTATGAGTTAGGAAAAGCATCATTTAAATAATTTGTATAGCCAACATGTTATGAGGTGGAGCACCGTCATATTGGAACCATTTCAATCTTGCTTGTAATGAAAAATTTAAACAATCGAGCGTATTTTCAAATGTTTTCTGAAGAAAATGAAAGTAATCATTTTCACTAAGTGAGCTTTCAAAAATATATAGACCGAGAATGATTAATCCAAACACACCATGGATTAATTCCAAATTTAATTTGTAGTTTTCTCTGTGAAACTTCTCATGGATTCTCTTGAGTTCATTGTGGCGATTAAAAATACCACAATTAGTAAATCGCGATTCATCTGTTCATAATATTTTTGTAAGAAAAAAATGTATGTGGTATAAACCCACTTGTCAAGAGGATAGACAAGTGGGTTTATACCACATACAGAAGGCCATTTGATCATTACAAAATTATCATTCTTTATGCTGGTTTTTCATTTTTGTTTAACTTTGTAAATCTCATAATTTCAATATTGCTATTATTATAAACAACTGCAATTGTTTTATTTTCATCTTTTTCATGGCTACCCATTTTTTATTTATAATAAAATTCAAAATAACTATAACTCACTTATTTTTAGAAATAACTATGTCATATGCCATTTTGGATTAAAGAGAAAAAAATTACCTTTTGAATGAGGCCACAGCAAACTATGGTTTCCATTAAAAAAAAATGTAAGTGTGCGTCATATCTCGGAAAATAATGGCGATAAAATTTTTTTCTGATTATTTTTTATTAATCTACATAAAATTATCTAAAACTTTGTCCTTTACAGTTTTTTCTATCTGTTATAATAACCGAGATATATTGAAAAAATTGACACTTTTTACTTTTTTCAAAATATCTAGTTACCCTTGACTTTTTTGAAAACTTTGAAAGTTGAATTTTATTCGTCTCGTAAATCTACATTTCTTTCTTCATTTAACCGTTTCTCTTATAGTTTCCGAGATCCCCATAGAGAACATCTAAAAAAACTCACCCTGTATATGGACCATTTTGTTCGATAACCTTTTAGGTTTTCTTAGACAACATCAGGATGCCACGCTTGAAGAACTTCTGACCTTTCTTAGTAAAAAATTAAGCAAGAGCTGTTAGACAACATTGTTTGAATAGAATTGTTTACCATTAAAAATATCAAAACCAATAGGAGTGTGACAGCACAAAGACTGGTTAGTATGGTGGATGGTCCATCAAAGCTTTCAAGCTTCAGTAACTTCTATCGAATCATTAAACTTGTGTGTAATTTCGCGTCGTCAAGGTGGAACACAACACCCTTACGATTTGCCAATTCTGGCCGGGTTCATTTAATTTATTTAATTGGCGACAGTATACAGCCGTTGATGGTTTGGTTCTATTGTAGCAGCCCAAAATACACGACGCCTTCATAATTCCACCAAATTGAGAGCATAACTTATTTTAATGGATATTTGCTTTCGAAGTGGTTGCAGCTTGTTCGCCGGATTTGTACCATTTTATACTCTTTGTTAAATGAACCTAAATATTAAGTTTATTTCTGCGACCTTTCGAGTCAGATAACGGCGGTTTGCGTCGATTAGATCCTTTATTTTAACGTCTTTGGCTTTAATTAGATTTCTTGAACGTGGTGCATCTTTTTTAATTTGCTGGAACTGAATTTGGGAAACCAATTTTGGCACTATAGTTCTGTTAAGCAAACATTTCCATACACAGCACATAACTTTCACGTATAGCTTTCAAAGTGACGTTACCTCTGGATTTATTGCAATTATTTAATTTAGTAAGACCATTTGCGTATTTTGATCATTGTATTTTATGTTATTTTTGAGCTAGTCTTACGCACACACGTATTCACGCAAGCCACGATATCAGAATTGTGCTGCCTGGTGTGGTGTCGTAGTGGTTGTTGCGTTGTGTGAGTTTTGTAATTGTATTAAACCGCAATTTACCTTAACCACGTTTCTTTTTTCTTTTTTTACGTCACGTAGTCTATTATTACATACTTAATTTCTGCTTTGCCTTCCCTCATTTCCCAATATATTATCGCCTTCACTGAATTTATTTAATCGCTTAGTAGTGTAATAGTATTAGTAATTTTGCATTGTATAGCTTCATCATAGCAACGTTTAGCATGTTTACTGACTGCCTTTGCTTGTAATGGTGTCAGCATTTGCATTCCGCATAGGACACCGTTAACTGGCACGTGGAAATAGGGGGTTGAGTTCCGCCACTTAAAGGTTGCCTAAAAAACCTTAAGGTTTTAGTTGTACCCTCTATTGCGAACGTTTTAATTTTGGGTAGTGATTTTGCTAAACTATTTAAAGTCTGGTCTTTTAAAGTTTGTGGGGATGGCTCTTTAAGCAAACTTTTCCAGGGTTTTGCTATAGAGCAAGCCGATGAATTAATGATAAAGGGACACAAAGATCTAACGGTGTATCAGGCTAAAAACTTTAGTCAACTGTCTTGGAAATTAAGTACTAGGTTAGGAAGAATCAACAAAATTATCCACTACATTGACACGGGTGATGAATTGCCTGTAAAACATAAACAGTACTCGCGATCCCCCTATGTTACAACATTTGTATAAGGAAATGAATACTGTAGAGGTGTGCTTAAGAAGTCTTCTAGTCCATCCAATTTTATTTGTCAAAAAATCTAATGGTAACCTGCGCCTTTCCTTTGCGGATTGTGGATCATATCTTAAATAGACCTAATGGTGCCTGATTCCTCTCTAGTGTCGATTTGAAATCAGCCTTTTGGCAGATACCATTGGGGTAGGGTTCAGGTAAAAAAAAACGGCGTTTAAAGAAATACTGACACAGTATATGGTTTCTGAATGTTTTTTAATATTGTACTACAACAATGTTTCACCACACAGTGGCCTTATCAGGTAGATTAATCTGGACTAGTGAGGCTGAAACATCGTTTAAAATAATTAAAAATGGCCTTATTACTGTCCCAGTTTTGGCAACACCTGATTTTGATAAGCCCTTTTGTATTCAATGTGATGCTTCGGATGTTGGGTTGGGTTGCGTATTAGTACAAAAAAATGTCGAGGGTAAGGAAGTTCCGATTGCTTATGCTAGCCATACATTGTTGGATTCCGAGCGGAAGTTTTGTGCTACCGAAAAGGAGTGCTTGGCTGTTTTCTTTGGAATAGAAAAGTTTTGACCTTACGTTGAGGGAGTTCCTTTTAAGGTGATTACCGATTACCACTCGCTTCTGTGGTTGCAAAATCTCAAAGACCCTACTGGCAGGCTTGCTCGATGGGCTATTAAAATGCAACAGTATGACATAGAGATCGAACATAGAAAGGGTGCACTTAACGTTGTTCTTTCCAGAGCGCCGCTTGTTTGTTATTGATAATGTTCACCTTGTGAACGAAATGTACATTTAACAATTAATAAACAAGTGAAGTAAGGAATAAACTGTGTGTTATTTTTATTTACAAAACCTTATTTAAACCCCTTTGCAAGGCCGTATCCTCAGCTATTCTAGAATTTCTAGAGAATCATGTTTTCCTGATGTGCGACAAGACAATGGCACGGAATTCGCTTCAAATTCTATGAAGGAACTAGCGGAAGAATATGTGGTGAAAATATGGTACAATGCGAGATACCACCCCCAGGTCAACTTTGTAGAGCGATACAATCACACTTTCGGTGCCACTATTCGTTCGTTCATAAAAGATCTCGACCATAGAACGTGTGGAGTTAAACTTTAGACGGTACGCACCTCTTCGTGGAGATTACTATGATAAGGTGCAAGATTTGGAACATATGTCATTGAAAGCAAACGGTGACAAATATGCACATCTTACAACCCTGTCTAACTTAATCCAAAAAGTCAATGAGCGCCTGAGGTCGGCTTACAACGAAATACCGCATCTAATAATTTACGTCGTCGAGTTTTTTCTGTATATAAGGTTGGAGATTTTGTATGGGTACGTAACAAAGTATTGTCTAATGCATTTTGTAATTTTTCGGCCAAGTTAGCAGCCAAGTTTAAACTGTTCAAAATCAAGCAGCAAATTGGGAAATTAGTTTATTCTTTCCTTGATGAGGATAGCCAGGACATAGGGAGGTGGCACACTAAGGGCTTAAAGCCTTGCTATGGACCCGACCGTGTTGTTGTTTTTTTATTTTTTCTACCGGAAAAAAGAGGTGTGTAATGTTCCGTTTTGCTAAATTTAAATTACGAGCGAAGAAATATATCGAGAACGCACGGCCTTTTTTTGCGGGTCAGAGTTGATTTCGGTGGAATCGGCGAGGAAGAAGGTCCTTTTGATCGGGGCGAGAGCGTAGAAGTATGTGTGTACGAGTGAGTAAGCGTGATAATCAGAATTGTGCTGTCTGGTATGGTGTCGTAGTGGTTGTTGCGTTGTGTGAGTTTTGTAATTGTATCGAACCTTAACCACGTTTCTTTTTTCTTTTTTTTGCGTCACGTAGTCTATTGTTGCATGCTTAATTTCTGCTTTGCCTTTCCTTGTTTCCCAGTATATCATCGCCTTCATTGAATTTATTTACTCGCTAAGAGTAGTATAATAGTACTAGTAATTTTTCATTTTATACCTTCATCATAGCCACGTAGGGCCTGCCTTATGTTTAGTGCCTGCCTTTGCTTTTAGTGGTGCCAGAATTTGCATCCTGCCTAGGTCACCGTCAATTGGTACGTGAAACTAGGAGATTGGGTTCTGCCACTCAAGTAAATAGGAGCGGAGTTGAGTTGGCACATGACAAGGCCAATATCCGGAGAGAATTCCGAATGAGATTGCGGGTCGAATTCTCCTTACATCTCATGCTTACCGGACGCCTGCATGCCAAATCCCCGTTCGAGCTGTGTGCCACCCGCTGTCATATTTCCGCCCCTAGCTACCAGGGTGAGGCCTTCCAATTTTATAGACAATTGTCGATAACGGCGTTGATTGAAATATTGTACAATATTTCAATCAACGATAACGGGCCAATACCACCCATTGAGCACGCATGGTAGAGTATTTAATGTGACAATTATTCATCGCGTTGTGTTAATGGATATCACAAATATTGTTAATTAAATTTATGTCATTGTTTCACTTCCATATTTACCTATTAACTTTTGTTTCGGCCTGTATAGGTTTGTTTCAATATATTTGTTTACTAAGTTGGATTAACATAATTTTTCTAACAGTATATTCAAAAAATTAACAGTTCTCCCCCAATTCTGTCACCTCGAGTGATTGACGGCAAGTTGTTACTGAAGTAAGTTTATGCGACCCTCGACCTAATCTAGCCGTGAGCAAAATTTAACTTTTCAATGTTACAAAGTTTATATTAAACTTATATAGTAACTAACTTGACTTGACTCGTTATAATCTACCACTAGCCTTAAGAGAAATGTACTTTTATTTTTCTCTACGAAAACTAAGTTAACTCTTTATTGAACCAAGAAAAATAGAAGATTTATTTCATTACGGAAGCATATATGTTCATTTCATGATTACTAATATCATGTGTCCCATTTAAACATTACAAGCAAAAAAATGTAACACCTTGAATTATTTGAATTATAAAAAAATCAATAGTCAGAGACACAAAAGATTATATTATTCATTATATTACTTCCGACCAAGGTGAGGTATGCTTTTAATTTGATGAATGGCATTTTATAGGTTCGCATTTTGGGGTTGTTGTAGACGACGAAGAAATTCCTACAATTTAATTGCGGCTGCTTACAAACGTGCTACAATATCTACTAAATATAATTGTACGTATTTAAACTACAAGAAATGGGAACTGTAGACGACTTCAATAATATGGTAAACCACACTGAAAAGCAAAATCTCTAGGTCGTCACAAAATCTTCCTATCCGTGAATCATTGTAGCACAAACACATCTGGCATAAATAATATGTAATCCCATCGATACAAAGCTGGATTAGTTAAAAAAGTTTAGTCTTTTGTGATGTGCTAATGCAACCTAACAAATGAGATCAGTCTCTTAGATAAATTAGTCAATTGGTTTATCTCAGATTATGATCGAAGTACTGTTGAATTTAATTTAAATTTCTTCGATCATCAATCTATCTCTTAAATAGTAGAAAATTGATTATACCAATTTTACGCATTATTAATATTCAAAAACACTGGTTATAGAACAAATGGTATTTACAATGTGATAAGATTTTTATATTTTTGTGCTCAGAGTGATTTTTTTTACTTAAAAATTAAACATTCTACCCTAAGAAAATATACTTTGCAAACTATTCAAAATAAATTATTTGGTGTTAAAACGCTCTTTATAAAGAGAAGTTCAGCCATTGGTGAGCTGATTCTTGCTTTAGGTTACTTATGGATTTGAACCAGAGAAGATTGAACTAAAAATGTCGTAAATATGATAGTTTTAGAATTATTTAATATATCATAGTCAAATTTATGTCGTGCGCAGAGAAACGTATCAGTGGGGTATTCTGATGTACTAAGCTACTCTGCGAATAGTAACTAAACTTCTGGATCGGATTTCTTCTGGATATGTGGTAACTAACTCTGTAAATGTTCCTGGAAACCACGACCGAGCCGTCGTCATGGATTTCATCAGGAAATAACCACTATGCTGACTTCCGATTAAACTACAGTATATAATACAGTTTTCTGGAGAAACTGCCTCACTGAGCCCTCCTGAACGCGGTGCATCTTCTGTACTCGTAAGATTACAACAAAATTCACAAAACCAATATTTGTTGGTTCAATTTTGTGGCCTAATATTTATCAAGCTTTAACTGTGATTTTTACAATGACAAGCAATGTTTCACAAAAACAAGGAATTGACTTTTTTCTACAGTGAAAACCAATTCAGATGTAGCAGACACTCCGGAAGCTATAACTTATTCACCGAAATATTATGATATTTTTACAGCTTGATACTTTATAGGACGTATAAGAATTTTAAATTTGTGACGCTATCTATATGTCAGGCCAAAGATTTTTCAGTTCAAGTAGTAACTTTACAATTAAACAAAATACTGAAAACAGTAATTCAAAAATTAAAATAAACAAACGCTTAAGTTAATATGATATTATGCACCAGCAAAAGTTTACATTTCAACTGCATCCAGGAAGAATATTTGAGCGTATAATGTAATTAACTACATAAACATGGGAGTCAGAACATCCTAGTTTTAATTTCAATTAGAGTAAAATTCATGTAAATAAATATATTAGTAATTAATATTATCAGTAGTAATAAACTTACATTTGGGTCTTATTCGAAACTCAAGGTATCTCTTAGATTGATTCCTATTTATTGCATTCTCTAGCGGTATGTTATTTAATATAACAGAATTATTTGTTGCCCTTAACAAGTGATAATCTGAAGAATGGTGGACCATATTCTCCAAGTTTGTTCTTGAAACTGAATCCATTTCTTTCTTTGATAAACCTATAGAAATAAGTAAGACATGTGAGATTTAAGGGTAAATGTTGGAAAAACGAAGTTGATAAGATTTAGGAATAATGGACGGGAGGGAAAATAGCTAGAACGGAAGGGAGAAGTAATCAAAAGGGTGAAAGTATCCAAGTATCTGGGGTTTAAAAGTTCAGGAGGTTATAAAAAGCATATTGAGTTCAGAGGAAAACAGGTAGTGAGATGAAAATGGGAAAGGTGAATGGATTACAGTACGAGAGTGACCTGTGAACTATGGAATGTGTGCATGAAATCGATCTTGTTGTAAGTGGGTGAAAGTATGAGAGTTTGGGTTGAAGAAAAAACAGTGAAATATTTAAGTTTGGTATTCTGGGGCTTTATTTCTTAACAGAAAGTAAGTCAGTATGTGAATGTCTAAAAGTCTTTAATTATAGTCTTCTAGTATCCTCTCTACAAATAATCCCAAGAAAATAGTCTGAATACTTCCAGTAATTGATATAAAATATCTAGTTTTAATAAATGACCTAATTATCTTCAGTACTATTCTACAATATCATTTATAACTATCAAGGGGGGGTTTTAACAAAATCGAATTTTCAAGTTTATATGGTAAATAAGATATTATAAGGAAATAACTAGCCCATTTACGGCAAATTATAACGTTTAATGGCAAAGTAAAACCACATTCTAAGTAAATGAAAGTTAATTGATGAGGCCGTTATTTGTTGAAAATTCATATCACTTGTTAAGTATTAAAGTAAAATCACTTTTTTAATTTTCAAAAACTTTTATTTGTTGCGTGTAATTCCAACAAATAAAAGTTTTTGAAAATTAAAAAAGTGATTTTACTTTAATACTTAACAAGTAAATTAAAGTTTATAAAGTTTCCCTATACCTAAGATCAATAAGCAAATTAAGGGATTGCTTGAGATTCTTGGCTACTATTGAAGAATAGCTAGTCTGGTCATACCTTTTATGAATTGATTTGAACAGAACTCAATATAAGACATTAAAAATTGTTAATTGCAATATCCCAACTTCACGAAACCTATCATATTCATTACGGAAGCGAGTAATCACGCAATCGGTGGCGCCTTGTTACAAGACAACATTAATATTAGCAAACCAAAATCAAAAACAAATTATTTTACAAACGGTTTTCGCAATCATGTGGATAAAATACTATTGACGTTATCTTTTTGACAGACTGATCTAGATAAAAACAGATCATCAACCACTCGAGTGATTAATTTCAAAAATAATCTAAATTTTACCAACTTTCAAGTGCCGTCTCGCAAAGTAACGCAAAGTTATACTTTATTTTTATAAAGTTACTTAAAATGTTTTGAAAAAAAATGTTTACCAAGAATTTGTAAAGGTGTTGGACTAGAAAATATTGATGTTGTGCATTAACTAATACTACAAGATCGTCATGCGAGTTATCGTTAGAGTAAGGCAATCTTGCGAGTCAGTTAACTAACCTCAGTGAGACCAACATATATACAATTTTACATGAACATTTGGCTGGCAAAAAATGGTTCGCTTTAGATACCACATAATTTAACAATTGCTAAAAAAATCTTGTGTCAATTGGCCGAAAGAAATCCTCAAGAAAGACGATTGTAGTGCTTTAAAACAAGTCTATAATATCATAACAGGTGATGAATCATAGATATATGGGTAAGAGTTCAAAAGCAAACAGAATTTGACTGTATGTTCAAAGTTTTTCGACGTCTGAAAAATCGGTTCTTCAATTAAAATACCTGTTTAGGAAGTACATCAATAAGAGTGGAAGAAGTGCTTCGAAAACTGGTATAAGTTAGTTTATAAAAGAGGTGCATTAATAATATGTAACTTCATATTTACATATCTGGTTCCATCAAGAGTATAGCTCAACATATATCAATTATATTGTATTATTAGTGTAGGTGCAGCTTACAAAGAGCTAAGTTTGTTGATTAACAGTATGTGATCAATTGAATTAAATGAATGTGAGAGGTTCATATAAATTACATCCACTTGAACAAATGTGTTCAAAATTTCTGATATGCATTGCGAGATGGTGGTACGGTTCCTCATTGTTGAACGACCAGTTATGAAACCATGTTGGTGTGGTGACATATATGAACTTGTAGCTTTAAAAAAACTCGCTCGTTCCTCGCTCATGTTTTTAAACGCCAGTTCGTGCAATAAAGTATCAGTTTTTACACTTGTACCTTAATAGTTATTTAAGGTACAAGTGTAAAAAGTGATGCTTTATTGCACGAACTGGCGTTTAAAAACACGAGCGAGGAACGAGCGAGTTTTTTTAAAGCCAGGAGTGCAATAAAGAAACTTTTTACACGTGTGCCTTACAAAATTTTATTTTCGATCGTAAAGGATTTCAAAGAATATATTCTTATGAGTAATATTTTAATGCCATTTCAATAATTCAATTAATGAAAAAATGTTATACCCGCAGTGCACTAATGAAAGCGTTACTTAGCAACCAGTAAACAAGTTCCACAAATGTCAGCCGCCATTATTATTTATGGAAAAAATGTTCGCTTTACTGTAATCGCTTCGACTTGCATTAAATGAAATCTTCAGAGTTCTTAAATCTGCCATTTGGTTTGTATTATATATTCTATTTATAGTTTATTGGTTATTTGTATCAATTAATAAAAAATTAAGTTTTTCGTCGAAATATATTCATCTGTCAAATTTGACAATTCTGTGCAATAAAAACAGTTTGACATTACCGTGCAATAAAAACGTAAAAAAGCACTAGTGCTTTAAAAAGCCACTTTTACAATGAAAAATGATGCAAAAAGCGTGTACTTTCTGTACGATCGTAGATAATAGTTATTTAAGGTACAAGTGTAAAAAGTGATGCTTTATTGCACGAACTGGCGTTTAAAAACACGAGCGAGGAACGATTGCCAGGAGTGCAATAAAGAAACTTTTTACACGTGTGCCTTACAAAATTTTATCTTCGATCATAAAGGATTTCAAAGAATATATTCTTATGAGTAATATTTTATTGTCATTTCAATAATTCAATTAATGAAAACATATTTTACCCGCATTGCACTAATCAAAGCGTTACTTAGCAACCAGTAAACAAGTTGCACAAATGTCGGCCGCCATTATTATTTATGGAAAAAATGTTCGCTTTATTGTAATCGCTTCGACTTGCATTAAATGAAATCTTCGGAGTTCCTAAATCTGCCATTTCGTTTGTATTATATATTTTATTTATAGTTTATTAGTTATTTGTATCAATTAATAAAAAATTAAGTTTTTCGTCGAAAATTTGTGCTATTCATTCATCTGTCAAATTTGACATTTCTGTGCAATAAAAACAGTTTGACATTACCGTGCAATAAAAACGTAAAAAAAGCACTAGTGCTTTAAAAAGTCACTTTTACAATGAAAAATGATGCAAAAAGCGTCTACTTTCTGTACGATCGTAGATAAATAACTATTTTTTGTCAGATTTTTTTCAAGACACACTACATTTATATGAAAATGTCATATGAATACTTTAGACTTTTATGTACATTTAAAATTACAAGGTTACCTGAACTGCAATCTTTTCCGTAAAATCCATATGGGCAGAAGCAATGCGTCGCATTGCATATAATTTGATTTTCACACAAATCCCCCTTGTTAATGCTCGAACAAGATATGTTATTTTGTTTGCCTATATATCCAGGAATATCGCTGACCATATTTGCATTTATTGCAAATTTGCGTGGAATTTTCCAATCCATATATTTGATACTTGCACACCTAATGTCCGATGACTTACTTTGGATCTCCATATATCTAATATCTACAAGACAATTAAATTACATTTAAGACAAGATCAAATTTAATTTCTAATTACTTACTAACTAATCATATTCATATAAACTTAACGTTAAATTATTTATAAGAATTATTTTGATGTTTTGGACTACAGACTGCAAAATTTCATTTATTGTTGATACTGTTCCTGAGTTCTGTTGAAATGCATATTGTTTGTTCTTTAGTAGGTGGTCACTCATATGGATTTGTGTTTAGTGTTGATAGTAGTGTTATGGGTCTGTAGTTTTCTGGGTTTGTTTTATCTCTTTTTTATGTATTGGTATGGTTTTATTATTTTTACATAGAATATTAATAAATGTCTAGACAACATTGAATATGTTGTAGCTATTGCTTTTGATCTTTCGAGAGCATTTGACACGGTTTATGTTGAATTTACTAAGGAAAAATTACTTGCAATAGGCATTTGTGGACCTTTAAATTACTGTTAACTTTGTATCTTGAAGATAAAAGCCTTGTAGTAAAAATCAACATTATATAATAAAATGGGTACTCCACAGAGTAGTACTTTAGGACTGCTATTGTTTCTGATGTATGTGAATGATTTACCTTCTCATATAACTTGCGGGAAAATATTTATATATGCAGATGATGTCTGTATAATAATATCAAATAAATGTCCATCAAAAAACGTCATCGGCCATAAAAGAATTTGATAATTGATTACGAATACACCAAAAGATTAATAATAAATGATTCTAAAAGTGTCTTAGTAGAATATAATAATATAAAAAAGAGATTAAATTTGAAAAGAACAATAATGACTTTAATCTTGAAACTTGTTCATCATTAAAATTTTTCGGTATTCATTGTGACAATCGTCTAACTTGGTGTAAAAATGTGCATAACGTATATAAGATGCTTAATAAAAAGTTTCTTTTCGATAAAATCGTTGAAAAATAACGTTTTATTAAAAGCATTAGTGAGCGTGTACTATGCATTTGTATATTCTTATATCTCATATAGTATTGTAATATCGCGTCTATTCATATTACAGCAGAGAATATTACGTTTCATAATTGATATTCCGTATTATGAATCCTGTCGAGCAATGTTTGTTAAACAAAATGTTTTAACTGTCACTTCAATATATTTAATGAAAATACTCAGTCATAATACTAGAATTAAGGATGATTTTCACTTAACCAAACACCATCATAGTTTTTTTTTTAATCTGAAATATTTATAGCAGTGTCTACTAATGATGCAAATCTCTTAAAAATCCGTGATTTCTTAATTTAAATAAATCAAGTGGAAGTTTATTTCTCAACTTCTCTAATAACGACGGTCTTTAAGTAGGGATTAGGTTGATAAGTTGATCAAAAGGTTAAAATCAAAAGCTATTGGTGAAAGAAAGTTGATCTAAGGAGTTGTATATGGTACGTTACAATCAGCATTTATCTTTTAGCTAATTACTTCAATTTGCAATAAACTCTTGATAATAATTACAGCAGTTAATAAATTAATAAGTTAAATATTTTTTGCTTTTTATGATTAGAAATATTTTTATGCTATGTTTCTAGAATTTGTAACAGAATAAGCACTAACCTTTGTAGTTTTCAGGTTTAACAATGCACAGACTTATAGATATTTAATTGCTACATTCATAGTTGCTAAGTTAACTGGTCACTATTAATACTTGGCAAAAATTGCAGAAAGTATGTAATCAGTTCTTGAAAATTGATATTTTCAAAAAGCGTGTGAAGACATATTTAGAGTTTGCTATAGTTTATATTCAAATCAAACTTTAATAATGCTTAGATTATTTCATATAGATTAATTGAGTATAAAATGAGCTACTCTTTACCACTAGTTAAAACTAGTTACTAAAGCTGAAAAATATTTTTACGAAATTACCATATTAGATATATTAATAATTTATTTTAATATGATATTAAGTTAGTACTTACCAAATAAATTACACCAACGAATATCATCTATAGCAATCATTGAACATCTTTTCGAACTATTTTTACTATCAATCATTATATGTAAATTGTCTTCCATCAATTCATCGGTGACTATCAGCTTTTCTTGAAGCCATTTACCTGTGCCAACCCATTCCTACAAATTTGGAATTAATGAATATTATTAAATAGAACACTGCTTATGTATAAATCAAATAATTAGTTAGTGCAGAGCCTTTGATTTGGATACTTAAGTACATCAATGAAAACACTCACTAAAGATGTGAGCTGCAGTGATAAATAATAAAGCTTTTAAAACAGCTAATGGCGTGTAAAGGGAAGTAACCTAAAAACACAGGTATCGTCGTGCATTATCAGCGTTTCTTTTTTAACTTTAAAGTTATTTCTTTATAAATTTATAAATATTTATAAATTACATTTTAAGTTGTTAACTGGATAACTAATTTAAGGAGACTTAAAACAGCATTTCGCACAATTCAACAAAAGGAAAAGTTCGGAAGTAGAAGAGAGTTTATTATGTACTACGGAGGAGAAAATTGACAATATTCAATAGAATTAAGCTTGCAAGCATATAATAAAGATATTAAGGTGTTCATCTTGAGAAGAAGGCAGCCAGCCAGAAAGCTGCAGGGGTATAACATGAAAGGAATCAATTTATGAGATCGGTATGTCCATGGTAAAGGTGAGATTGGATTATGAAACAGAAGTAAACTCATGGCTACCCGAAATGAAGTGGACTTCAGAAAAGGGAGGGTAACGATGGAGTAAGAAAGAACGCATGCATGCTTTGTTTGTAGACCTTAAGGCCTAGTAGATAGAAGTGGAATGGAATGTGTCTCAGAGTGTTTAGTAAACTGGATAAACTGTATGAAAGAAGTGTACCTAGAAAGGAGGTGCAGAGTGAAAGTGTCTGAACGGTTTCGGGTGAGAGAAAGACTTGAAAGATACTTTGATAGGAGAACATTATTTGTGAATCTGAAGAAAACAAAGTATATGGTATTTCGTAATGCAGGAAGAATAATGTAAGAAGAAGTATTGGTAGGGAAGAGTGAGCAAGTGGAAAGAATGAAAGAGTTTAAATATCTTTGGGGCTAAAAAGGGTCATATTGAGTATGTTTGTAAAAAGCAAGCGATTGCGAAAAACATAAGAAGATGTGTTTATTACCTAACACATGTGCGAATGCAAATAATTTGGTGGGATACATGTGTTAGATCAATTCTGTTATATGGTGTTGAAGTGTGGGGTATAAATGTACAAGAAGAGGTGGAAAGGTTATAACAGCAGTACAATGCAAGCATGTAACAGATTGTCGGTGTGATGTGAAGCAGCAAAGAGAGTGGTGAAAGTGTAAATGAGATGGTGAAAGGAAGGTGCAGAAGAATGAGAGTTAAGACTAGATGCGACAGGGATTAAAATTGTATGAAAAAGCCGCTTTGGCAGTGAGGTATGTAGAGCAAAACCTAGGGCTGGGTCATAAGAAGAAATATTGGTGAAGTTAAGGGCAGAGGAACTGCAACTCGACTCTAAACGAATTATAAAGAATTACAAGTTTACTAAAGAATTATAAGTTTAAACAGACTAAATGGGGAGGATTTAAAAATCCAAGCACGTTTGAGGTGTGGGAATGAAAAGAGATGCAGAAAAGTGTGTATGAGAATGAAGTATATGAAGTATGTATTTTGTAGCACGGAACATGATGTGTGGTAACACTAGATAGAAGAATGCACGGAGGTACCGAATGTTGAGTAGATAAGTTTGAATATGCGAGAGTGTAAAATGAATTAAAGTGTTGAAGGAATTAATGAGAATGAGAACAGGATGGTGTAGTCGAGGAGTAAGACATGAGGTAGGGGCAAAACTTTCTTATATACAGGATGTCCCGTTAATGCGGGGAAATGGCTAGACCATAGATTCCTATATCCAAAAATTTACGGTTAAGCCGTAATTTGGCTTTAAAGTTCAAATTTTTTTATTTCTTTTGTTTATAACAATTGAACGCTTTATTTGATTTGAATGAAATTTATTATTCATAAGTACCATAACATCATACATCATTTCAGTTATTGTTGACATTAGTGATTGACAGGAAGTATAAAAACAGTAGTACCACAACTTAAAAACTAAAATATTTTTTTATTGGTGCATCCAATAAAAGCTAAAAAATCTATTTGAAAGGGCATTAGATTTAAAAACTTTTTTGACTCTTACTAGTTTTTGATATCTTGTACGGTTTTTGCACAAAAAAATAAAATATGAATATAGTATACTCATTATGCACTCATTAATAAGTAAATAAACTTACTCTATTGAATAAAAATTAAATAATATCAATTAATAAAATAAATCAAAACAACATCTAACACTTTTCAAACAATTTTCTTTGCAAAATTCTAATACAAACAAGATATCTGTTTGTTCCAAATATGAATATTTATGAACTATAATAAAGTTAAAAATTAATTGTTAAAAGAGACTAAATAATTATTATTATACATAATTTACATTTTTTAAACAAAGACGGCCACGAATAACATTTTATTTTCGATTCGATGAAAAACTTGATTTTGTTTTTACTAGATAAAAAATATATATTTTATTTTTTTTGTGGGAAAACCGTAAAAGATATCAAATATTATTAAGAGATAAAAAAGTTTTTAAATTAAATGATCTTTCAAGTAGTATTTTTTTAGTTTTTATTAGATCCACCAATAAAAAAATATTTTAGTTTTTAAGTGGTGGTACTACTGTTTCTTATACTTCTTTTTAACCAATAATAGTCATAATAACTGAAATGATGTATTATATTATGGTAGTTATTAAAAATAAATTTCATTCAAATCAAATAAAGCGTTCAATTGTTATAAACAAAAGAAATAAAAAAATTTGAAACTTTGAAGCCAAATTCCGGCTTAACCGTAAATTTTTGGATATAGATAAGTTGCGTTAAATCGTCATATTTTGAATACATATGTATTTGGATTTATTTATTTTTTTATATCAAATAAAGGTCTGTTATGTATACAGTATGACATGCATCAATAATATAATTTTTTTGACCAAACTTAATACAAAGTTTTAAGTATTCAAAAATAACATAATCAGGAGGTTAGATAGCCATGGGAAGATATAGACATTATCCTCCACAAATCGGTTTGTACAAAGTATTTTAATCATGGGAATGGGCATTATTTTGCTGGAATTTCTTCAGCAGTCTTCCAACTGTACTTTATATTGCCTCAGATGAATATCAAATGAGACGAACTTCCATTTGGCTCAGAATCCCATAACGCAATCTCTACAGTTTGCTGCATAAACCTTTCAACAGAAAATTCTGTTCTCCACGTCTTCGTCATATCTAAATAGAACCGAGATTATTTACTAAACGCCTAGCACAGCGAGGTTTCAGTGTAGTTACAGCCTAAGCGTTGCTGTCGATTATGATTCGTTAGTTTCAACACTAATTCTAATTATAAAGTAATTAAATAATTAATATATTCTACCTTTTTTGCGTAAACGTGATCACCTTTCTCATTGTATAATTTCATTTCCAGTCGACAATTATAGTCCAAGTAAAGATAAAATGCTAAGCATGTGCGTTGTTCCAATGAATTGTTATTGTTTTTATAAAACAGCTTTGACGTTTGATTGGAAGGAATTTGAAGAAAATTGTCTGAAACGTAATTAAAAATATGATTAACAATTGTTTAATTTAAATATAAATACTAATTTAAATTTGGTTCAGTTTTACTGATAGAAACTATAAAACTATGGTAATAAATTTAAATAAGACACTTTATATATAACTAAAAATTATATGTTAAAATTATATAGTGATAAAACAAAGTTATACAGTGTCCTATTTAAATTTGTTATCAAAATGTACAACCAAGTTAACAAAGCCACCATATAAGAATAAAACTATGGTTTTAAGTCTCTTTTGTATAAAAAAGTGTTCGTGAAAACATTATAACAATGGTAATAGACTGGTACATAGTATTGGTAGTTCATGTGTTTTATAATAAATGGTATTGCCATATATAGATTTTCAATCAGAGATTCAAATATCAAAAAAATGTTTGAACATTGAGTTAATGCATTTCTTCCAAATTTTAATGGCATTTTCGCTTTATTAATAACAATAATGAAAGCACCTATGAAAAGCTTAGAAACACAATGTCAGCTGAGAATTTACATCGATTTTTCTAAGGTATTCGATATATGTAGTTGACTGCAGTCTCATGTTAGGTAAACTTAAGGCTATTGTATTTAGTTTCAACACTACCAAGTCGCTATCATAATTTTATCAAGCAGAATAATTTAAATTACAAAATCTTAAATGAAGAGCAATAAACGTTTCTTCTAGGGTCACATTGTCACAACGAGGAATCATTATATGAATTATGTTTTATTGAAAAATGTGTTGATATAGGATCTAAGATAAATATGCTTAAAACGTGCGAAAGTAATATCGGGCGATTCCACTTAATACTGTTAGAACACATGAGATGTCTAGACAAAGACATATCAACGTTAAAAAGCAAGTACAACTACTAACCATTATAAAACAACAGAATTTCACCAGCTACAGGTTTTACACCGATGGAATTAATGTTAGGACATACAAAGACAAGAAATTCCATGGATTTATTTTATGACGAAATTGCATACCAAGATCAAATAACCAAACATATTGATCGAATAAAATTATTGTACGTTCAAGTAAAAATGATCTCGCAAGAAAAGAAAAGACCTAAGAAAAAACAAAGTCGCAATACCAACAGCACAGAATGGAAAATCTGACAAAAGATGTATGTCGAAAATATTACAAAGAGTAACAAAATGATGACACCCTATTTCGAGCCCTACGTCATCACCAAAGTAAATGACGACAATACTGTAAAATTAAACACTAAAGGTGGAAAACAATAATATCATCAACAATATCTAATACATAGTATTGTTTCAGATGCTTCGTCCACTGGACAACAGCAGAAGTAAAGCTAACACCCATCAAAGAAGTACTGTTTCCATTCTATTTAGGAACAGTTGAAATCAAAATATCTTCATAAACTATTGCAACCCAATATGATTATAAAATAATAAAAGAATCTCAATAAACCAGCTACAAAAGGGTACTAACTGGAATACTATCATCTTTAAAGAGGAATCAAGAGTTAATGAATGACAACTGGAGGCAGTTGCCCTCAACTTCTCAACTTTGGATCAAGAAGATGTTGAACGTTATGACAAATCCATCAAATTTCACTTTCCATGGCAGGAATGAACGAATACAAATAAAATATTAACAATTTGCAAAATAACCAATTAAGGATAAAATAAAGAAAATTACAATTAAGGCAGGCTATTCGAAATCAAAGCATATTCGCAATTGTTATCGATCTTAAGCTAAACCTAGAAATGGTGCAGCTAACTAATAGTATAATTACAGTCAATATGCTTTTGGAAAATATAATAACGGCAAAACATTCGCCATACTTATCATTATCACCCTACCATGTTCGAAAATACTACTAGAAATACTTCAAAGTATTGTAAAACAAATCGTAACTGTAAAGTTACTACTACCAATTGAAGAAAAGAAAATCAGTAAAAAAATTAAACTATTAAGGCCTATCGCAAAGAAAATATTATAAATTTCCTAATTGAGATCCTCCTCTGTGAATTACTTACTTACCAATTTTACCATCTTTATTCAATTCCCTAATTTACTATTGGCTACCTAAGAAATCATAAAGATCATAAATCCTTACTCTGCAGAAGATAATAAAAGGAAGGAAATTCCTGTACGAAGAAACAAGTAAAAACTCCCTCAGTGAAACTTCCTGTGAATACAAGTTAAACATAAATATATTTCTTTATATTTACGTTTACAATTCTGTATATTTATGTTTAATTAACTTGTATTCAATATACTTATAAAACGCTCCATACCAATCAACCAGAATTAGGAAGATAACGAATGGATTTTGTCAATTTCAAAGGAGGAGGGACTGATCACTATCTATGATGAAAAAGAAGAAACACCGCAAGTTACTGGACAACCCTAAACTAGCTCAGCAGCAATGTCATCTGGAATCAAGAAATAATGAAATATATCCCTAACAGGGAATTCCAAATACATTCTATGAATCTATAACCCTTAAAAGAAGACAATCCATACTGGAAAAACGAAGACCTTAAGCTGAACCAATTACAATGGACACAATTCAATAAAACCGAGGTGTCTTGGTCTATTTCAAGATAGATACTATAAAAACTCATCATTTAGGAACCAAGATTGGAGTATCAACTCTTGGCCTTGTAATAATATTAGCCATTATAACTTTAACTATTTGAATAATAAAATGTATTAAAATCCTTTAGTTCGTTGTAGAAAATTAAATAATAAATTTAAAAATACGAAAACATTTCGTGAATCTACATCAATGAGTCTTACTAAGACTACAAAACAAATGAATTTGAAACAACTACTTCTCTAGCTAATACTTCGACAGACATTGAATAATACAAATTAATTTGCGTGTTACAAATAGTACAACTATTAAAGCAACACTAATTTGAATGAAATTATTTCTGTTGAATAAACTAATAAATGATAAAATGTACTTTATATTGTTTAAATGTAACTAAAACATGAATTTGTAACACGCAAATTAATTTGTATTATTCAATGTCTGTCGAAGTATTAGCTAGAGAAGTAGTTGTTTCAAATTAATTTGTTTTGTAGTCTTAGTAAGACTCATTGTTGTAGATTCACGAATTCACGTTTTCGTATTTTTAAATTTATTATTTAACTATTTGGTTTAAGGTTTACAGAAATAAAAATTCAGCACACCATATTCAAGAAGGGACATTAAAAGATATCCAGGCTCATGCCAGTTTTCACCATTAGCTGCAAACTTTCAATTAAGAGGGGAGGTGTTACCGTACCCATCCTGACGAAACAATTGCTGACTTTGCTGTCAGTTGCCGTTGGTTTAGTTCCTAATTACTGGTCAGTTTAATGTAAAATATCATATCGTTAGTTGTATTTGATAAATAAACCTTAAAAAATGACCCATGTTGAATAAACGTTTAACTATATATTATATTTAACAAAACAGACTGGATTACACAAATAACATATTTCACTGGCCATGATATAAATGAGGAAAGTTTTTTATTTTAACGGAAAATAATTTGTTCACTGTACTCTTGATAAAACAAAATTATAATAGTTATTTTTTAATTACAACATAAATTAACAAATAAATAGAGACAATAGATCTATTAGAAAAATCTGAGTTTTAACGTCGATTTATTTACTATTTACATATGTATAAGCAAGGTTAATTCTGTGTATGGGTGCCGGAAGCTCTGGCGCACTTTATAACGTCGTGGATCGGTGGCCGTCCTCCTTCTCGGTATCGAGGGCAGTGGTGAAAACGCTGGGGGTATCGCGGCGTAGCGGCTGGCATGTCGCCGGGCGGTATTAATCGCCTTTTCTGTCGGCGCTGATCCTCCGCAGTTGGCGGGGCTCCCTCTGAGAGGTTTGTCTTGGTGATCGCAGAACTATGGTGAGCTCTTCGATCGAGCAAGCTATGGTGAGTCTGTCGCTTCGGTTACCGGTTAGGATCACCTAACGACGCTAAGTGGCAGTCTGCCGGTTGAGCTGTGTTATCCTTTTTGACGAATGCCTGTGACCATTCCGTCGGTTTTGATCATTGGGGCGCCCTCTGTTGGCGGGGTATACTACTCGCGCGCGCAACGGCGCCGCTACCATTCCGTCGCCCTATATTGGCGGTCCACGCTGCTGGGCTCCCGCAATTTGACACATGATTTATATCCACGAGTTTACCCAAAAGTGCATGCACTGAAGATCCCAAAAAGACCAATTATTTCATATATAAATGCTCCATCATATAGTGTGTTCGACTTCGTGAAGAAAACTAAGAACCTAACAATCAGCGACAAAGCAATTCTGGTTTCAAGAGCCTCTTTACGTCAGTAACAGTAATTAAATAAAATCTGATCAGCATATAATCCTCGAAATGTTCCTTTTTTGAAAATTGGTTGTATCAATGCTATTTAAATTTTTCTGTAAAGATTCCAGATTGTTTTAAAATATTTTCAAATTCTGTGCTTTTAAAAATGATATTTCTTCGCCCCTAAATTGCAGTTCTAGACCTATTTTAAGTTTATTTTTATTGCGTTGCTAACTCAGAGGGGTATGAGTTCGTACATCTATACTCTTCGGCGGTTCAACGTAAACTTTAGATTTAAGATAACCCTACAGGAAAAAGCCCATATGAGTCAAATTAGGACCGCATGAAGTTATGTCAACTCTCCTGGAGATAAATTTGCTAGGAAAAATTTTACTCTGACCGGTATCCTGAGGTGTTAATTCTTGTATCAATTGCATTTTATAGGAATGCAGCTTTTAGTATGTGTGCATAAAACGGTATAATGACGATCTAGGCACTTTCCGAATTGAAAGGTTCGGATCGTAAGAGGCATGCTCAGCGCCTCATTAAAGTGGCGAAAACTTCTGCTGCTCAATGACTAGACTGATTAGTTCATCACGCAGAAAATTAAAGAAATATATGTTTTCTTTTTAGACATCCTGTATAATGAAGATACTCCCAATTATTATCAAAATAAGAATATAATATCTAATATGTTATCACAAATTGAAGATGATGCAATACGTAATAAGGGAAAACATATTAAACAAATGAACAAAATTTCTCTTCGATTCAACGAACCATTAATAATGTGTCGATGTACCACGGTGGGCTATACAATCTCTAAGGTTCACTTCTAATTAGGTGATTGATTGGACGCTGCAAATTAAGGTGTCTTCGGCTGATGATATTCCGCACATGCTCAATTGGAGATAAATCCGATGACCTCGGTGGCCAGGGCAACAAATTAATTTCAGCGTGCTTAAAGAAATTGTGGCCCTTGCAATGTGTGAGCCAGAATTATGTTGCCTCTAACGAAGATTAGAGGTGACCTTAAGCCATAAGCAGTGGCACCCATTACCAAAACCCCAACATTGTGATGAACGTGCTTTTCGACAAAAAATTGTGGATTTCTTCTTCTACCACGTCGTCTTCTGACTATGGCCCGCCCATCATGCATCCCCAAACAGAATCTATGTTCGTCACTAAACATTCTTTCATTTCATTCCTGGTCCCACATTAATCGTTCTCTGCACCACTCGAAACGATTTCGTCGATGCTCAGCGGTTATAAGTACGAATCCGTAAGTAAACTGCTCGCATTCATACCACTGGTTTGTATTGGACTAGTAGTGGAGAAACCATCTCTTTAAGCCAAAAGTCTCAAACGCCGATCTGTACGCGCTGTGGTTCTTCGATGGGGTTCTGTACCTCTAGCTCTTCCCATGTTTAAGCGGGATCCGGTGTTTTTAGGATTATGGAAATACTATAACAGAATACCTACACGGTTTCTTCTTCTGCCGTAAAAGCCAACTAACGAAGCAGCTGTCCGCTATCCTAATAACACTATACTCGCTTAAGCATCCCTTTCTTTCCTCATTTTCCTACACTTACTTTTCACCCTGCCCAGCTGCCTGACCTGACTGGCTGTAAAGCCACCAGGCACGTTGGATCTGGATTGAGTTTGCCAAGGGTGATCAAATCATTGACCAGAGAACTTAGGCCTCAATAGGCCCGTTGTGCTCTCGTCCTCTTCTTCACATGCTCTACATATGGGGGTTTCCACCAGTCCCATAGTAAACAAGTGTTTCCTTAGCTGACAGTGACCCGTAAGGATACCTATGATAAGACGCAGATTCCCCCGGGATAGTCTCAGATAAAATTCAGCTGTTTTCAGATTGGGTGAGCGTATTGCTTCCTTGGCCTGTCTGCAGCCTGAGGTGTTGTCCCAACGTTGTTTTAGCATCTTGAGAGTGTTCTGTTTGAGGATGTCAGTGAGACATTTCAGTGTTGGCGCGATCGGGAGCCCGTCCGTGGTATCACTGAGAACCGATCCAGCTCGCGCCAACTCGTCTGCCTTGCTGTTGCCTTCTTCATTATTGTGTCCCTTGACCCAGCGCAGCTTAATACTGTTTGATTGTGCTGCTTGTTTCAGGGTGTTGTGACATTCTTTTACTTGTCTTGAGGTGATCTTGTGAACACTTACTGCTAGTATTGCTGCCCTACTGTCTGTAAGGATTTGGAGTTCCTATCACGGATGTCACGATGTAGGATTTCTTTCGCCCCTTGGATGATGCCAACGATCTCTGCTTGCAGAGTAATTGTGTGCTTCTGTAGGGCTATAGCTAATGAGAGGTCCCTTTGTTGCGAGTAAATTCCTGTCCCGAATCCTCTTTTGGTTTTAGAACCATCGGTGTAAATTCGGAGGGTTTCTCCACCCTCTACACTCCCGGTTCCTCTTTTTATCGATACATTATAGGGTCTATTGAAGGCGTAGCAGCAAATTGTCTGTCTTCCTTCCAAGGAAGGGTGTCTTCTTGACAGCCTCCTCTAAAAGATGACAGTGTCTGCCAGCCCTGCCTCCTTTGCACCAGAGTCCAACTGAGTATAGGCGCAGTGCTGCCGCCGTGGCTATCTCCTATACGTATATGTCGAGAGGTGGAAGCCAAGGCATTGCTTCCATTGCTGCAGTGGGTGTTGTTCGCATTGCTCCGGGCACCAGTCACGTTATATCTGTAACTCACTGCTGTAAGTCTCGCTGGCACTGAGCGAAAGAGGGTCTGGGCTTATATGCATGGACCAAGTGAAAGAGGAGCCACAATACAAAACTCCTCAAGCTAAAGTGGCACAGCATATGCCGAAGGCTGCATGGCTAAGGAGAAACTTGGTCTTAGTATAGGAACTCCAAATACCAGCCGACCTCCGGTTTCAAAGAGCCTTCCTGTGGTATGCGGGGCTTCGCTAACTACTTCTAGCCAGTAGTGGAGAACATGCTAGGCAAAAGTTCGAAGACTTCTAGACCCGCAAGCCGCGCCTAAGTGGAGCTGGGAAGAAGCAGAACTAAAGGCCTTGCAGCCTTTCGGTCCAGCGCGAAAGCCAAATACCGAAAAAGATACCCGTTCGGACAGCAGCACGCCGAAGGGAATGCCAGGAAAATGTGTACAGACCTCCACGAGCGGCATATCACCACTCAAGGGGGTACAGGGGCAAACCAAAGCCCTTACAAGCCCAAGCTCGGGTGACGTCACAGAGGGGAAGCAAAATTCCCAAAAAACTCATCATACAGTCAGGCTGTACAAGGACTGAGGGTTGGTGTTATGGTAAAGAACTATCCTACTACTCTTCTGTCAGTGGAACAAATAGAGTCCACACTGGAGTGTATCATGTATCTATTCCTAGCAGCACAGGATGCGGAACACTCCAGATTCCTTGGGCTACACAGGCGACCTGGGTGGATCTGGGTCACCTGCCGCAACGAAGCTACAGAAACGTGGCTGAAGTCGAATCAGGATGAGACCGTCCCCTGGAAGGATGCAGCCCTAAAAGTCGTTGGAACGGAGGAAATGCCACACAACGATATCCTATTGGGATATTTTTCGGGGAGTCAGGAGTACATAAACGACCCCATCGTGCAACTGATTGCAGTCCAGAATGGGTGCGGGTGCGATGCCTCAAACAGGACGGTCTTAAGAAGGGTGACCTGGGTCCAGCGGTAACCCTTCTCAAGAGGTTACCTTCTCAGTGGATGCTAGGTCCATGGATAAGTTGAACGAACTCAATTACCTCATTCGGTGTCGTTACGGCGCACAAAGGCGAAGTAGGGTAATCCTGATGAAGGGACAGAAACCTCAACCTCCAAAGGGCCCCTGGATCCTGGCAAAACTCCGGTCATATCTTCGGAGGGTATTCTCCGTTGCAATCCGCTTCTGGTTCTACAGAGGCCAACTAGTCTATAGGAATCAGGAAGGTTCTAAGGGAAAACTCGACCAAGTGTCCACTCAAGAAGCAGGCTGATGTGCGTCCAAAGGGCAGGGATATGCCCCAGGACAAACTGAAGGATGCCAGAGGTGAGAGTCATTACAAGGCCCATGAATGAAGGTTAAGTGGCAGTGCCTCTAAATCAACCTGCAGCATTAAGTGCGTTAAGCACCAGGCTGGCTAGGGGAAGGTCTAAATTGGACTAATTCAGAGCCTTGGGTTCACGAAGGAGCGATTAAAGGACTTCAGAATCCTTCGTTCTATCTGGTACGTAATAAAGATACTAATTATGCTCCCATTCCACAGTTTGTCACACAGGACCTAGTGGCAGCGGTTGTGGACGTACCAACGGCAAGTAGCATGATGCAAATTGTACTTGCCTCAGCCTACTCTTCAGGGGTCGAGGAAAACCCACCCCCAGAGGCAGTAAAGGACCTCACGGACTGGTGCCGTAGGAATGTGAAACATCTTATCATGAGCTGCGACGCTAATGTGCACCACATAGTATGGGGTAGCTCAGATATCAATAATAGAGGGAATGACGTTTATAAACGCAATAAGGCAAGAGGTACTCGATTTGACCTTAGCCATAGCGTACGGGGCGCAATTGAAAAAAAGTGGCGTATACTCCCAGAGCCCTCAATGTCGGACCATAACACGATCGCATTCGATATGAAAGCTGGGAGTACGGAAATAGCAGAGTCCAGAGCCACGAAAAATGGACTACAACGAGTGCCCACTGTCCGAACTTCAGGGCCTCCAATATAACATTGCGGCCATAGAGTAGTTAGTTCAGGCCTCACTACACCTAAGTGATATTATCGTAGCAGCCTATGAGAAAAACTACCCAGTAAAGAAGGTAAACTTCTCGAGAAACTTTCCTTGGTGGAACAAGGAATTAGATCGACTCAGGAAAATCCTTCAACAGAGCCAAGAAAACAAGCAACTAGTCAGCCTACACTGAATTCAATAAAGAACTCAGGGAGTCTAAAGGATAGGCCTGAATGAAGATAACCTCTCCAACGAAGTAAAGAATCCGGGTATAATTCTGGATGCCAAACTGACTTGGAATCAGCATGTCGATTAAATCATGGCCAAGGCAACGACGTCGCTCTGGGATTATCGGCAGCTAATAGGAAAAACCTGGGCCCAAGATCACGTATTGGCTGTATAGAACTGCGGTGGTACCTATTGTCACCTATGCTGCCCTTTTATGGTGGCCAAAGCCCCAAAAACTAGACACGCAAAAGAAGCTGAGTAGGCTTCAACGTTTAGCATGTCTAAGCACCACAGGGGCCATGCGAAGGACAATAACTGCGGGAATTTAGGAAATCACTGGCCTCACACCGCTCCATCTAGTGGTATAAAAAGAAGGATTTGTGGCGGCCCTCCGACTACACCAGAGGAAGAAAACACGGCCGGGAGATTGGACAGGACACTTAGAAATACTGCAGCAAATCGAACCGGTCTTCCTGTCCAAATCGGGAAATATTATGTCCAGGGGGCTCTAATTCGAATTACCGTTTAAGGTGTCGATTGAGGACCTCAAAACGGCTTTGATGAGAGTCAAGGAGTTTGGTCGATGAATATAAGCCTGGTGCCAAAAATAACAGAGGTACTGGAAACCAAAACCACAGGAACTTCATGGCTCTGGGTACGACACCCACGATTCTACAAGCGGAAGTAATTGCAATTGGTATATGCGCCAGCGTATGCACCTAAATGGCGCGCATATATACATCTGCTCAGATAGCCAAGCCGCATTAAAAGCCGTTAGTCACGGCTCAAGGACTGTCTGGGAATGTCGAAGATCCTTCTCGCAACTGACGAAGAACAACTCTAGAGCCATTTTGCGGACTAATAATAATAATAAATAATAAAACGACTAATCAAACTCGATCACAGCTACAAGGTGCTTGAACTCACAAGGAACGAGCTAAGAACTTTCACCGGACACTTGACAGGGCATTGTGCCCTCCGATACCATTTGTGGAAAATGGGTAAAGAGAAAAGTGAAATCCGCAGCTTATGTTATTCGGCAGCTGAAACAACCGATTATATTCTATGCTCTTGTGTCAATTGTTCACAAGCGTTTTTTACACTTCAGTAGGGACCCATTATCCCACGAAGAAGTGAGCAGTATCATCCCCAAGAAAGTTAGCAGGATCATGGAGGACGTGGGACTGCTTAGGAAGTGACTGGTTAAGGATAAAACAATAGATCTGTTAGGCCGCAGTTGACGAGAGGCTATCATACCTTACTAGGACCCTATTTAATCTATTACCTATAACCTCTAGCTCCATATGCATTGTAACAGATAACAACAAAAGCTTAGAACCGCACTCAGTAAAATTGAAATCGTTAATACGGCAAAAATTTTAAATTTTACCTTGTGCACCAATAAACAAACAAGTTGAATAAAAAACGAAAACTTTATCTAATCCAGCTGAATTTTGAATCGTTTTTTTTTTTATTCACGAAGATAAGCCTAAATGTAAAATTTTACTAATATAAAATTATTTATTTTAAGAGAGGTAAACCTATAGTACTTCCTGATAGTATTATGTATTTTATTTTGTGAACTAGTTTCAGCAGAAAATTACAATATATTGAAACAAACATATATTATTTAACAAAATGGGTATTAAGATATTAGTCTTATAATTAAATTTATATATATATAGTTATTTGTTAGTTATTGTTTGAGACTATTACAAATATAGTTAATGAACTAATTTTATGTTATGTATTAAATATTAGTAGTTGTTAGTATAAATGAAACTTAATTTATATTATATTATTACTTACACCTCGTAGAAGCTAATATGTGAATAATTCTGGAGTTAATAAACATAGAAAATTACAAATTAAAAAAAAATATTTTGTGAAACACGTAGGCTAATTTTGGCGCACTATAATTTTATATGGGGTTATGTGTATCAGTGTATATTGGTTTGCCTATGTTTGGATAATTATTATTTTAGGCAAATTAGAAAAAATTTGTAGGGCTTTTAAATATGTATTTCTTTGTAATAAATTGGATATACAATGTAGCCCACATAATTATGGTGAATTATTATTTTTCAAGGTCATACCTAATTTATGTTGATTAGGTATAGTTCGTCTGTCGATAGCTGACTGTATTCATGCATTTTCGTACTAAGAACCGTATAGAAATTAATATCCATCTCGTTCTATCATCATCCAACCATAACCGTGATAGAACGAAATTATATATGTAACGTGTATCTGATTCCTCAAATATAGAGCAATTAGTCAGTCAGCTATCGATGGCTCGCCTGCAACTACGATTACATTCGAATATCAAGTTGTTATTCTCAAATTGTTATTCGTTATTATTTGAAACGTCGATATCCAGGAAACCTACGAATTTAGGTATAATATATGGGTAATAAAAATGTTAAAAATTGTCAGGAATATCAAAGTAAATAGTAATATATGTGATGTTATGTTAAAGAAATGCAACCTTAATTCACCACAATTTTGTGAGCCATCCTGTATATTCCAATTTATTACAAATAAGTAGATTTTTTCTCCAGTACGTTTTGAAATAATCTACCGTTCTGGTAACTTCTCCTAACCCTCTATTTTTGTACGTAGAATTTTAATAGTTATTTAAGTATTAAGGGCTGTTAGGATAGCCATAACAACCGAGGGAGCTGTTTTGGGCCCGACGAAGGATGGCCCTAAAGCGAGCGAGGTTGTTATGACCCTAACTGCCCGTGGTTTCGTCGTACTGCTAAATTCATAAAAAATGAAACTTGAATGTATATAATTCACAATACTAAAATCGCCAATGACGCCGATTCAATTTTCGTTGTGGTCAATATGAAAATCACACATGTCGTTGTTTCCGTAACAACCAATCACAAATGACATTTTATTTGTCAAAGTGCAGAAAATGGAGAAAGAGGCTTTACTTCCAAAGAAAATATTGGCCCGAGCTAAGCAAGCAGATGATAAATTAGTACCAGAAAAGTCGAGGGACATGTACTAAAACGAAGACAATTTATTTAAAAGATGACAGCAAGAAAATCATATTGAAAATGTAAGCTTTCATAATTAGACCATAACAAGTTTTTATAACTTTAAGTAGACTTTTTATAATTTGTATTGTTGTATCGTTTAATTTCTTGTAGTTAAATAAATCTATTTAATTTCCTAAAAGTCGAACCCTGTTCTCAACTTGATAATATTATATTAATAATTTGTTGATTGAGAGCGGGCCGTTAAGAAAAATGCGGGGTGTTAAGGGCTCATAACAGCCCGCATTTTTGTTGCCAGGGAGATATGTATAGCTTAACGTACCTCAAAAGTGATATATTATTTACTTCATAACAGGCCAGTGTGACGAAAAAATCATTGCGTAATATCTAAGCCGATAATCGCATTCGTATAAGTACATTTAAAGAAATAAAATTCGAAAGACCATTTAACTTTTAATTTTTACTATACAATAAGTCAGATATTCAATCTATAAATGTCTTATGTTCAGAATTAAGTTGGTAATATTATGCAGACGACACCTAAAGGTAAAAGATATTTAGAATTTAAAAAATAAATATTATGCATAGCTTTAGTTTAATCATTATTTTAACGATAGTTCATTAAGTGAGGTTTTAAATGATTTGAAGGAATATTATAGCAGTAAAATGTAGCTAAAAACAGCAGACCTTCATTTCACTCTACGTACGCTAAATATTGATTTCCGGTACGAATTATCAATATATGAGTAAATGGTAAGATAAGACAGATATGATTCTCCTCGATGTTCAACGATATTTATCACTACTTTTTATCAGCAATAATATCTCATTAAAATTTATAGAAGCAGAATATAAGTTTTAATAATAACAATAATATAATAATCAAAGATAGGTACTTTGTCAACATTCACATCTAACAACAGATATAAAAAACCAAAAACTATTATTTGAAAGAAGAGTCCTCAGAAAGAAAACCAATTGTATACTTTAAGAAGAATAAAGAATTATGAATTATTTACCCTATATATTACATACACAGTAAAACAATTACTGACGCCAGAAGAATTCGTTCATTTATTTATCCTGAAGTCGATAGTAAATTAAAATAATTTCCTATTATTACACTTATTACACTATACATGGTAATTTTAGTACTAAAAACAATAAATTGTCAAAAGTATAAAAAAAGTATTTTAAAATTCGTTATAGAATTTGCTATAAAAATAAGAATAGACAACTTTAATATAATAATAATAATAATAATATAATAAAGAAAGAGACTTGATGACTTGTCTCTCCTTCCTTGTCATATCCAAGATATGTAAATTAAATTGAATTTAAATTCTTAATTCGTTGAATGTATTTTGATTAATTTTGTAAAAGTGCCTCTAATCGATGAGATTGATGCTAGGATTAGTGTGCTGCAAAACAAAGTGCAGACACTGAGTGAGCTGGCAGAAGAAGTTAAATCACCACCAGAAAACATAACCACTGAACAAATTCAGAAGAAGAAACAGCTGTTTAGAGTAAGGGTGCTCGACGTAGCCACTCTTCACTCGGAATTTGATGAAACATTTAAGCAATTACTATCACATATTATAAAGTTTCTCCCAAGATTGCAAGGGACTTTTCCAATTAGGGCTACCTTCGACACTAATTTATATAATTTATCCCTGTCTCCTCCAGATGGTGGTGGGTCGCCCTCCAAGAAACCGTTGGTCACAGGGGCTCCTGCTGGGGGTCTGTCGTTACCCAAATTACATTTTCCATAATTTTCAGGTAGAATTATTTAACATGGCTGTTCATAATAGCCAACAACTGTCTGATATTCAGCGATTCACTTATTTAGTTTCAGTATTATAATGTGAGCATTTGTCACTAGTAAGCTCACTTCCACTAACTGATAGCAATTATCACCTAGCATGGCAAACATAAAAATCTCAATATGAGAATTTAAAACTATTAACTCGTGCTCACTTGAATATGATGCTTAATTGCACTCCTGCGAAGTCGAATTAGTCAGCTTCAATTCGTAACTTGGCTGCAATGATCACAGCAAATATTGGACCACGTCGGGGTATACACCACTTAGTTGATGAATGTGGGTTCGTTATCATTTATTTCTTGCGACAGAAGGTGGATGTGGGTGTAAGGGAATCCTGGGAGAAAGAGACTTTAGTTGACCCTTCACCTACAATTTCTGAATTCACCACATTGCTTAATAATGAAGCATCAGTGCTCGAGGGTCATGGAACAAGTTCGTCATTATTAATGGGAAATTTCCGGGGGATATCTTGTCGCACCACCAATTTGTTTGTACATACAAATCTAGAAGAATTCTAGTCTTTTAAGAGGATGACTGAGATAAAGAGATGGGAGTTGGCCAAATTTAAGCATTTGTGTTTGAAATGTTTACTTCCCGTCAAGGATTGTTTGTCAAAGTTATCGTGTCGTACTTGTAAGGGCAATCATCATGAATTACTACATAGAGATCCTACTTCACTAAAGAAGAAGGAAAATACCACTGAAAACACATCCACTTTATGCATGTTTTCATTGAATAAACGAACTAGTTCATAGCAACATAGTAGTACTTCTTTGTACTGTTCAAGTATTGGTGCTTGATAGCTAAGGTCGATACCAACAGGTCAGAGTAGTACATGATTGAGAAAGTTAATCCAAATTTGTTTCGCAAGCTTGTCCTAATCGTTAGGGGTTAGATGTCGAGAAGGCCAACATTACTATTCTACTAGTTTGACGAATACCGACATCGGTCATACTAATGTAAGAATAAAATTTCGTCTTGCTGCTGGTAGTGGTGGACCGCCACGTTTCAATATTGACTGTTTCGTTCTTAATTCCCTTATCACAATCCCCTCGAAACAAATTGAATTTAATTCGAATAACTGGCGACAACTTCAAGGTTTAGAAGTAGCAGATCCTGATTTCTTTATTCCCCAGGGAGTTAATATGTCGTTAGGAGTTCAGTGGTACTCGAGGTTCTCAAGGGAGGAATTATATGTGGCCCTCCAGGCACACCTGATGTAGTGGAAACCATTTGGGGATGGGCTTTGATGGGTGGAGTCATCCAATCGGGATTATCAACATTGGAATTGAGAACCTTATGTATCCAGATACCTTCATTGGAAGAAATGTTGTATAGTTTCTGGAAAATTGAGGAACCGCCCGCTATCTCATTTCGAACCAAGAATGAAATTCTGAAGTCTGAAGAAAAACATCTTGGTCTAACAACAGCGTTGAAGGATTAATTTTAGGATTCGCTCGCAGGAAAATTTTCTTCATTTTCTAAATTAAGACGTGTCGTCGCCTACTGCCTTCGATTAGCCATGCACTGTCGTACGCTTGATGCGAATTTAAGATCTTTGACAACTTTTGGGAGCTACCTTCGTGTGTATTAAGGAAACTCAATTCTGGATAATTGGTGCGAGAAGTCAAATATTCGCTAAAAAGTAAATAATTGTATTCGATGCTTCAAAACGCACCCCAGCCAATGCAACCGATGATGGGCAAACTTCCAGCAATTAAATTGACGGAAGTTAAGATTATTGTGGCCCATTCGAAATTAAAATGAGTCGTTTACGTACAAATTGCATGTACAAAAGCTATATTTGTGTTTTGTTTGTTTAGTAACCAAAGCAGTTCACCTTGAATTGGTTGCTGAACTGACTACATCCGCCTTTCTCGCAACACTTTGTTGCTTTGTTGTCAGAAGAGGAACAACTTAGTCCGAGCAAAACGTATAATAGATGACTTCGCTCAACTTATGAAATCGACGAAGTTTAATGCTGAAATCACCGAATACTTGGCATAGAAAGGAATTAATTGGAGTTTAAATCCCCCTCAGCCCCTCATTTTGGCGGAATTTATAAAACAGCCGTGAAATCGGCTAAAAGACTGTTGTCGTGAGTTGTAGGAATTTAGAAGTTGACGTACCATGAATTTAATACCTTTCTAATTCAAGTAGAGTCCATCTTGAACTCGCGACCCCTCTGTTTACTAAGCTCCGACCCGGCGGACCCTGAACCACTGACGCCTGGTCACTTCCTCAATATGGAGCCTTCAGCTGTGATCCCAGAGATCAACTCACCACAAGCCAAACTCGATAATCGAACTCGATGGTCAATGCTTCAGCAAATGCATCGTGCATTTTAGAAAAGATGGAGATCGGAATCTCACTGTTAAAGTTCTTTTACTAGACTTGTGGTAAATTTCTGTCCCTTGCCCAAAGTAAATTAAAAATAAGTCCTCTAATTGCATAAAACGGCAGAGTAACCACGCGGTCATGCAATCCTTACAAATATACAGTCCACTTTACATTTTGTCGATCGGTTGTGACCTGATATATAATTTTGTTTTTGCTAGTTTCCTTGCTTCCAGTTTTCACTAGATAAAAATTACTAAAAGAATTAAATTGCACTCAATACCAAAATGCATTTGAACATTTGAACAACATATTAAAGGCAATAAAATATAAATTGCTTAGTTTACATGTACGATTTAATTCGAGCTGTGCGTAAGCTGATATTGCCAGATCGTCATGTGAGTTATTGTCAAATAGGTATCTTTGCACAATAGAGGGACCAATGTATATTCAATTTTGCAAAAACAATCTAAAAAACTTCATGTCGTTCAGTCGAAGAAAATGTCCAACAAATACTATTATAGGGCCTTAATAACCAGTGGACTCAAATTTATCAACCACTCTGCGAATAGTCCTCTCGGTAAGACGATTATGGCGACCGTAAAGTAGGCGAACCCGCGGAATGTTGTCTAAAGGAAACACACATTTTGATAAAATAATTTTATCATTTGCACGTTTTTGAACGCTATATCCATCCATAGTGATTTAGCATAACAGCCAATTTGATAAATGTAGCTTCAAAAATTCCAAATTTTGGAAGACCCTTTGTATACTAGTTTTTAATATTCTCAAACGAATACTGATTTCCGGGTGGCTCTCGTAAATATTTATGCAAATAGTTTTTGATTATATTTATTATATTAATCTTAGACAGATTCAAGAATAAATTAATAAAAAATCTAGTGAATTAAATCTATGAAAATACGTTTTACAAACTGTTACATTTAATTATTATTCTTAGTACTTACAGTTATGAATCTTGACGACAGTTTTATATGGACTAATTAACTCCATCTCATTAATTTGAAACCAATCATTTTTACCATATTTTCCAACTGCCTCTTTATTGTATGTATAGTGGTACCAATTAGAATTCTTAAACAAGAAATCAAAAACATTTCCATTACACATAAATTAATTTACAATAGAAAAAACTTACCACTTTATTGAAATATGAAAAATTACATATTGTGATATTTTCATTCGCCAATTTTGATTCGTCAGATCTTGAGAATAATAAACAAATAGTAGTATTATTTGTGGTTATCTTAACCAGGGCTTCTTCTTCAACAAGAATTGAAAGATGAAGCACCGTCATTTTAGAGACATTACGCAAAATAATTTTGTTTGCTAGAAAAAAAAGAGCAGTCAAACAAAACACACTTTATATCCTTAAACATACTTATATCCTTTTCTGGATCCGTAAAGAATTCTTGGAATGCTAAAAAACACCACATTTACTGATGCAAGTTATAAAATTAAATATTCTATATTCTACCTTCCCAGCGATGATCGAGAACAGGAGGTAAATTGAATTCAAAACAATTTTTTACAACTAATCCTGTTTCTAAAGCATATTGTTTTTCTTCGATCGTATCAATAAATTTATCACTTTCTGCATATTTAGATATTGATTCCACTTTGGAATAATAGCGCAGATCTTTGTAAATCCAAGTCATGGCATATTTTAAGGTCTCATCACCCGTGGCTACGCACGTATAATTATATCCATAATCACTGCGCTTTATTAATAGTGTTAAGTCGGGTTCTGATGAAAGAATTTCTTTCCAGAGAAAAAGTAATATTATTAACCTAAAAGTAAATATGACGGACTTTCCTTATTATATGAATATTATCTTACCTCATCACAGCTATTGTCTGTCGGAATGTTTATTGGGATGTGGTGATAATATCAGATAACATGCGTATCAGATATTAAAATGTATACTTAAAAAAAGATAAGATATATGTCGTATCCTTTAGAAATTAAAAACATAAAAATGAATAACAATGACGTAATATATTAATTTAAGTTTATTATTAAATAAGATCATGATATAATAATAATATAGTTGTAGAAATGGATAATCAGAATGATTTTAATCAGGCAAAAATTAATTTTAAAACTTATTAATTTTTTCGATTTTTGAAGTAAAATAGTGTTGATATATAGTGATTAAAAATGACAGTTGTATGCCAGAAAGCCTAATATAATATTTAAAAGTATTCAGATTAGTACGGACGAAAATGGTAACAGATGATTTGCATACCCAACACTTCATAAATATCTCTAAGTTTAGCCTTATGATGTGCCATACCAATTTTGTGTAGAATTTCGAGATGAATTGAAATATGGAACAATATACGGGATGTTCCATTAAAGGAAAAGCAAGTTTGTTTCGTCCTGACTTTTTAACTGATCCTGTATACTTAATTTTATTCTAATAGTTTTTAAAAAACCCTAAAACTTTTGTATCTTAACATTTTTCGCTAGCTCTCTTACTTTAGGAGATATTATATACACACACGTTGTCCCCTGAAATTTTGAATATGAGTAATGTGTTTGTATTGCATCTCGATTATTATTATCGGTTGCAATGGTTGTTGCTGCAAATGAATGTCAATTTGACTTATACAGCTTCAAAATGGGAATTTTATGATCGTTTGGGCTCAACAAGGAGATGTTTTCGAACATCTAATAAGATGAGCATTGTAGTTAATAGTAATATTAAAATATCATGTAAATATGTTTCATTTTGATTCCCTATTTTATTACAAGCGTGGTAGCTAAGCGACAAGTAATGCATTCAATTGCCCGTATTCAAAATTTCAAGGGACACACTTGTATATATATAATTATAATCTTTACCATATGTGTTGGGTTTTTCCTAGTTCTTCACATATATTTTCCATCTTTTTTGCTTCCATCCATATTATTCCGTTTTTCACTTGGTCCCATGTTAGTCTGGGCCTACCTCGTTTCTTTTTCCCTGTGTTTTTGTTTTCCATATTCTTTTTACTTTCGTGCTTCTTCCATTCTCTGTAGATGTCCCCACCAGTACTATCTTTTTTCTATGAAGTCTAGTGTAGACCATATTCCAAAATCATTTCTTATTTCTGTATTCTTCATTATATCGCTTTTTGTCACTCATCTGGCTCTTTTCAAATATTTCATTTCAGTTGCTTGTATCTTGCTTTTCTGTCTCTCATGCGTCCACGATTTGCATCCATAGGTCTATATTTTGACTTGAATATCTTTGTTTTGTTGCTTCTCGATATTTGTCGTTGGTTTATGTTCTATTTTTACCTGCTCGATTTCTATGCTCATCGTCTCTCGTTCCTCTCCTATTATCATTGTTTTGTCTTTCCTTTGTTCATTTTCATACCATATTTTTTATGTTTCGTTCCATATTTGTAAGTTTTGTTTAATTTCTTTTTGGTTCTTCACAAACATTACTATATTATTTAGACTCCTTCTAACACTGTCACTTTTTGAAGATTTTTGTATTGTTGTACCGTTGCATAGTGTATTGTGTTTTATTATTTCTTCCATGTATATTATAAACAATCCCGGGCTTAAACCTCAATCCTGCCGTAGTCCTTTTGTTGTAAATTATTATTATATGTATATTACCACGTTTGTATTGTTCTTGTAAATTTCCTTAATTATCGTAATTGTTTTCCCATTCACTCCTTTTTGCTTAATGTCTCCCAAAATTTGTTTCTTGTTATTTTATCAAAGGTTTTCTCTAGGTCAATAAAAGCTAGGTATACTCTTTTTTTCTCCTGTAGCATCTTTTGTGTCAGTTGTCTTTTCTTGAATATGTGGTCCTGGATACTTCTTCCTGTTCTGAATCTACTTTATGATTCTTCTAGCGTCTTCTCCGTTACTGCTCTTATTCGTCTTTGGGTATCTGCTGTACTTTCCATATTTTGTTGTAGATTTTCACAAGTATCTCTGTTCCCTTTTCCCTATGTTTTTTATTATTTCCTCTGTTATTTGGTCTTGTCCTGGACAAGACAAGACAATTTTTTCTATTATCTCCATTAGCTCTTCTAGATTTGCTAGATCTTTATTGTTATCTTCATTTTCTTTATTTTCATTTTCATAATTTCCTTCTAAACATTATCTTCCTATAATAGCTCCTGGAAATATTCTTTCCAGCTCTTCATGATTCCTTCCTCTTCGTTAATTATATCCCCACCTTTACTCTTAATATAGTTTGGCTCTTGTGCTTTATTTCCCCTTAGTGTCTTCATTACTTTGTAGAACAGTTCCTGACTTTCCCTGCTATCTTATTTTAGGTTTTCCCTAAAAGCCTCCCATTTTTTCTTTTTTTTTCTAAATATGATTATGTGCCCGTTGCCTAATTTAATCAGTCCATTACCTTTTTTCTCTGTCTGCGCTATTGCTAGGATTTCCAAACCGATATCCTCAAATTCTCCGTCGAGTTCTTTTTTTCCATTTATTGCTCTGACATTTCATGTTCCTATTTTCCACGTTCTATTGCTGCTATCCTCTGATTTATCGTTATTTGCCTTATCTTTTTATTTTCCTTTCTTTTGTTCTTGTTGTTTGAGATGTAGTGCTGTTTTTGCGCCTATACTTGTTTATTGTTTCCACTTTCATCCTATTGATTTTATTTGTAACGGATATTTTTCGTCGTCTTTGTAGTTTGATAGTTTTTCCTTACTCATTTCCGTATTCTTGCTTTTAGTGTGTTTTTTTATTTTGTCCGCTTTTGTGTTATTAGTTTTTTGTCGGCCTGCTTTATCCATTCTCTATTAGTCCATTTTCTTTGTGATTACATGTATTTCTTTTCAATTAGTATAAATTTTTTGTATCCAATTCTTGTTTTGTTGCCTTTTCCTTTTCTTCCCTCGCAATGTTTCTAATTTCTCATTGTATTCTTCGTTCTTAGGCTGTCATATCATAGTCTATGTCTATTTTGTTGTTCTTTAATCTGGTACTCTGCTTTCATTATTTCTTCTTATTTGTCTCACCTGGCATATTCACCAGATATTGCTCCACCCGACTACCCGGTCGATACAACTCGTCTTGTCCGATATGCGTTTCCAATCAGTGGATGAGTTCCGAAAATGACTTTATCGTGTCCAATGCATAATATATTTCCAGTATTATGATCATCTGATTGATTAAACTATATAATTTACTTTCTCTTAAAATAATTTTAAAATGTAGCTTATGTAAATAATAAGTGAAATAAATGCAGGTTTGCTTAGATAGAAAGCCAACGCAAATTCTAGTAAGATATTGCATCGTTGCCAGAAGATTATACTTTATAGTATAAAAATAAATTCTGCTAATAAAAAGGTTTAAAAAGTGTATTTTGGAAATTCAAAGAATAGATAAGGTTTTACAAAATAAGTTGAAATAGCAGAAGCTTTGAAGGGCAGTAATGTTTTGGCAGAAAAATACATTCCTATGGAGCTTATTAGCTTTCCAACTTGAAGATATAATCATGGCTAAGCGATCTTATAATTAACAGTAACAAATCAAGATTATCGCAATTTTCCTCGGCCTGCTGCAAAGTATGTTTTCGATCGGCTTCCTCCTTGAGTTGAGAAAAAACGCGTGATGTATGTTCCCTCATGCCATACTTCTGGTTATTTGCACTTCATAAGCTTATTCATCGGTACATTTACATTAAAGAATGCATATTCCTCAGGGTGCTTAGATTACAATATTCTTCGTAGCGGTTGGCGCTAGTTTGTAGACATGTAAATATACACGTAAAGTAAAGTAGAGCAATTCTCCGCCGATCCGAAGATTGTAGTTGATTTCAGCCAATTTTTAACAATGGTTGTCCATTTTTTCTGGTTGGATTTATTAATTTCCAAACTAAGATCGGACATTACTTGCTGATTGCTTTATAATTTTTCTGTGTAGAAATTGGCACAGGTATATTGGCGGGCTTAAGCGTCTGAAATTCCTGGGTACGCTGTTCTTTTTCCCGCAAAATACTACTAGTCCATGCAGGATATTTACTTGTTACCATTCTTACCTCATCGGTTGTCTATGATAACTTGCTTTTGCGGCCTGTAGGAAATTTATTTGTTACCGGAGAATACTATTTTTCTCACGCACTTCTTCAATGATCATGTCTTTGTGTTTTAGGATATCCTTTAAATAGCTTATCTCTTGTAGTAGGTGTTTAGACTCAGAATAGTCGCGCTGTACTTCCAAATGAGACTTAACCTCAGTTTATGACACGACAGATTCTTCTCCAATCGAGTCTCTACGTTTACCGCTGCAGTTATACTCTTTTTAAGCAGGCAGGGTAAATTGTTTATTACACTTACCACAGAGCATGAAATCTCGAACGGGAGCGGGGCACTTTCCACATATTTGCCTATATTTTTGGTCGTCGCGATTAAGCTTACCGCCGGCCATGTTTTAGAGAAAATAAATAGGTGTTCCAGACGTTCAATGTGCTATGTCTAAATGAAGTTAACGCCTACAATTGATTGTTTACGTGTGCAAACATGAAATTCAACATAAATTATATGATCAAAGCCGATATGAACTGTTTTTTTTTTGAAAAACCAAACGCTATTTTAAATTTACCATTTTTACAAAAAAGTTGATTGGTGATAACTCTTGGCAAAGAGTTTGTAGTATGGTTAAGTGTATGAGTTCGGTTTAAGGTAATAACGGATGTATAAACTGGAGAACTGGGAACTTTATTAGTGAACTTCTAAATTACAAAACGTCACTGTTATTCTTCTATTTGACAACCCCTGTTTTCAATGCTGCCTACGACAGCCCAACATACAACATTATTCCCATAGCAATTCAAGCTTCAAAACGGGTCGATGGTTTCCTATTTCGTGGGGGATTCTTCTGGCGCTAGCTTTTATTAGATTTTCGTCTTCAACATTCAGACTGATTGTTTTCGATTCGGACTGCTCAGACATCTTGTTTTTCTGAATCGGTTCCTCGTCGGGTAAGTAATCGGGTAACTTGTTGGTTGATGAAGTTAGTAAATATAACACTGGATTCGAGATCTTCAATTCAAAAAGTAACCTTTTGTAACTGAATATCCCTTATGTGTTGATATGACCAAGTACTTTCTCGATTCTGGATGCACGTTGAGTTGTAAGTAAGTATCTTATTTTTGTAAATTGTTGACCACCTGCTAGTTTAGACATTATGTCTTCAAAACGAGAAATCGGGCAATCGTCTCATTGTACATGTGGATTGATAGTTACACGAACAAATTGCCATTTGAATTAACCACTATTACAATGAGTGTTGCCCATTCTACACTCTGAGTTATCATGTCTACTATTTGAAGAATACCCTCTGTTTGTAAACTTTTGAGTTCTGCCTCTACTTGTTCCTGTAATGCAATAGGTACCGGTCGGGTTCGAAAAGCCTTAAGTGTTACCTGTGGGTCAATATTAATCTTTACACTGTGTCCGTTTATTGAACCTAGCTTTCCATTAAAAAGTTCTTGATGATTTTTAAGAATTTGTTGGATCTCTGCATCGTCTTGTTCCATCTTTTCCTTAGTATGACATATTTTTGCTCCTGTTGGCATTGGCAATTTAAATTTTAAACACCAATCTAAACCAAACAATGGAAAATCGTTCAACTACATACACCTTTGGAACTTGACTTTTGTTAAATGCTTCAATCTTAACTTTAGTTATATAAAGGGTTTTTATTTCAATATCTGTGTATGCAATCAAGTTACGTGTAGGTTTCAATTTTGGTGAACCAATTTGTATACATAGTCTTCTGCCAATCACTGAATATTTGCACCTGGATCGTACAGCATGCCGATATTCTTTCCATTTAATTTAACTGAGTAGTACCCTTTTCGGAGTATCTATACACCTAATGCTTGTTGTGTTTGTTGATGAATACGTATCGTTCACGTCTGAATTATTTTCATGCACACACCTTGTGTTATTTGATTTAAACTGTCTTTGTTTAGTGTTTTTGTTTTGTATGTTTTATGTCCGAATTCAGTTCCACGTCCGGTCGAGATACATACATTTTCAAAATGATTTAATAGTCCACAAGCGTTGCACATCTTTCCATTCGCAGGACAATCTTTTTTGTTTGAATGTCGTTCGTTACCGCAAAACATACATTTTGTACGATTTTTAGGAAAAGCTTTTTTGTGTAAACTGTTGTTGTTGATAGTTTTTGTTCCGTTTTTGTACGCGATTCTTGTTAGGACATTGTTGTGTATTTGTTAACAGTGTAAGTCTGCTTGTTCCAGTTTAAGCGCTGTTACCTCAACTTCTGCTAGTGTAGCATCGTTTGTTTGATGTTGACGAAGTATTTCTTGTTGCCACGAAATACTGTTTAATCCAATCACTACCTGATCTCGTAAACGTTCATTTAAAGTTGTTTTGAAATCACATTTGCCTGCTAACGCCCGTAAAATTGATATGTATTGCGATATTGACTCGTGTTGATGTTGCATGCGAAGCGTAAATTGCATTCTGTCCGCAAGAACATACGATGTTTTTCCAAAATGTCCACTTAAAACTGCTTTTATTTCGCCATACGTTTTTGTCAATATGCTGTCCGGTTTAAAATTGTCAACCAATAATTTAAATGAATCAGATCCTACCTTTGTTAGAAGGACGTTTCTTTCTTCGTTGTCTGTGACGTTATCATATAAGGTTAACTCCACTTCAAAACGCTGGATGTAATAATCCCATTCTTCCCTTTGCACTGTTAAACTGTTTAATGTTTATGTGTTGTCTTGCACTGTTCACCTTTCCACTGCTTGTTGCTGAATATGTTGACACCGTTCCGTCTATTACCTTTCAAATATTCTCGTCGCCAGAAATGTAGTATAGTTAAGTGTATGAGTTCTGTTTAAGGTAATACAGGATGTATAAACTGGAGAACTGGGAAATTTAAAGTACCACTTAGCCAAATTTCCATCACTGGATTGTTTCAATATATTAACTGATGAGGCTGTTAAATTACATCTAAAGTACAAAGTTTGTGAACAAAATTTGTGGTTTATGCACCAGTGTAAAAATCAAGACTTATCTCCAGCACATGTCTTGAGAACGTAGAAATTAATAAAAGAAAAAACCCAGGCCTTCTGCTAAATATCTTAAAGAATAATACCCCAACCCCCTTAGCCCCCACAGCAATTACTATATAAACCTGCCACAAACATTTATTGTTACCATTTCTTCGCCTGAAGAAACAGTGTGGCGAAACAATTGTTGCGTTTTCTAAATAGCAATAATAAAGTGTTTTGAAAATTTAAGAGTTTTACTTCAACAACCAAACAAGTTAATAGGAATGAAACACACTAATAACTTTGTTTGTATAACACGAAATTTATTTCTGTGACTTATTTATTTTATTTATTTATTTATTTATTTATTACATCTTTGCCCTCCTTTCTAACAAACAAAATATCAAAAAAATTACAAAATAAGAAAGTATACTCAAAATTTTAGCTGAAAGGAGGACGGGCGGAGTTCACTTCTTCACTTAAGTTTAAGTAATTTAAAAAACCGACTGTACAGGTATAAATAGTTGCGATAATTACATGAGCGCATTAAAAATAGGGGTATATACAAGGTCTAGTTGGTCGTTAAGAATTGGACTTTCCGGATTAGCGCGTATTTTCTGGATTTCCAGGGACTCCAACAAATCCATCTTAGGGCCTTTCTTGGTAATATGTAGTACTGAGAGTACATCCTCGTCAAAAGGATGTTTTTCTTGTAGAAGATGTGCGGCGAAAGTAGATTTATCCTCTTGCCTAAGCCGGAAAGATCGATGGTGTTCTTTTAACCTCGTATTGAACTTACGACCGGTTTGGCCGATGTACACTTTTTTGCACTCAGAACAAGTTAATTTGTATATTCCCGATTTTTCAAGTGCGGGGTTATTGGTTTTAGTAATGGAAAGGTCTAGAAAATTAATGTTTTTGTTAGTTTCGGTCTCTACAGTAAATTTAATTTTAGGGTGTAGGTTATTGATGAAGTCGAGTGATTGAGTTGTCTGGCAGAACCAACAAAACAAGGTAATATTTCGTGTTATACAAACAAAGTTATTAGTGTGTTTCATTTCTATTCAACATGTATAACGAAGTAGAAGCCTTCAACATCAACAACAAGTTAATAGGAGTCGTTCTTAGCAATTTATGCAATGATTTCAAAGAAGTTTGACTACCGAGCACTTCTAAGTCAATTGATTGTTTAAATTGCTTAATGTAATACGTAAATTATAGGTTAGCTAGTTTTAGGGTAATAAATATAATAATAAATATGCTTGAATCGATTTATTAAATGTTTGAAACAATATAACAAATACAAAGGTTATTATTCGATTCTCAAACAATATTTTATGACTAGCTGCTGATTACACAATAATACATATTAATATCTCGTACACACCCATCTTCTTCACTTACATTTTGATTGCACTTTTCTAAAAGCTCCTCTTGTGTATGGTTTGAATTATATATAATTAAGTTGGAAAAGTTTACTTTACCACTCTCGGCTAGCTGCCCATCCAGTATCATTTGGCAACGGGTATAGCAATGCCATTCTAAATCCTGTGATTCGTCTGTATAGGGTTCATATTTTTCACATTCCTTATATGTAACCCAATAAGGATCCGTTTTTTTAACAATACAGTTCTCGAATAAACTAACTCGTCTACAAATATCTGTAATTTTAACCATGTCTGCGCATTCTGTAGCAGCATTTTTTAATTGGGATGGAAACACGGATAAATTAAAATTACCATCAGAATCGACTTTTCCTTCTTTTTCGTACACACATTTAATTAGGCATGAGGTGTTGTATATTTTTTCAGGTGTTGGGTCGCCGTTAATATTTGTCAATCCTAATTCCTCTAAACATTCTGTTGTAACATCCGCGAATACCTGAAATATAAATAAAATTAATCTTAGGTAATATTTTGTTATATTTTTCGTACATTAAGAACCTTATAATATTTATTACACTTTTGACTTTATTTGTATACATTAGTTGGTTAATAATATTTTTTGTCTTAATGTGTATGTTGGCTTTAATAAAAGTGCTCTTATCGGTGTTAATAATAATAATAATAAAATACATTCTACAGAAAGTCGCTCTCCCTGACTAACCCACAAATCTAATCTAAATAAGGAGACAGCTTTTGTTCAAAATGATTTTTACCTGGGTACAGATATTAGTTTCCTCAATTAAAAAATGGTGATGTGGCCATCATAGTACTTTCCCTATATTTTTCTCGAAAACTATGACATTTACGCAAAAAGGCTATTCTTAATAATTTATTCATTTTTTAATTCTCTACAATTATTTGTTATATAAATTTCATGTAACTCAAACAGTTAATTAGCAATTGGCAAAAAATGTCTAAATTTTCATTTTTTATTTTTTTTTCTCAAAAGTTAATTTTTTTATGAAAAATACGTTTAAATAAAACGTTATCACGATCACAATACTTCCCCTATATTTCATATAGGGAAAGTAAAAATTAAATAATATTATTTAAACACGTACGAAGAAACGAGGTATGACTGACCGGATGAGAGAATATTTTAAGTACTAAAAGGCAACAGAATTTCCACGGTACTATGAAAAATAAAAAATAAACAGATGCATGTGAGGACAAACACGTAAGCGTGATCAAAAAAGATTTATTTTCCTTATCTTTGGCTGATCATTCAAGAACCACAGAACAAAAGCTTTTAAATACCACTTCCATCACTGACCACAAACCGTTAGTTGTAATAATAAATAAAAACATAGCAAACATAAACTCATAAACTAGGCATGAAATAGAGCTACAGTACTGCCCAGGAAAGGAAATGTATATAGCAGACTTTCTGTCCAGAAATTTTGTCAAAAGAAATGAAGAACATGATAATGAACAAGACGAATTTGTACATGAAGTATGCGTGAGAATGACGGATGAAAAGAAAAATGTATTCATAGAAAGAACCAAGATTGATAGCGAGCTAAGTGCAGTTATATGATATTGTAAACTTGGTTGGCCTAGAGACAGAGTATTAATTAAAAATTAATTAAAAATGTACTACAGTTACAGACATGCAATGCATGTATGTAAAGGTCTAATATTATTTAATGAAAAGATAGTAGTACCTAAAAGTCTAAGAAAAGATATGTTAACGAAGTTACATGAGGCATATTTTGGTATGACGAAAACAAAGGCAATAGCAAGATAATTGTTTTATTGGCCAGGTATGACTGTTGACATCGAGAGAATGATATTTAATCGTATGAACGTGCTGCATTTACTAAAGAATGGGACTTTAAATTTATGTTGAATAGTCGTTATCATCAATCAAACGAAATGGTAAAAAATCTTTTAACAAAGTGCAATGAAGAGTACAGAATAACATCAATACAGGGGATTAATCTTAAGTCGTACATGGTTAAGAATGAAAGGGGAGCAATCCTGCAAAGAATCCAGCAACATTTTAGAAAGTCTAAGAATCAAGCACAATTCAACAAGAGACAAGAGGTAACTAACTGGAGAAGGAGCAAGATCGTGAAAATCAGAAAAGTGTCTAAGTGCAGTGATGATAGGCGTTAGGCGTACGCTAAGAAGACCAAAATGTTTGGAAGACTATATAAATAAATAAAAAAAAACTTAAAAAGGGAGGGGTTGTATATGTACCGCCACTGGTAAACATATTTGGTACGCCTATGTATTAGTTAGTGATAAACAGATCTAACATGATCCATTCTTCAGATTGCAATAGCGTGTATAAGGGCCAAACCGGATGAAGATTATCAACTCGATTTTCCGAAATTTTTCGCGCACTTCGTCTCAATTAAGACTTAAACTCTGTTTTAAATCATTGTTTAGAACGCAAATATCAACTTTCGAATATAATTAATAATAATCATAAATTTTGTATAATTGCAACAAGGACACTAGGCTTAAACTCCTTAGTCATTGGATTTTTTTAAATATGGCCGAAATCCGTTTGTAAATCTTCTTAGCCAGCAGACTGAACTAATGTTTTCGCCACTTTTTATTCTTGTAGTAATAAAAAAATGACATTCGACGCTATATTAGCAAGATAATAAACAATTTTTATAACTTTTGCACTTTTTAAGCGAATTTTATCAAGTACTCTCAGTTTTGACGTATCTGTATAAATTATGGCAGAGCTGTTAACTTTGCAAGACAGAGCAGAGTTGGTGCTAATATGTGGCGCGATAAGTATAAAACCTGCACAGAAGCAGTTGAAAAATATTTAACGACAGGCACCGTACTAAATCTGTGAGAAATATAGATAATTCGTTGGATATCTTGCAAAGCGTGGTGGGAAATCCTCAAATAGCTGTTAGAAAATGCGCCGGAATTTTAAGATTGGGAATGTCAATAGTACATGAGGTACTAGCGGTGAATAAGTTTAAAGCATTTAAAACGAGATATATTCAAAGCAAGAACATGATTACAACAATCGTTCTGAATTTTGTTTCATGGTACAAAGTGAAACAGAATTAATAAAACATTTCCTAAGGAGACCCTGTTTACATATTTACATTTACTACAAATGGTGTAGTTTCATCTTAAAACTGCCGTTAGTGATTACTGGAAAATCAAGCATTGGTAAAATCAGTGAACTCCGCCCGTCACTCCTGTGACCTAATTTATTTGTTTATTTTATATTGAATGTATGTATATTATATATTTTTTTGCAATTTTGTAAGCAGGAGAAGCAAATATAATAATAATAAAGAATAAAAATGAACATTCTCGAAAAATAAATGTTTCGTGTGAAATTTTGAACAGAAATGTTATAGGGTCCTACATATTACGGCAGAGATTAAATTCAGAAAGATTTTTACAAATTTTAAATATGGAATTGGAAAATGAATTTTGTATGTTACCTTTGGCTACAAGAAATTCTCTTTGGTTCATGCAGGATGGGGCATCTGCACATTGTGCTCGTGTCGTAGTTGAATGTTTAAATGAACAATTTAATGAGAAATGGATTGGAAGGCATTCCAGATCTGGCCTGCTTGCTCACCCTATCTAAATCCACTTGATTAATTTTAATGGGGTTCAAAAACATAGATTATTCTGAGAGACCTTTTGGATATTTAGACGATTTAGAAAATAAAATTAGAAATGGTTTAAGATATTTAAATAATCATCCCAATATTCTTAAAAATGTAATCAGAGATTTTAACAGAAGAACAAATTTATGTATTGAGAGGGGAGGGGATCACATCGAGTGGTTTTTATTTAATTAATAATATATTAATATTTTGTTGATTGAAATAGTATGTCATTTGTTTTGTCTTTTTTGTAGGTTTAAGATCTAGCACCAACTTTTATGAAGAATAAAATTTTCTGAGAAATTAATAATAAAAATTTTTTATATCCTTGTATAGTTACATTTCTAACATATGATATTTAAAAATATATTTAACAAAATGTTTAAAACTGTAGGTTAATTACATTTTTAAAGTTTAAAATAAAATTGAAACCTATTTTATTCACTAATTCAGCAATAAATCATCAATATATAAAAACATATAATAGTAAAGAAGGCTTACCAAAATTGGGGAATTGTTTGTTACTAAGAACAAAAATATCAGCGTCGCTCTAAACATCCTGTTTATTTGTACTGAACTGCGAACAATTCTTCACAATGGCAAATTTGTATGATATGAGATACCCACGTAATGGTATTAATAAATATTCATCTAATTTTAATGAGCACATTTACATAATTATGTAAATCCTCTTTATTTAAAAATTTTCGATTTTCTTAAAATTTTTCGTAATTATTTTGTTATAAATATTATACAATTATCTAATGGATATTGTTATTTTATAATATTAGTTATCTTATATATTAGTAATTAATTTTAAATAAATACATAAATCTGAAATGGCAGACAAAATTTTTAACATGCAAGGGCATATTTAATATTCTATTAATTATTTTACTTCCAGACGTTTGATTTGGTTTTGTACAATTTGTGGCCTTCTATGCTAATTTGTTTTGTCGTTGGTCCCATAACAAATTACGTTTATATAAAGAGGAGGGGCAGTAAGAAATACATTGCAATTATATCTCTAGGTAATCGTCTAGTAAAATAAACGCCATTAACAATAAATACCAAAATTATCATCGCAGAATCATAAGAAGATAATTGTATTCGGTGTTCTTAAACAATAATGGTAAGAAGACATCCACATCATTGAAAGTATTATTGATTACTACAATAAGGTTTTTTTCCTTTTTTTTACTAATAAGTAAGATGTATTATTTGTGACTTAAAAAGCAGTGTGCTTATTATTATTAACATATATTAACACAAATATCGGAAAAATAAATATCGGTTATATTAACTTTTATGCATTTAATTCTATCGGAGAGGGAGGTTGTGGAATCGGCTATCTCGTGTGAGGTGGTGGTCGCTGAAGAGGTGAAGGAGGTGGTAAATTTTGTGGAACGGGGGTTTTGGGTGCAGATAGAAAAATAAGGAGTAACAGGGGAATGGTGGGTACGTAAGTACTCGTGAATTAGAAAATGGTTGACGAGTTTCATGTAGAATATTTTAAGGATTTTAAAGAAAAACAAATTGTATCCCTTTCATCATTTATCAAGAGTTAAATAATAATGATTTAATTCATCGGTTATTATGATGAAAAATAACGTTTTTCTTAAAATTTTATTTTCTGTTGATTGTTCATTTCTCATCCAATTATGGTAAAGTAAATCGTTACAGCATGCATTACCGGTCAACAGAAAATCCGCATTAGATTAGAGAAATTGAAAACCGGGGACGATGGTCTATTAATGTATGGTGTGGAATTATGGGCAAAGTAGTTGGACCAATTTTCATAGAAGGCACATTAACAGGGCAAAAAACGCAGATTTTTTGAGAAATATTTTACCAATTCTACTGGAAGATGTAGTTTTAGACCGAAGGATAACGATGTGGTATCAGCATGATGGTTGTCCTGCACATTATTCCCAAGTTGCTATAAATGTAGTAGACTTAAACTTTCAACGGCGATGGATAGCCCGCAGGGGCTATATCAAAAACAAAAACAAATATGGGGCTATATGAAAAACAAATTTTATCAGAACGTACCCACAACCACTGAAAACATGCAAGAACGCATACGTAGTATATGTCAGTCCATTTCAGTAGGTACTCTAATGCGTACACAAAATTCCTTTAAAAAAAAGGATTGAAAAATATATTGAAGTGAAGGACATCACTTTGAAAAATTATTACATTAATTGGAATAAGTAGAATAAATTATTCTGTGTTCCTGTTTTAAGGTTGTATTTTGTTTAATTTAAGTTTTATGCCATCAGTTATGACAAGCTTTATCAATATCAATCGCAATTTAAACTAGAAATGGTACGTTTCAGAGAAAAATGATTTAGATAATTTAATTTTCTTTTTATGCGTAGTAATAGAAAAAAAATTATAAAGTAAATGTTACTATTTAAAAAAACAAAGTTGACCTTCAAATGACCTTGAAAGAACTAAGTTTCAAAATCATACGTAGTGATATAAAATTTGCCCTCTCATTTATTTGAAACATTTTTCATATTTTCCCCTGTTCCGAAAATATTCCACTTTGCTAAGATAAATGCCCCGCCCTGTACATATAAGTAACCTGCAGCTACAACAAAGCCCTATGTTATTATTTATTTTGTTAATTCATAATTATCTATTGTTTGAATATTCATATTCATTTATTTTAGCGTAGTAAGTAGATGACGCAATCGTTTGTAGGCGTTTTGCTTAGTGTGTAAGTTATGCTTTATGAAAGCCACTGGCGCGCATGTATGTAATTAATATTATATTTGTAATTCAGTTAGACACATCTTTGTATTAACCCTTTGCACTCGTAATTATTCTTTAGACAGTTAACCAGTAACTCGGATTTTTTTTTCATTTTCGATCAAGATGATTTTCTTTTCTCTAGGAAATGTAATTATATATACAATATTTAGGAGCGGAATGTAATGCCGGCACCTCCACCATATCAATACTTTGAACAGAAATATTTTAGTTAAATCATCACAGGTTAACCAAAGAATTTCTGTTTTCTATAACTAGTAAGAAGTAAGTAGCTGTAACAAAACTAAGTAAAAGACAATAAAAACAAGAAACAAAATAAAAAGCACAACATAAAGAAATAATTACATTTTATAATTTTGCAGTGTGATAGCGCTCGAAACAGACCCCCGATATGTAATACATTTAATCGTTCGGCGAAACAATTGTTGCGTTTCAAAAAAACAATAATAAAGTGTTTTGAAAATTTAAGTGTTTTACTTCAACAACAAAACAAGTGAATATGAATTTTCAACATATAACAGCCTCATCAGTTAATATATCTCAGCTACTAACAGAAGTGACGACCCCTTCATCTTTCCAAGCCAATAATGTATAAATTATCTTTGGAAAACTCGGTCTTTTTATAGAGTTGGGTACGAGTTTCAGGTCAATTTGGTAGTTTGAAAGTACATGTTTATTTTCAGAAGTTCTCGTGCAAGTGGTAGGCTTGTATAATACCTTCATTGACTATGGAGGCTTCTACTTCGTTATACATTTAAATCACAAATTAAACACAATAATTACTTTGTTTTGTATACTGTTATACAAAACAAAGTAATTATTGTGTTTAATTTGTATAATACCTGTCAGTAAATATATGGTATCCTTTACTGCCAGGATTGCCTTCTATTAAATTTTGGTACAAATGCAGCACAACTCGCGAACTTATAGGAAGATCAGAACTTACTAAATTTTCTGATGTCAAGCTTTCGTATTAAGGCAAAATTAAATATTAGCATCTGCCAACACATATATCCCGATTCCACACGTTGTTGGTTTATTTGGGTTAAAAGGCCTCAAATTCTGCCACAGCAAGTACCACCCATGTGTTCCAGGTGGATCTCTTTGATAAGCTTTTTTGTTTAATTTTATTGCGAGGAGTGCCCTCCTCTTATCTATAGAACCTAGTCATCGATGGACTACTGGAATCTGAATAGGTAGGGCTTCTACACAGTAGGTTACGCCGACAATATCACGATCCTACTTTCCGGCAACTCAGAAAGTATGCTAACGAAATATATGTCGAATTGTCTTGACATACTAAACAAATGGTGCATAGACCAGGGACTATTTGTAAATCCAGCAAAATCGGAGCTAGTACTGTTCACAAGAAGGAGGAAAATCTAGTATTTCAAGCTACCAAGCTTTTTTTTAAAGTATGCATATCACTCTGGTAATGCAAACGAGATGTGGGGAAAACATGGGGACTATCGGATGGCCATCGTGTGGCATATGCATTAGTAATATGGTGTCTTTCATGACTATGAAAACAGCTGTAGGGCTTCTAGATTACGCACAATGAAGCGCTTTTCTGAGCGCGACAGGAGCTATGAGAATAACACGAACAGCGACTATGGAAGCCCTGCTGCAGATGCCATCCTTGGACATATATCAGCGAATAGACAGCAGCGGCTGTTATAAGGCTACGAGTAACTAAAAGATGGCTTGTAAGCAATTAAATGATACATTATTTACAAATTTCAACACTGATTTAATTTCACGATGTGAAATAAAAAAAAATGACAATAATCTACGCCCGTATTATGAAACGATCTTTGCATTTGAATTCGGGATATTAGAAGATTTCCCATTAATTGATTTGGAGCGCTTGGTAGGTCATTGTAACACCTTATGCACTTTTATATTACTTGTTTGATTGCCGTTTTAGCAGAAAGCGGCCAAATTTTTCTCTAATAGCTAAATGGTGATTTTTTGGTAAGATAATTTGATACTTATTATCGAATGATAGATTAACATTTTGCAAGCGCCCGCCCAGGAGGTGGTCTTGAGCGTCATAGAATGAGGATAATGTTAAAAGATTACTATTTTTTGATATTGGCTTATTTCCTTTCAAGTACTTAATTTCCTCCGAAAAGCACTCCAATTGATCATGTGAAATTATGAAGTTAGTAGCCTTTCTTATTTCATCCGCACTCAATTTTTCAAAGCTTATTGTTTTTGTTAACCCTCAAATTGTTAATGAATCGTCGACAATACGCTATTATCCGAATTAATTTATTATATTTTGAGAATGTATCTATGTTAAAAACCTCCATAGTAACACATAAGAAAAGTTACTAATTTAGGTTGTTTAAATTCAGGCAAGGTGTTATTATACTGAATAAATTTGGTCGACAGCCATTGTTGGCCATGTCACCAAAGTGAATTATTAATTAATTCTCTCGGTATTATACCGCGTGATAGTATATCAGCTGAATTTTCTTCTGTAGATATATGAATCCAATCGCATGCACAAGTCAACTATCTTAATTGACCAACACGGTTGGATACAAAAATGTGAAATTTTGCTGATTCTGCATAAATTTTAAAACGATGGTGGAGTCACACCAAAAGTAAGGTTTAGTTATATGATTTTTAGGTAAAGCAGTTAGGACTTGCTTCATCAACTGAGTTAAGAGAAGAACACCGCATAATTCAAGCCTCGGAATAGTTTGTTTTGTAAGAGGAGCCACTCTTACTAATTTACAACTAAAACCACAACACTGAATGTTCGCAAATAAATGCAAACCCCATAGGTTCGCTTACTCGCGCCACAAAAACCATGTAGCTCATAAGCCTCAAGTGCAATATCAATTCCTAAAAATCTATTTACTTTTATATGCTGCAATAAGCCTAATTTATTTCTAAATTGCTGCCAAGAGTATTATAAATCGTTAGGTATACTTTCGTCCCAATTTATATTTAACGCCCACAAGCGCTGCATAATTAACTTCGCGGTAACTACAACTGGATTTAATAATCCTAAAGGATCGAACAACTTTGTAATTTCGGATAATATTACTCTTTTTTTATTTTGTAATTATTGGGATCAGAAATTGTATAAGATAAAATATCAGCGGTATCACTTCATTGCATTTCTAATATCTTGCAACTCTCTTTATCTCTAAAACTTCTGCAGGAGCAGTAACATAATTTGAAGATGTAGTTTCTTGTTGCGAATCGTTATTATGCATAAGAAAACGGTGTTGTTTGTTACAGATGTTACCAGGTTTACCGAAACACTGTTTAACATTATTATTTGCCTTCTTTAAGCAACAAATATATAAGAACCTTTTCCATGCGCCTTTGAACGGGAGCTTTTTTAAATGAATTACAGTTTGATAGTGTGTGTGACTTTTTAAAACACTCACATAATTTTTGACTTGACATGTGGGCTATTTTTTTTTAATTATCTAATTGTTTAGATATCGAGCCTTCACAATTGCACTTACGCTTTAAAAAATTCATTAATTTTTGAAATATGGTCATTTCAGTCTGATTAAGCTCATGACCTAATTCCATACCGGTAGTGAAGTATACTTTGGAATATTTAAGCGCAAATAATAAATCATCCCAATCATCCACTTTTCTATCTAATGCCTTAAGAGCGCGTAAATTTCAGGAGATTGTGTCAACCATATGAAGCAATTTAAAAATTGAATCTTTAGGTGAAATTTGCATATTAATTATTAAATTAAGATGACACAAAATATTTTTTTTAGTATTTTCATATCTTTCTAAAATAGCTGTCCAAGCATCAGCATAGTTATCTTCAGTTAAACCTATTCATAGCAATTCCTTAGCGGCATCATCTTCCAGACATGGCACTAGATAACGGTGCTTTTACAATGAAGTCAAATCTAAATTATTGTGCACCATTGACTCAAATGAACTTTTGAAAGTAATCCATTCGCTTATATCGCCCAAAAATTTTGTTTGCACTTTAGCAGTTTTATTTCGGATCCACCTTCAAAACTATTATTTGAGCTACTACTCCCCGGTTCATTAGTATATGATTTTGCTAAATTTAAAACTGAGAAATACACTTCTTCAAACTCTAAATTTTTTTTATCAAAATCTACGTCGGGCTATAAAACAAGAATATTTGCCTCAAGCTCTTCAAATTTTATATTTGCATCCAAAAAAGATTTTAAGCGATCTTTTACCTCACTAGCAGTAATTTTCTTTCTGTTAGCATTTTTTAAATAATTAGTAAGCCGTATACCTTTACCTTTTATGACGGTACGTTCCGCAATTAATGCTCTTAATTGTTCATCGGCCATTTTTACTTTAATGTAATTTGAAATTTTAAGATATTAAATTAATTGATAACTACCAGCAAAAAGCTTATATTAAAAATAATAATAATAACGCAAATCGAAACAGGAATGTATACAAGGGAAAAACAAAATGGAGATTACCCGATTTTTCCGCCACTCTCTGCTTTTCGTAATTGCTCGCCTTGGACGCCCTTCCGGAACCGCTACTCTGGCCTGCTCCTTGAACTTCTCGGCATATATTCTTCTTCGAGCAAATGGCTTGTGTTAGGATTGACCAGTGCCCGTTGTAAGCGGGCTAGATGAGGAAAAATAAAGACGTAACGAACGAAAAATAATTATATTAAACTGTTTACAAAATGGTACTATTTACAAAATACGTTTTAACGATTCGATGGTTCTTAAGTGAATGCCCCTTTTGCTAAGGGCCTGTCCCTCGATCATTTTGCGGGGTTGAAGCGGTGGACAAGAGGCAGTTAACCTTCCTGAAATTGACCTGGACTTGAGCAGACATTTCGGGAATATCACCAACTTTCTCTCGGCAGGTTGGTTGGTGTAAATGTGCACATTACAATGTACACCTCCGTCAAAATTATTTTAAAAACGTAAACAATTACAATAATAACTAAAACGTAAATTTTAATCATAACGTTCATAACTATAATCCAAATAATAACTCGAACTTCAATTCAAACTCTAATCAATTTCCCTGACAAAATCCACCTCAATTACCAAACCCAACACCCATGTCGATATCAACGACATATACAAATAGACCGATCAACTGTGCGCATCTTCTGAAATTATTGATAACAATATTAGTTATACCGTTGAGAAGGGAACAGATAGTTTTTAGGTTAGATCGCCTCGGAATAAAATCAGTTGAATATTTAGGAATAGTAAGGAATGCGAGTTAATGGTCATTTATCATAGACCCAATAACAAAATCAAAAATTATAATTGATTCTGGAAGCACACGTTCGTTTATAAGTCTCCGTCTAGCTAATAAATTAGACAAATGGAATACACAGTGCAATCATTTCACTAAAATACCTTTTTAAAAGTAACTTTGCATCAAAACTTAAATATTATGTAGTAATCAAAACGACTAAACAAATTAAAGGATTCCTTGAACTGTTAGGATACTATAGAAAATTTGTTAAAAGTTTCGCTGATTTTAGTAAACCAATGACTAAATGCTTAAAGAAAAATTCTATTATCAACATTAATGATCCCGACTACACAAATTGATTTAATCTGTGCAAAATTGTCTTGACAAATCAGCCCTTACTTCAATATGCCGACTTTTCTAAACTCTTTATACTTACTACAGACGCCAGCAAGGTAAAATTGGGTCAGATATACCCATTGCATACGCTAGTATAGTTAACCCAAAGATATAAGGCGTTTATGACTTTTTATGGTATTTAACTTTCACGAATTTTTATAAAGGACCAACCACAAACTCTCGTCGCCAGCTCCCAATAATTGGCCCGCAGCGGGTGCTCTTAACACTACCAGGCCCGGTTTCAGTAACTTTTTATGAAAGGGTCGTTTTAACCTCAGGTAGTGCCGCGCTCATGAAATCCATGCACCATATAATAATAGCTAATGCGATTTGTTGGAAGATACGGAAGTTGAGAATCATTCGTTAAATGTATCTGTCGACATATTTTCGTGGTAATCTATTTTTGCTTCCTTTACATCTTTTGCAGAAAGCGACAAAGCTCAACCACCTTCCGATCCGATGTGTAAAATTATTATTCGTTTACCCTGTGAAGGTGGTACATCCAGAAAACATTTACTGCTACCATCAGTCTATCCCTTATTGACGATATTGCGGTTATCAAACCACGTTTCGTCCAAATACACGATTCTTTGAAAGAATCTCGTGAATTTTAAATATCATGCCTTCCATTCTAAAATTCTTTTTGATTCCATCAAAACTTGTCTTTTAGTCTAGCATGAAATATATAGAGATAATTACCCTCTCAAGGACCTGTAGAACTTTGACGTTGGTGAGAGGGCTTAAGTAACATAAGGATCCAGACGAATAACAGGTCAACCGCGCATCGTTGTGCCGCGATGCAAGGATGTGCACAAGGGTACCGGCGTGCTTGTGTCGTGCGTGGAGACCCGTAAGGGAGGACAAAGGGAACCTGGTGGCTGAGTCGCCCTCGTGATGCGTCACGTACTCCACTCCACTTTGGCCCTGAGTTCTCCCTAAAAGGGCGTTCGAAACTAACCAACTCCCATCAATCGGCTGCGTTGTAAGGTCAGACTTACGACAGGGTGCGCCCCTGGGGGCGGAAGGGCGTTCAACGGACCCAGCACATGTCCCAGGCACCCGTTCGAGTGCAACCCGTCCTTGGTGACTATATTCCCTTGGAAGCCCTGGCGATCGATTATCGGCGTTCCCAGTGCGGACTCCGTGGCGAGTGGGGAGCCAAAGTAATGAAGTACTATCCACTAGCATGGACATAAATAAAGTAGCAAAAACAACGGTAGTAGCAGGCAGGTCGCAAGATCAACCTGTTACTAGGAAAAAGAAAGACAATAAATGTGGTTGAGTCCCTGGATTCCCCGCAACAAACAGTGGCTGCGGGCGGGTCCACTGATCCATCCGTCACCACAAAAGAAGCCGGCCCACAGAAGCAACCCCCAAAAAGGAAACGCATTTGTGGAGCCGAGCTAAAGCGCAGAAGAAAGGCCAGGGAGGCATTGGCTGCTGCAAAGACAGCTGAAGCCCCCAAGACCCCTTCTGGTAAAGAAGTGCGCCCCCCAGGACAGGCTGGAAACCCAATGCCCAAAGGCAAAGGGATGCTGCCGACTGGCAGCGCACAGAAACAGAGGAATCGATCCGCTGCCTCTGAGCCATCACCCGGTCAGCCCAGAAAGGTGGCAAAAAAGGCAGACGGGAGATCCTCCAGGAAAAATGCTCCGAATCCGCCTCTCTCGAGAGTAAGGAGCGACGGGACCAGCTACAAGGAGGCTACCTCTAGGCACCTCCGAGTAGCCATTATAGACCAAAACAACCCCTTGGGCAAAATCACCAAGGAACAGGTAGCGATGGTCGAAAAAGCAATGCTTGAGGAGCTGGACAAATTGCTCGACTTCTCAGACCACATCCCTACATTTCAGGAATGGGCACACTCAGGGGAAATACTACGTATCACTTCCGATAATGAGCCCGCCCTGAAATGGATCAAGGACGGAGTCCCCCTCCTATCAACACTGTGGGAAGGGGCCAAACTGACTGTCGTCCAGGTCGATCAGCTGCCAACGCTGACGAAAGCTCGTCTGTGGATTCCGGGGCAACTGGAAAACATAGACCTGGTAAAGAAGGGTTGGCGGTACAAAATCTATTTGTCTTCGTGGTAGGAAAAAAATACCCAGTTCATCAAAGAAAAGGGAGGGAGGATTAGCTATAAATTCTCAACTCTCCCCATAAGACTGGCTAATTTAGCCACAACAGGAACACCTCGGGTGGAGGTCCCGATGGAAACGGAGGATGGAGGCACCTCCATCCCAGAGGAGCCATCACAGCCGTAAAGGTGATACAGTGTAATCTGCATCATTGTAGGGCAGCGGTGGTAACCCTTTGCCGCCACCTCGACACTATGCAGGACACAATAGCCGTCATCCAAGAACCATGGATTATTAAATCCTATCTTATGCCACAGTGGTAAGGCTGTCAGCAGGACACGGCAACAAAGACACCATCCTGGCGTCAGTTTACCTCCCTCGCGACGCCCCTGCACTAACCAGGGGGCTGGAGCAACTCGTGCTACACTGTGAGATGGAGAAACTTCACCTCGTCATTGGCTGCGACGCTAACGCACGCCATATCATGTGGGGCGGCGTGGATACCAACAAAAGAGGTAAGTCACTACATGAATTTATCATTTGTAACAATTTAGAAATAAACTAAAACCGAGGCTCTGAATCACCGTCGGTTTCAATGTCAGATCATAGGTGGATCAAATATACTCTAACACATACAACCCGTAAGGAAACACGTTGCCTTCGCAACCCGAGACTAACGGACATGAATGCCTATATAGACAACCTTTCGCGGAGTCTGCGAACCTGCGAAGCTACCGGCCAACTTAATTCAGTGGAAGACATTGAAGCCTATGTAAATACGTTGAAACACTCCATTATAAAAGCATATAAGGACTCCTGCCCTGCGAGAAAGGTGGAAGATTCCGGGAACGCCACACGGAGAACTCGACCATCTCAGAAGAGCTGCGAGAAAATCCTTTAATAAAGCAAAGAAATCTAAACAACAGTCGGACTTGATGGTTTATAAAAACATCCAACAAGACTACAAATAACTTATGACGCAAAGACAAAGGGAAGCCTGGACGTCTTTTTGTGAGGAGGTTGAAACCACCTCGGCAGCTGCAAGGCTCAAAAAGATCCTCTCCAAGGATCTCTCACGACAACCAGGTTGCCTAAAACGAGACCTCGGAAGCAAATGAGATTCTCATTAACACCCATTTCCCAGGATGTACGAACACCTCCGATGAAGGTTGGTCAGAACCCATACCCTCAAACCCCTCCAAGGAGGATTGGGAGGTGGCAGATTACCTCACGGGAAGGGCAAGTATAACCTGAGCAATCAAAAGCTTCTCATTATTCCCGGCCCTCCTCCAATGGGGGATGGACATATTATCAGCCCATCTAGCCAAAATCTTCAGGGCATGTATTGCGTTCAGATACATCCCTCTAGCAGGGATGAGAGAAGTAATAGTTATCTTCATACCGAAACCTGGTCGTATAGATTATACACTAGCCAAATCACACCGCCCGATTAGTCTAACGTCATTTCTCCTGAAAACGTTAGAGAAATTGTGCTAAAGATTAATTCGCGAGACGGCTTTGATTACGAATCCGATTCACGCTAACCAACATGCATACACTTAGGGGAGATCAACAGAGTCTCTGCACACTGCTGTAGACCGAATCGAAAGATCTCTGAACAACAAAATGTCCACCTTGGGCCTGTTCATTGACATAGAAGGTGCCTTCGATAAAACGACCTTCAGAAAAATGGAAACTGCTCTCTCCGCGCATTGTATGAACCCCCAGAGTTAGTGGATGGATCAAAAGCATGCTGAAGAATAGGGCAGTCACAGTAAATGTAGGAAACATCACTGTCAGAAAGATCGTTGCTAAAGGCTGCCCACAGGGTGGAGTACTCTCACCACTCCTGTGGAACAAAGTTGTTGACAGCCTACTGCGGCGACTTAACGACAATGGCTTCCACACCATAGGATATGCAGATGACATAACCATCCTGCCAACAGGCAGATTTGAGACGGTATTATGCAGCTTGATGCAGGAAGCCCTCAAAATAATTGAACACTGGTGTAACGACCAGTCTCTGACCATAAACCCGTCAAAGACTGAAAGGGTCCTCTTCACAAAGAAAAGGAAAGGAGCAATGCGAACAACACCCACTGCAGCAATGGAAGTAATGCTCTGCCTTCCACCTCTCGACTTATACGTAAAGGAGATGGCCACGGCGGCAGCACTGCGCCTAAACTCAGTTGGACTCTGGTACAAAGGAATCAGGGCTGGCAGACACTGTCACCTTTTAGAGGAGGCTGTCAAGAAGACACCCTTCCTTGGAAGGAAGACAGACAATTTTCCAACCAAGTGTAGAGGGTGGGGAAACCCTCCGAATTTCTCAGTGATACCACGGACGGGCCCGTGATCGCGCCACTACCGAAATGCCTCACTGACATCCTCAAACAGAACACTCTCAAGATGCTAAAACAACGTTGGTATAACACCTCAGGCTGCAGACAGGCCAATGAAGCAATACGCTCACCCAATCTGTCGCAGATAGTATTCAGCTGCGACTATCCCGGGGAAATCTGCGTCTTATCACAGGTATCTTTACGGGTCACTGTCAGCTAAGGAAACACTTGTTTACTATGGAACTGGTGGAAACCCTCATATGTAGAGCATGTAAAGAAGAGGACGAGACAGTGGAACATGTTTTAACCACCTGTCCGGCTCTCGCCCACCTTAGAGAGCCCATGCTAGGGGAGTTCTGGCCGAACATAACCAACATAAGGGATAACCCTCCAAGCGTTGTGCTGTCCTTTGCTCGCCACTTTGGGTGGCTAAATGAGTGATAGAACATCGCAGAGTTGTTCCAGTCAGGGGGGCACAACGGGCCTAGTGAGGCCTAAGTGCTCTGGTCAATGATTTGATCACCCTTGACAAACTCAATCCAGATCTAGTTAGAGATAATTATTCGATGCGGTCCTATCCAGCCCGAGAATATTTATGGGTTTGGTTTTACGATATGATGGCCCCAAACTCATTAAGGCGGTCAAACAGCGAAATGCCTTATATCTTTGGGTCGACTATAGGACGTTAAATAAAACCAGGTATTCGACTATTAAAAATGAATTACTTGCGATAGTTTGGGCCGTGAAATACTTCCGCCCTTATTTGTATGAGCGTACTTTTCAGATAGTCACGGACCACAAGCTCCTACAATGGCGGATGTCGTTAAAAAAAACCAAATTCGAAATTAATAAGATGGCGCTTAAAACTTGAATATGATAATTCTATTGTCCATAAAAAAGGCATTTTAAATAAAAACTCTGACGCACTTTCACAAATAGAACTAAACATTAACGAGGAATACGGGCCAAATCTAAAAGAATACCTAAAAAATTTCAATAACCCATCATCACTAATTGTTGAACCCGCGGAAGCGCACGTTAACGATATTGCAAACGATGGCGCAACTATACATTCTAGTTTAGAACATGCAATAGTAACTATTCCCATTTCTTACAAACCTGTGAACATTGGCGACAACCAAATAATTATTTCAGAAGTAAAACACTCTCCTTCTAAACCCAAAATCACAAACCTATTTAAAAAAAAGAAAATGGGAATGAACGTCCTATTTTCCAAATTCAATTTCAAACAAGAAATGTTAAATTTCATTAAAGAATATATAGTCTCAAATGTAAATTATCATCTATATTTCGAAAGTTCAGTTTATGAAAAATTTAATAGCATTTTACAACAATATTTTAAGAACTCTGAAATCAAAATGACTTAATGCGCTCACATTCTGACTGCTAAATCTATTAAAAAATATATTGCGAAATACGTTTCGTCTCAAAATACAAATATTTTAATTATTTAATGCCCCTTTCGCTTGCTCACTGCTTAAGTCAAGACTTAAAAATGAACAAGGGCATACTAAACAAATTAAACTAAAGTTTGGTAAAATTAGGGAACTCTACAAACAAAACCCGCAACTCCACTCATTATTCCATTTAAAAGAAGACAATAGGTACATCATATATCTGATACCACTTTAAGAAACCTACATTAAAGGACCTTTTCAGCACTTTAGAACCCATTTATAAAGAATTCGAGAACCTAAATGCTCAATATGAATTTTTTGAAAGAAACAAAGAATAATATTTCAAAATTTTAAAACGATTTCCAGAATTATGATAAATTGCTAAATTATTCGAGAAATGATAATATCGGAAAAATAAAGACATACGTACGTACATATACAATATATCTCATAATGAATTTACTTGTAAATTATAAATATAGATAATAAATATTTTCATATTTATCTTTTCATATTTTAAATATTTTCTGTTTAATCAATATTCGAAGATAAGGATAATACAGAAAATAATCTAATATTTATTTATTCAACCCAAGTAGGCCAATTAGAGAGTTAAATAATATGTACGACGACAATTCATTGAAAATTTATATTTGAAACAATTCATTTATCGACCCGTTGGATCTTCCGTCCTACGTCACAAAATATCGCTTCGAGAAACGACACAAAAACATTCAGTCTGATAAAGTAACCCAAATGCGTTAGAAAAAGAACGCACTGTAAAACTTTCGTCGTTTTTTGAAGCGATAGTTTGTGACGTACGACGGAAGATCCAATGGACAGACTATATCTATATTATTATCTGAGCGGTACTGCTCAGAAATAGGATCTTAAAAGCGTATGAATCCAGTTTTGCGCTAAAGAGGAGATTTCCCTTTAGAGACGTGCCCTAGTGGAACAAGGGTTTAGGTACACCACTGTAAGGCGGCATCTGTTGCCCTCAGTGCATATATCCGAAGAGAAAATATTGACATTGCACTTCTACAAGAGCCATGGCTTCACAACGGAATAGTAAAGGGGTTAAACATACAGGGCAGGCGACTGATTGTCGCCGAACCAATGTGTAACCCACGCACATGTATAATAGAAAACTTGGACTGAATTGAATGCCATTATGGGACGTATGTTGCAGAGACCTAGTGGCAGCACGGCTCGAAGTAGTGGAAAAAGGAACGCGGAGGGAGTTTATACTCGGATCCGGTTACCTTCCCTACGACCAACCAGGACCACCGCCGCCAGACGAGGTTCAGCGGCTCATACACAGCGGGAGCCACAAGGGAATACCGCTAATCCTTGGATGCGATGCCAACGCGCACCATATTATATGGGGGAGCACGGACATCAATCCAAGAGGTGAGAAACTATTAGATTTTATCTTAGAAAATGACATTGAAATAGTAAATATTGGAAATGTACCCACGTTCGTAAACGCGGTGCGAAGCAAAGTAATTGACATAACACTTGCCTCTCGCAAGGCAAGTGAAATGGTAAAACACTGGCATGTATCTGAGGAACCATCACTCTTAGATCATCGATATATACGATTCGATATCGAATCAGAAGAAGCATCTGAAATCCAGAACAGAAACCCGAGGAGAACTGACTGGGACCTATACAAAGAGGTACTAGCCAGCCGAATCGGGGACTGTCCAACAGTAGCGAGAACAACGCATGAGTTAGAGCTAATGGTGCAATGCATCACATACTCTATCAATACTGCGTTTGAAGCAAGCTGCCCAAGAACTACCAAACCTACCTTAACCAGGGTCACCTGGTGGAACAAGGATCTTGATAGGGCTAAGGCACGCACCACAAGACTGTTTAATACAGCCAAGAGAAACGGTGAATGGGCGCAGTACAAAACAGCCCTCACGGCATATAACAATGCCATTAAAAAAGCCAAGAGGGAATCTTGGCAAAAATTCTGTGGGGACATAGAAAGTGAACCCACAAGCTCCCGTCTACTCAAGGCGCTCAGCAAAGATCATGCTCGGAACATCGGATCACTGCAGACCAAAAATGGAAAGTACACAGACTTGGATGAAGAGACCCTGCAGGTATTACTGCAGACATACTTCCCGGGTTCTCCATAACGGGACTGGGAAACAGCAAAAATTATAATCAGACCAGGTGACGTTGAGTGGGGAATTAACAGGTTCAAACCATTCAAATCACCAGCTCCTGACAGGATATATCCTGTCATGCTACAAAAGGGCATAGCAACGCTCGGGAAACCACTATGTGATATCCTCAGAGCAAGCCTTGCCCTTTCATACATCCCAAGCAGCTGGCGGACTGTAAAAGTGGTATTCATACCTAAGCCAGGGTGTGATTCATATGCCCAGGCTAAATCTTACAGACCGATTAGCGTGTCATCATTTATTTTAAAACTACTAGAAAAACTAGTAGACAGGCACATACGGGAAGGAGTTTTAAAGGACTGGCCACTACACCGTCAACAATATGCCTACCAAGCAGGAAAGTCATGCGAGCTAGCAATCCATCAGCTAGTGAGCAGATGCGAAGGGACCCTACAATGCAAAGACGTTGCGTTAGGGGCCTTTCTGGATATTGAAGGGGCGTTTGACAACACAACCTTCAACTCCATAGCAACAGCAATGGAGAAAAGAGGAATTAACCCGCAAGTCCGACAATGGGTAAACAAGATGCTCAGAGGTCGGACTGTGACAACTACCCTAGGTGGAAAAACAGCAGAAGCGTTAGTCGCTAACGGGTGCCCGCAGGGAGGTGTTTTCTCGCCGCTCCTATGGTGCCTCGTCATGGATGACCTTCTGCTGCTACTCGAAAGCCAGGGCAAATATGCACTAGGGTATGCAGATGATCTGACCATTCTAGTAAGTGGGAAGTTTGGGACCACTGTATCAAACGTGATGCAGAAGGCACTAAATACCGAAGAAAGATGGTGCAGGAATGAAGGGTTAACTGTAAACCCGGTCAAAACGGCGATGGTCCCTTTTACTAGACGACGAAAAACCAATGACATAAAATCACTACGTATGTATGAAATGGAAGTTCCAATCAAAAATGAAGTAAAATATTTAGGGGTCATACTTGATACCAGAGAGGACTTTTTGCGACCCGAAATATGGTAGGACGCACATGGGGACTGAGACCCAGTATGACCAAATGGCTATACACTGTGGTCATGAGACCTATAGTGACATACGCGGCGCTCGTTTGGGGAGAAAAGACCCAAACCAAAAGTGGACATACTTTAAATATGGGGCCATCAAGACCGGCAACATTTAAAGTACTACAAGAAGAAGAGGCATTAACAATGAGGTCCGATTTCACCAAAATCGTACACCCATCCCGCAGATTTAAAACGATCATAGCACAGCGGAGTGAATGGACAAATGGAACATACCCGGGAGCGAGTAAAGGAACCATCTGGTACACAGATTTGGCCAAAAATACTAAAGGAACCGGGGCTGGTATCTATGGAGGCTGCAACCGGAGCAAATAATTCGCGATTGCTCTGGGGAAGCATGCCTCTATCTTCCAGGCCGAAATAGCCGCCATTGACTGGTGTGCTCATCAAGTAATGGAGTCGGGACTTAACAAAGGACCATTTACGATTATAACAGATAGCCAGGCAGCCTTAAAAGCGCTAGCCTCACCGATAGTGCAGTCCAGGCTGGTCATGACTTGCATAAGCAGACTGAATGCACTGGCGATAACAAGAGAAACACAGCTAGTATGGATACCCAAGGACCAAAGAATTATTGGACACTCGGGGGCCGACTTGCTGGCTAAACAAGGAGCAGCAAGTGAATAAATAGGACCTGAACCCGCTTTCGGTATACCCCATGAAACCGGAAAGGAAATAATTCGACGCAAGTTAGCAGAGGAGAGCAAAAAGGCATGGCAAAACCAAAATGGAATGAGGCATACGAGACTCTTCCTAGATGGTCCGGTACCTGACAGCATGTTGAAGCTGTCTAGACTGAGCAGATTGCAACTAAGAAAAATCATAGGACTAGTCATTGGGCACTGTGACCTGAACAAGCACAAACTTAGGATGAGCATTGAGAAAAGCCCCCTATGTCATGGGTGTCTGGAAGAAGAGAAAACTCCCCAACACCTACTGTGCACTTGCGAAGCATACAAACAAGAACGTAAGGCGAAACTCGGGAAGTTCCTGTAGAACAGCTAAGGAATATCCCCTGGCAGAAACTCCTGGAAGATACAGGAGTTCAAAAGGAGTAAAACAGCCAGAGGCGCACAAAAGGACCACGGAGACCGCAGTGCAGGGACGCTAAGCGACACCACCTCGTGAAGATAAAAAAAAAGAGATAGGTCACCTCAATATGCAAATCAGGAAAACTTACAACAGTGCAAAGAAAACAGGCAACATGTATGCTTGGAATATAATAAAGAGTTGAGAAAATTGAAAACATGGAGAAATTTCTATAAGGGAGTTACTCATACAACCTCAATAGCCAGGCTCCACAAAGTACTGTCCAAAGATCATACAAATAGTATTGGGTTAACGAAAAAACTTGACGGAAAGTCTCAGTGTGGTATTACAACATCTGTGGCTTCACCCTAAGTCACACAAGCTAGCAACATATGATACATCGAGTGTTAGCAGGAAAAGGAAAACCACTGAAATAAATAAAATAATTTTAATTGCCTTTAGCAATGATTTCTCTGCAAACCTTATTCAAAATTTGATAGATAAAAAGCATCACAAAACCACAAGGGTGTTAATATATTCAAGAACATCCAATTTAAATACACCTTTCATTTCACTTACAAATTTTGTGAAAACCAGCGAACAGATAAGAAATATTTTTTGAAAACAGAATAATCAAGTAGCTTTTAAAACCCATGGAAATAATCAAATATACTATTGAACACCAAAGATAAAATTGATTTTCTTAAAAAATCTGATGTGTATATGGTTCATTGTTCAGAATGCAATAGCGTGTATAAGGGTCAAACCTGATAAAGAGTATCAACTCGATTTTCCGAAATTTTTCGTGCACTTCGCCCCATTTAGGACTTAAGCTCTGTTTAAAATCATTGTTTAGAACGCAAATATCAACTTTCGAATATAATAATAAAAATAAATTTTATATAATTGCAACAAGGGGCTTAAACTCCTAAGTCATTGGAATTTTTTAAATAGGGCCGAAATCCGTCTGAAAATATTCTTAACCAGGAGACTGAACTAGTGTTTTCGCCACTTTTTAATCTGGTAGTAATAGATAAAAATTAATAATTATTATTAATCAGTCAAACAAATTTAGTGTTATTATAATGTTAACTGATATTATGTTATAATATACACCGTGTCCACGTAAGTATGCAACATGTGGGAAACTTTTTTATTAATAATTTCTTTAAATTTTATTCTTTATAAAAGTTGGTTCTTGATCCTAAACATACAAAACAGGACAAAAAAATTACATTCGATGCTATATTAGCAAGATAATGAACAATTTTTATAACTTTTGCACTTTTTAAGTGAATTTTATCAAGTATTCTCTGTTCTGACACGTATCTGTATAAATTATGACAGGGCGGTTAACTTTGCAAGACAGAGCAGAGTTGGTGCTAAAATGTGGCGATAACTATAAAACCTGCACAGAAGCAGTTGAAATTTTTAACGACAGGCACCGTACTAAACCTGTGAGAAATATGAAGAATTCGTTGGATATTTTGCAAAGCAAGATTGGTTGAATGCGCCATAATTTTAAGATTGTGAAAGTCAACAGTACATAAGGTACTAGCGGCGAATAAGTTTAAAGCATTTAAACCAAGATATGTTCAAACTTTGCAAGAACATGATTACGACAATTGTTCTGAATTTTATTTCATGGTACAAAGTGAATAATTGATAGAACATTTCCTAAGAAGATCCTGTTTACGGATGAAGCTACATTCACTACAAAACTGTCGTTAGTGATCAACAGAAAATCTAGCATTCCGAATTATCTGCAAAATTAATATCCTCGAAAAATAAATGTTTTGTGTGAAATTTTGAAGAAAAATATTATAGGGTCCTACATATTACGGCAGAGTTTAAATTTAGAAAGATATTTACAATTTTTAAATATAAAATTGGAAAATTAATTTCGTATGTTACCTTTGGCTACAAGAAATTCTCTTTGGTTTATGAAGGTTGGGGCACCTGCACATAGTGCTCGTGTCGTAGTTGAATGAACAATTTAATGAGAAATAGATGGGAAGGTATTCCAGATCTGGCCTGCTTGGTCATCCTATCCTAATCTACTTGATTACTTTTTATGGGGGTGGTTCAAAAACAGAGTTTATTCTGAGAGACCTTTTGGAAATTTAGACGATTTAGAAAACAAAATTAGAAATGGTGTAAGATATTCTAATCATCATCATCATCAAAATTCTTGAAATTGTAATCAGAAATTTTAACAGAAGAACCAATTTATGTATTGAGAGAGAATGATCCCCTTCTCGAGTGGTTTTTATTTAATTAATAATATCGTTAAGGTTGTTAATTTCAAAGAAATTATTTTTTTTTTAAATTGAAATCGTATGTAATTTGTTGTGCCTTTTTTGTAGGTTTAAGATCAAGAACCAACTTTTATAAAGAATAAAATTTTCTGATAAATATTAATTTCTCAGAATTATTAAATAAAAAGTGTTCCCATATGTTGCATACTTACGTGGCCACATTGTAAGTTACATTTCTAACATATGGTATTTGAAAATATATTTAATAAAAAAATTAAAAGTACAACTTAATTACATCTTTAATGTTTAAAATAAAATTAAAACCTAATAAATAGAAAAAACACGAAAATATTTTCGTAAAATCTACAACAAATGAGTCTTATTAAGACTACAAGAACAAATCACTTTTGAAACAACTACTTCTCTAGCTAATACTTCGACAGACATTGAATAATACAAAAGTAATTTGCAAATTTTTGCAATTTTTCGCAAATTACTTTTGTATTATTCAATGTCTGTCGAAGTATTAGCTAGAGAAGTTGTTTCAAAAGTGATTTGTTCTTGTAGTCTTAATAAGACTCATTTGTTGTAGATTTTACGAAAATATTTTCGTGTTTTTTCTATTTATTAGTGAATTATCTACAACGTAAAAGACTTATATATTTTATTATAAAAAATAAAACCTATTTCATTCAATAATTTAACAATAAATCATCAATATATAAAAACATATCATAATAGTAAAGACGGCACCGAAATTGGTGAATTGTTTGTTACTAAGAACAAAAATATCAGCGTCACTCTAAACATCCTTCTTATTTTCACTGAACTGCGATACATTTTTCACAATTGCAAATTTATATGTATTGAGAAAGCCACATAATGGTAATTATAAATATTCAACGTTGTTTTAATGAGCAAATTTACAAAATCGTGTGTTCCTCTTTGTTTAAAATTTTCGTTTACGTTTAAATTTTTCTTTATTATTTTGTTATAATATCTAATGAATATTGTTATTTTATATTACTGGTTATCTTATATATTAATAATAATAATTTATTTGTGCCAGAACTATAGAGTTTTACATAAGTCGAAGGTAATATTATTAATAAATTTTAGGCACAATAATTACCTAAATTTAAAACTGCATTAAACAAATTCATTAAAATATAAAGACAAATTTATTACAACAGATTAAAATTTTAAATTTGTGGTGAAATAGTAAACTTATAAATAAATAAAATAACATAAATAAAATTTCAGATGGAACAACTATACAATAATTATAATAAAAAATAACGTCGGCGTTTAAAACATAATATAGAAATACATTAAAAATTGAATTCGTAATTATCCTCCCAATTATAACTTTTTTACTTCTGCTAAAAAATTTTAGTGGTAGGTCCCTAATATATTTTGATAAATATTTGATTTTAGAGGCTTTCACTTTGTGATACATATTTTATAACTTAAAATAAAATAAAATAAATTTTGTTTATATCACACACTTTATTATTCTTAGTGACTATAGTTTCCACCAGTGTTGCGAGTTTCGCGAAAGTGTGAACGCACATATCATCTGACGTGCGCGCACTTGCGACCGCATATGTCACCGCATATGCCCGCATATAAGATGACGCGATTTTATATTTGTCTGCGCGACCCGCAGCGGCATACTCGCTATCGGGAATGACTAATTCCTGAATTTTTCTGCCTATGAAATTTGATACGGTTAAACAATAATACATGTTCAGTGTCCTATTTATATCGTATTTCAAATTCATATACCAACAATTATAACAATGCATACTAATATAACTGACATATTTTAAATACTAATTTTAATAAATCCTTCGTCGGGCCCCAAACAGCTCCCTCGGTTGTTATGGCTATCGTAACAGCCCTTAATACGTAAATAACTATAATGCCGTAGAAGTTCTTACAAGTCTATATTGATTTAAACGTAACGTAGTGGGACATATTTCTTCTTTAATCCGTGCTTTATGATTGATTACATGTATATTTGTTATAGTGTGTTATAACAAAAATAAGGCACTTATAGATAAATATACAAGGGAGAGTCAGTATCCGAAGTTCTTTAAATACTCCACGGCAGTCATCGCGAAAACCTAGACTAGACCAGAAACAATTCGTATTGCTTTGTGCTGCAAATCAAATAACCTATGAGTGGATGATGAATGACCCCGTACCAAATTCCATATGTCAGATAACAATGTATAAAGGAGAAATAAGCTGTTCGCATTATCTATTGAGACTTTCATGTTCAAACTTCTTAAGAGAAATATATAGGTTAGCTTCCGTCCACAATAATACTTCTATTGATTATGAACAATCAGTGTATTGTCATATAAACAATATTTGCATTCAACACGCAGAATGATGCACCTGCCACGTTCTAAAGAGTCGTGGATAATATTTTGAGAGGAATCCAAAATGTTTAGTCTATATGGACGATATTATTAACATATTTCTAGATTGTGTGAGGTATTTCAACGCCTACGTAAATCAAATTTCAAAATTCAACTTGATAAATCAGAATTTTTACGTAAAGAAGTTTCTTACTTAGGACACATTGTAACTCCGGGCGGTGTTTAACCCAACCCAGACAAGATTAAAACGATCCAAAATTACCCCATTCCGAAAAACTCCAAACAGATAAAAGGATTCCTAAGACTTCTCGCGTATTATAAATTTATCAAAGATTTTGCCAAATTAACTAAACCCATTACAAAACAATTAAACAGGTACAACCATTAACGTTAACGATACAGACTATATATCTTGTTTCAATCTATGTAAAGACCTGTTAAGCAATGAACCCATTCTAAAATATCCAGATTTTAACAAACCTTTTATTGTAACTACAGATGCAAGTAACTTTGCAATTGGTACAGTTTTATCAAAAGGTAACTTAGGTTCAAATTTACCGGTAGCGTACTCTAAAAATTAAGTGTACTTAATTATAGAGAAGTAAATTATTCAACAATCGAAAAAGAACTCCTAACGCTTGGACAGTTAAATACTTTCGACCTTACTTATTTGGTCATCAATTCCAAATTGTTTGTGACCATAATCACCTACAGTGGCGCATGTCCTTAAAAGAACCTAACTCTAAATTAACCAGGTGGCGCATCAAGTTATCAGAATATGATTATACTATTGTTTATAAAAAAGTTGCTGTGAATAAAAATGCTCCATCAAGAATTGAACTCAACCACATAACAGACTATAATGACAAATTTCACGTAGATAATTTTGACTAGTCACTTCTTGACAATAATAATGTAATTGATTATAATAATCAATCAATTGCCGAAATTGGTGAACAAAACAACCTAGATGATTTTCTAGACGAATTAGTAAATGATAATGATGGTGAAACGGTTCACTCAAATCTTGATAACCCTGTTACCACCATTCCAATTTTGGAAAAACCTGTAAATATTGGCAATAATAAAATAATAATTAGTGAGGTAAACTATTTACCAGCGAAACCAAAACGTGAGGTTTTATATGATAATAAAAAAATACGTATTCATGTTCAATTTTCCAAGAAAAAGAAGTGGTAAATTTTATTAAAGAATATATCGTTCCAAAGGTAAAGTATTTCGATAGCGATGTATATGAAAAATTTTGTGTAGCAATTCAAACTAATTTTAAAAATTCTTATTTAAATTTTGTAAAATGTACAGAAAAATTACTAGATGTTTTGAATGAAGATGATAAAATTAATACAGTTAAATTGTAAATCATAGAGGCATCGACGAAACATGTGCCGAAATCAAAAGATATTTTTATTGGCCCAATATAAAAAATACAGTCCAAAATTTAATTAAAAATTGTGAAATTTGTCTGTCAAGCAAGTATGACAGAAACTCACTAAAATTAAAATCTAACATTACACCTACACCAGTGAAACCTTTCGAAATCATTCACATTGACTGTAACGCGATTGGGGGATCCAAATTTTTAACTATTGTAGACGCCTTCTCTAAATACACGCAGTTGTACCAATTAAAATCGTACCAAGCTGTTGAAATTGCAAATAAATTAATTTGTTTCTTTTCACAATTCAAAAATTCACTAATAAAATAGTTATTAGAATTACACAAAATTAAATTACATTTTATAAGTTCCCAGCATGCAGAATCAAATGGATTAACACTTTCGCGGCCGCTAACGTAATTTTACGTGTTTATTGCCATACGAGCCAGGAGCCGTTCACGTATTTTTACGTTTTTAATTTAAGTGGAGCTAGGGACCGCTCACGTATTTTTATGTTATTTAGGATTGCTGTTTTGATTGAAGTTTTGTGTTTTTTAATGTGTACTTGATAAAAGAAGGGATTCGTCTTGTTATGTTTGCAGGATTTTCCCTTTATAAAAGCCGATGTTGCGTATGGTGATCGGTGTTGGTCAGCAGTGTTCATTAATTAATAAATAAGAGAACATTCTATCTTTAATCAAGGCTTCAAGTTCAAGAAATTTGTTTCTTAATGATTGGATATTTAATAAGAATATTGTTTATGGCCGTTTGGATACCCTGAATTAGATAAAACACCGTCGAATGAATAATACATATATTTACATGCAGAAAAACAAATAACACTATTTACATGTATGAATTGATGTAAAATATAAATTCGCGACCCAATTGTAAAATTCGCGTGTTGTGTGTGGAGACAAAAATCGTTGTTGTTGTTTTCTCGATTGTACTTAATAACTGTTTTCTTCGGGGCGCTGATGTCGATTTTGTCCCAGCACCTTACCCCGTAGAACCGCCTTTCTTGGATGGGGGTGGCTCCTTTATCACAATAGGTCCCACAACATTAAACAGCCCCCATAAATTCGTCGCACTTAAAATTTGGTCAGACAAGTTATTTCTGAATATTTGAACCCTTATTAATGATGCGACGATTGACTGGCCGCATCAAATATATTTAGGATGATTAGTGGTTGAGAGCAAGATAAATAATGATTAAATTTTCTTATTCCGAAAATATGCCTCCTTTTCTATTTGGGAATACCCCTTTTCATGAACCGAAAGCGTGTGTGAAGCAAACGCTGTAGGTTTAATTGATCCATCCCATAAGAGCTCGCATCACAATGCAAGGTGACGTGTGTCTCTAAATATTGTGCTAATATCTTTGGCGATGTTAATATTTTCTTTATTTCATTAAAGGATTGATCACATGATTTTGATATTGCACTAGCATTCATAATGAATTTTGCATAGAAATTTACCAAACTTAAAGGGATTTCAGTTCCGTTACGTTTTCTGTATACTTAGCTTCTAATATACCTAGCATGTGTTTTATCGGTACTGGCATAAAAACCATGTTTATCAATACTTATTTTGAGTCCCGCATTTTTTAATTTATTTAATACTAATTTTAGGCTATTTAAATGCTCTTCTTCTGATTTCCCGCTTACTATAATATCGTCTAGAAACACCGTATTCCCTGAAATACCGACAAAAAATTCCATGAATCTCTGAAAACTTCTCGGTGCAGATGCAATACCATATGAATGTCGATTACATCTAAATAATCCGAGATTTGTATTTATTATTACAATTGGCTTTGAATCTTCTTCTAACTCCAATTTGCCTAGACTTGCGATAAAACGATTTTCGAAAATAATATACCGCCTGATAAGTTTTCAGATAAATCTTTAATTCTAGGAACTTAATATTTATTTATATGCAATTGTGGATTAACGGTCTTGTGGAAATCACCACACAATCGTATGTTTCTGTCCTTTTTTACTACAGGAACAACCGGAGTTGCCCATTCACTGTAATCGTACATAAATTCGAACTTGAATCACTATCAGCATTTAGATTAATGTTCTCCATAAAGTTACAATTTCTCTTCGACTGGTCTTTACTTAATTAATTGAAAAAGTTCATTCAACTATAATTGGACACATTCGAGTCCTAAATGCCCAAAAATCATTAAAATCAGAGTCAGCAGAAACAAAAGTGTTATACGCCGTTTTAGGATACAATAACTCACTTCATTCAGTCACGAGGTTAAAACCCATTGAAATTATATCAGGTCAGTTAGAAAATAACCCTCCATTTGATATTGATATAAAAAATAAAATTTTAAGCAATTATATTATATATTGTATATTGTTATTATGGCGTCGGAAGAAGATATTAAAAATACGAACGTTAAGTGTAAAACCTGTGAAGAATTAATAACTTCCAGTGATATAGTGACTAAATGTTACGGTTTATGCAATGGTGTAGTGCATGGTTCATGCACAGGCCTAAAGGACAGTGAACTAAGATTATTAAATGGAAAGAAGAATATAGTGTGGTTATGTCCAACATGCTTCAGATTTCTACAAGAAGGTCAGTCACTGTTTAATATATTAAACAAAATCAGCAATACATTAGATGAGCATACGTTGATCATCAAGCAAAATCAGTGTGATTTGAAACAAATCTCTGAAAAGATTAATATAAACAAATCAAGCACTGACACAAACCCGCATTCTAAGAGCGTCACCTATAGTACTATAGCTAAAACACCAACCAACGAGGAATGTACAAGCAAAGTCCCAAAGAAGATCCCTGTAAATAAATCACTGCCAAAGGAATCTTATCAAGAAAAGAAAAAACACACAACAAAAGAGTCAGTTGCCGTCGTTCGAGATACTGATGAATGCTCCGCCGAGAGGGATAAATCTACCGGTGATGGATTTACATTAGTAGAATCAAAGAGTAAACGCAAAACATCCAACAAAAAAAGAAATGCTCTAATTGGTAATAGAAATATAGAGAATGAGACATCATTTAAAACTGTCGAAAGAAAAGCGTGGCTGCATGCTGCGCGTTATTCTACCGATACATTATCTGAGGATTTAAAACACACGTTAATGAAGCGGTTAAACACAAAAGATATAATCTGCGAGAAAATAATCCCGAAATATCCGAACCCTACATTCAGTAGCTTCAAGATAGGGGCACCACTGTCGTTGCTGGATAAACTATTGGATGAAAATCTGTGGGAAAAAGGAATCACTGTGTCGCGGTATAATTTTTTCATGGAACGAAGGAAAATACCGACAACTTAACTCATGAACACGAAAGTGCGAGCGCACCATTTAAATCAATAAATAATTTCAAACTATTACATCAAAATGTTCAATGCTTAAGCAATTGTATAAATGATATAATTGATCTCATCAATGATTTAAATGGTGTTGACGTATTATGTCTAACTGAACATTGGCAGTCCAGTGAACAACTTACATATTGTAATTTTCCAGGCTATGTCTTAATATCTAAATTCTGTAGGGCTGATAAAGAACATGGCGGTGCTGCTATTTACTGCAAGACGGGAATAATAGCTAGCAACCTGGAAAATATATGTGCGGTTTCGGAAAGTAAAATATTTGAGTGCGCGGCCGCCGAAATTAAAATTTCAAGTAAACTAATATATGTAGTATGTATTTATAGGCCTCCTCAAAGTGAACCTACAGATTTTTTAAATAAATTAGATAAAGTTCTAGAGTATGTAACATCATCAAATGCGTTGTACTTTATAGTTGGTGATTTTAACATAAACACACTCACACTGAATTGAAAAATTCACTATGTTTTAACCACAAATAATTATTGTAAAAATATTATATAACGTGTAGGCACAATTATATAAATCTAAACAACACAACACGACTCGAGTTTCGACGTTTTATCGTCATTATCAAGTAATAAACACACTCGTAAATTCAAATGAAACGAGAGATTTCAAGAATTTGTTAATATCCCATAATGCTAGTCTCACTATAAATCAAGCTACAAGAACACACTATAATGGCACAGCAACTTGTATTGATAACATTATCACAAATGGTGATGTGGCCATCATAGTAGTTTCCCTATATTTTTCTCGAAAACTATGAGGTTTACGCAAAAAAGTTATTCTTAATAATTTATTCAATTTTAATTTATCTACAATTACTTTTTATGTAACTTTTACGTAACTCCAATAGTTTATTAGTAATTTTCAAAAAATATCAAAATATTCAATTTTTATTTTTTTTCTCGAAAGTTAAGAATTTTAAGAAAAATATGTTCAAATAAAATTTGTTCAGTTTATTATTCCCTTTAACTTTTGTTTGAACCGTTTTTAAAAATATTTCATATTTAGAAAAATATGATTAGAAAACCAAAAAACGCCTCGAGTAAACACCCACTTCCGGTTTATGAATGTTTACCAAAAGCTTTTCAGTTCCAGTTTTTAACGATAAAACCTTAAGTTTACAGTTTCATCTCAATAGGATGTTTCGTTTTTGAGATACAGCACCCACCGACAGACACACACACACACACACATACACACAGACACAATTTTTTTTTTTCCAGAAATTTGTTTTTTGGGTTCCGGGGGCCCCAAAACGGATAATTCCGCAAAAAAAAATTTTGAAAAAAAAATCACGAAAACAATAGTCCCCCTATATATACTATATAGGGAAACTAAAAATAGTGACTCCACTAATCATCATGCCGATGTTATCAATACACATGTAGCTGACCACAAAGCACAAATTATAACAAAATGTTTGAATATTCATAATTCTAACAATTACATTAATATACGACATTATTCTGAATATGCCCTAAACAATTTTTGTAATGATATCGCGAATGAGCACTTTGGATCTGTTTACCAAGCTCCTGATGTTGACTCAAAATATAATACTTTTATTAATACGTTTATAAGGTACACAAATAAACACTTTCCACAGAAAAGAGTTTTATGTGGCCATAAAAATCCTTTTAAATTTAAATCAACTGAAATTGAACAATCTAAAAATAAATTGCATATCTATGAAATAATCTCACAATATAGGCCTGAATACAAAGTAGCATTAAAACAAGAAATAGAAACATATAAACGCTTGCTAAATAAGGAACGATGTTTATACTATGAAAATAAGTTAAATTTATCCACAAATAAGTCGAAAGTAGCGTGGAAAATTATTGGGGATGTAGTGGGTACTAATACTAAGAATAAATGCATTCTGCCAAATAGTAGTAGCATCACTATACAAGCAAATGATTTTAACACATTTTTCAAAAACATTGCCCCGGAGATGCTAAACAATAAATTACCACCAAATAGCAGTCACTACTCGTGCAACATACCATTCAATAGTAATAGTATGTTTCTTAAGCCTGTTACTAGCTCTGAAATATTTAAAATAGTTGCCAATATGGAGAATAAAAAGAGTAGTGGGTATGACAATATACCTATAACTCTAATAAAAGTATGCATCAACTATATAGTTGAACCACTTGTACATATATTCAATAGTTCATTTGAAACTGGTGTTTATCCTGATCAGTTAAAACATGCAATTATTACACCAATATACAAAAACGGAAATGTAAATGACTTTAATAATTACAGACCGATAAGTATATTGAGCATATTTTCAAAAATATTAGAAATCTTAATGTCACACCGATTAATTGAATATTTTCAAAATCAAAACTTACTTAGTAAGGTTCAACATGGATTTACCAAGAGTAAAAGTATTCACACGGCTTTATTTCAGTATATACAGTTAATCCTATCAGCTCTTGATAATAAACAAGTAGTTTGTGGTGTACTTTTAGATCTGTCAAAAGCATTTGACACGATTGATCACTCTATTTTGATTAATAAATTATACCAATATGGCATACGAGGCAATGTAAATGATTGGTTTAAATCATATCTACATTCTCGTAACCAATCTGTGAAAATTAATAAAGGTACTCATGAATCTATATCTGACCCTGTTAAAGTTAATATGGGCATTCCTCAAGGCAGTATTTTGGGTCCACTTTTGTTTATTATTTATTTAAATGATATTTCAGACATTACATCTCTAAACAGTGAAATCATCTGCTATGCTGATGATACAAATGTATTACTTTTTGGCAAAACCTACGTAGACATTATTAATAATGGTAACAATATTATGAAGAACATCCAAGCTTGGTTTACACAGAATAGGTTAATTCTAAACGTGGATAAAACTAAAACCATTTTATTTAAAACCAATCAGTCCGTAAGTACGCCTCATCAAATACAATTTTATAACACTTCTTATACATTTACAAATAGTGCCAAGTTTCTCGGAATCACCCTTGATGAAACGCTTACTTACAGGCAGCATATTAATAATCTTATATCTAAACTCAGCAGATCATGTTATGGTTTGAAAATACTAGCTAAAAATACGAATGAAAATATAGTAAAAACATTTTACTATGTCCATTACTATTCACACCTGAAGTATGGTATTATATTTTGGGGCAGCAGTTCAAAATCTCATTCAGTGTTAGTAGCTCAGAAACGTGCAATTAGAATAATGTGTCAAATGAAACAAACTGACAGCTGTAAAGGAATATTCCAGAGATTAGGTATATTAACAGTGCCTGCTATCTATATATATGAATGCATCAAATTTTTATGTACTCATAAACATCTCTTTTCCGCTCATACTCTAGTTGATACCCACAACACCAGGCACGGCATTACATACAGATTTCCAGAACACAAATTAAAAATGTTTGAGAAAGGGCCACTGTATAGCTGTATTAAGTTTTATAATTGTCTTCCAAAAACGATTAAGAATATGGAAACATTTAGTAAAATGAAGTCCATATTATTTAAGTTATTATGTACTTTAGAACCATATAGCACGGATGAGTTTCTAACTGGCATAAATAATATGTAGTGTAATGAAAATTGTTTTGTGACGTGTTTCCATGTTTGTTCTGTATATGTTTGATATCTTTATTGTATAATTAAATGTTACTGTACATACACTGGAAATAAATATTATTATTATTATTATTATTATTATTATTATTATTATTATTATTATATATCACAAAGAAAAAATAAAACTAATGTAATGAATTAATTAATGAAATGCTTGTAGAAAATCAGGAAAGAACAACAAGTAAACAAAATCAAAATAGAGATTAAAAACCTTCTTTTCTCTAAGTTTGACCTTCATGACTGCCCACACGTTTTCGATGGGATTGGCATCAGGCCAATCCATTGTAGTGATGCCATTTTCACGTTTCCACTCCGTACATGCACGACTTCGGTGTTTTGAAGCACCCATGAACTATTATCTGAGCCGAACCATCTTTGAGCAGACTTCAGTAAATACTTATGATAAATCATATTAAGTTTCTGTGCATTCAGATTGTCTGTGAAGAGATGTAAAGTACCAAATCCCTGTGTACAGAAGCATCCCCATACATGTACTTTCACTGGGTGTTTTACTGTACGTTGAACACGGGATTGTGACGAGTCGACCACAAATACCTTCTGGTACTCCAGGCCCAAAAGGATGATTCATCAGTAAAGATTACATTGGAAAAATCACGATCAATATTAGCCTTTGCCCACTCCAGCCGTTTTCCGACGTGCTTTTCGCTCAAAAAAGGTTCTAACGTTGTGGACCGCCAGACGTATTCGGAATCAAGCAATCGTCGTCTAATAGTATTAAGGCCCACTTCTATACCCTTTTTCAATAAGAGATTTTGCGCTTGCCGTAACGAACACCCAGGATTCTCTTCAAATATCTTGATGATAGCTTTGTCATCCTTTTTCGTCGTTGAGCGCCGGATGCCACGTTCCGGCAGGTCGTCAACACTTTTTGTTTCGTTGTAACATTTCACCCACTTCCTAACGAACCCCTCTGACTTTATAATGTAGCGGCCGGCAGCGGCTTACGTCATTTTCGGTCCTTTCAGATGTGTGCAAAGAAACACTGCTTCAAAACGACTTGCATACGCAGCACTCATTGTCTTTATTCTGCTGTGTTACAGACAAAACAAGTCACACTACCGATATAACTTCAAAGCATTCTTCTGAACTGTTCAGAGAATCGGTAAAACCTAACCTAACATCTGTGCGCCACCTATTAATACAATGCGGAACCGTACGTTGTTGTGGAACACACTGTACCAGAAATTAATGATAAAGTATAAGAAACCGGCAAAAGCAATCAAAAACAAAAATTAAGTATAAACCAGAGACAATTGAGCCAAACAATAAAGAATTAAGAACCGCAAAAACTAAAAAGTCTCATTATATTCAGGTAGAAAAAAATACATCTTTCAAACGTAAAAAGACCCCGTAAAATAATTGATAATAAGAAAAGTAAAACCAAGGACAGTATCGACCTATCCTACATAAATTTTATCCATAGTTACAAAAATAATGATAATAATATAGCTGAAGAATTTTCCCTTGAACGTTGTGTTAGTGCTGATTTACACATGCATTCTGGTATAGCACGCGATTTTAAATTGAGCTTTGGACAAATAGAGAAGTTAAAGGCACAAAACCTTAAAGTTCATACCTTATGTTTCCTAAAAAATGAAAATCGCCATGTTGTATATTTAATTACTAAAAATAAATATTTTAATAAACCAACGTACATGGATTTATTCTAAACTTTAATGGCACTCAAAGATTTTGTAGCAAACGAAAGATTAAAATTCTGGCAATTCTAAAAATAGGTTGCGGATTAGATTAACTTAATTATGATAAAGTAAAAGCCATGTTAACTTACATTTTTGGTAATTTGGATATACAAATAAATATCTATTTAGGGGAAATTAAAATTGATGATTCCGTTCCAGGTCCATCATGGTCGCAGTAACGCGAGCCATAGAAATTAGAAATATTAAGAGTAATCTAAGCATATTACCGATAGATTAGGGACCGGCAAAATTAGAAAAAATTGAGGATACGTTTATCTATTACTATAATATCAGTACAATGTATGATGAATATAAAAAATTAAATGGGCAATATTACCAATTATAATTAACAATTAAAAACATTTCGACATTTCAGAGGGACTTTCAGAATTATAAAAATATAATAAATTATATAAAAGAAGATTTGGGGGATAAATTCCAACAATTCAAAATAACAAAAAGAAGCCGAAACAAAAGAGGGCTGATCAACGGGCTAGGCATCGTAATAAAAACCATTACAGGGAATTTAGATTCTAATGACGGTATTAGATTTGAAAGCATGTTAATCCACCTTAAAATAATCAAAATCAAATTAAAAATCAAATCAAATTCGGGTATAGTCTCAATAACGAAATTATTAGTAAATTTAACTAAACACTAAAAAGCATTGAACATAACGAAAATTTATTAAAACCAAAAATTATGCAATTGCATATTCTAAAGGGAGAAATCGATCATCAACATGTACTATTTACAAAATACATCTTTAATCGTTAATATCGTACACGACAATCCAAAATATATTCCAAACTATAGATAATTCAATTATGTTATGCAAACTACACGCGATACACCCTAGCATTATAAAACCATCCGAATTTTTAGGAATTCTGCAGACTATTTCGGGATTCTACGGAAACCAATTACCTTTTGACGTAAGGTTAGACAACATACTAAATTTTGAATCTATATCTAAAGTTAATTGCTTAATAAAAGAAATGGTGATTCAGTAATTCATATCGATCCCAATTAATTTTGAAATAAATTTGAACTTTATTATCTAAATGCAATACCTACAAAAATTGAATCAGATTACTTTACCATAATACCAAATACAAATTACGTTTTAAAATTAGATAATAAGATAATGCCTCTGAATAATGGATGTACAAAAAACAAATTGTACTACCAATGCCCATCTCACTTGCGGCTGTCAACTTCGATTAAATGCGAAGAAAATGTTATTAAATTTGGAAAAGTGGACGAATGCCTAGTCACAAAACTAGAAATCTTCGGTAATCACCTGGAGCATCTTTTTCATACTCAACAGTTAGTGTTTCCTAACAAGGACCAAATTAAATTTTTTTGTCAAAAACAAACTGAAATCAGGGAGCTAAGTGGTGTCTACTTAATAAAACCAAATAAGTGTTTAGTTATCTATAAAAACAATGAACTGCATATACAAGACTCAAGTTTGGGAGGTCCTGTGTTAATTAATAATGTTAGTATAAACATTAATAAACAAAACTTACCTGACTTTATGATAAAGCTTCGCAGACTAATCCTTCAAGATACACCAGCAGTTTAACCCCTTCCAACCATCCAAAACGATTGGGATTTCGTCAGGCCCAGCATGTGGACCATAGTAATCTATATGATGATAAGTGTAGGCGCGTTGTTTCTGTTATACAAATGGAAAAGAAGAAGAGGAACAACCCTTGAAGTACACTAACCCGAGGCCTATGAACTTCATCTTCCAGGAGGAGCAAAAGTCTATTGGTGGAGGAGTTACCTGCCGTCCAAAATAATGCTCCTATTGATTATGAACAATCAGTGTATTGTCATATAAACAATCCTTTGTTTCAATTGATATGAATATTCGCGCCTTATTGCGTCTCAATCAATAGTCACCTTGCTGCATTAATCACTGTCTACTAATAAAAAAGCTCGCATTCTAGGGTTTCTGTGAGTCTAGTTGTGCACTAATTAGATCGTAGTTTACAACTTAGTAGAAGTGCTCTGCCAAGGTTCAAGAGGTGGTTTGACGCTAACCAACTGCAACTAAATCAAACAAAAACTGTCAATATGCTCTGTAGTCTTCGCAATTGGGGTCATGATGCTGGTCTGTTCTCGATTGAATCCAATTTCCTGGGATTGGTCATGGACTCTTCTTTAACGTGGGTGTAAAACTCGGATATGCTAACCAAAATATTGTGTAGCAAAATATTTTTATTAAGAAACCTGTCTAACCAAGTGTCTGGGGAATTAAATTTTACAGTAAACTGTACTTGTTAAGTATATTTTATTATCTTTTTTCCTTCTTGTCCCTTTTTGTTTTTCCGAGTTAGATGTTTCCAAATTCCTGTCCCTCTTCGTTTAATTTTCATTTGTCTGACCCATGCTGGAGGGCTCAGGTTTGTCCGGCCATGCCTGAACCATGCATCTGGAATATCCCAGTCTCACGTTCCCCTTCAATATAATCTTGTAGATAGCGCCTTAGGGTCCCTCAATGAAAGTTCGACGCATTATATAAATAGGTAATAATAAAAGATTATTCTCGGCTTTCTTGTTACTAAAAGCAGATATTTATATTTACATTATACTGTAGATTTATTAACATAATTTATACTACTATACTAGTATACTTATTTAAATAAAGTATGGATTAATTTTTGTTTAAAGAAAGGATCTTGTATGAAATTGCGGATTAGGGTGGTGAATGGTATCAGGAAATTAGCTTAAGCTACTAGGAATTAAAATTTTAATTTAAAAGGAACAATTTGTATACATTTATTTATATCAATGCGGTATTATTTTAATATTAAATAAAATATAATTTATAGGAATGGTGTTTCGTTAATAAGGTCGTATCCTGCAGGGAATGTCTGACTTATAGAGCTATACTCGTTATATGTGGTATAGTTTTCCACATCGGTTAAATAGTATTCAAATAGTTTATACAAGAAACGATGTTGTTCCTGAAAAATATTAACAATTGTATTATAAAATCTTACTAAATAACTTTAAAAAGACACTTACCAACTTTTCCATAAAATATTCCTGTCTGTGCTTAATACTCAGAACTGCCCAGACTAAATCAAAGACATCTTCGGACTTCCACTTTTGAAGTAGGAGATCAAAACAAATAAATAATCCACTTGCTGTTGCTCCATTGCTGAAAGTTATAGATGTGTGTAAAATATGCATAGGAATACAGTACTAATAATAATAACTTTTAAATTTTCATATATCTTCTATCATACTAAATATTATTAAATATAAAACCAAAATATGATTTTATTAGAAAAATATTTTCTGTGACGATCGATACACTTTTGCATATGCTTGGACCAATTTTAGAAGCACTTCATCCAATTCCAATGAGGTATCTCAAAAATATGAATTTTGAATGCCTCAATTGTTTTTTACAGGGTTCTAAACCATTGCGCTCAAAATTTAGCTTTAATTTGCGGGAATAATAACAAATCTTTGGGTACCAAATCAAGGCTGTATAATGGATCCATCATATCCACTTCTTCAGTTCTTAAAAAGTCTCTTGTTTGAACCGATAATGATGCATCTTCAGCGGTTGGATTTCCTTATATTTTTCCGGAGACTTCTGAAGAGCAAATGGTTGCGTACCATTTCGAAATTAATCGCTCGGCTTTGCATTTATGGTTAAGTTCCCAAATGTCCTTTTTTCCAAAAAAATAGGCGACCATTTGCTTCGAAGACCTTAGTGCGCGAATCACTTTTGTTGGATTTGGCTCATCACAGTCGACTGCTGATTACTTTCGGGCTCATATGCACATATCCATGCCATAGACGTGTTTTAAAGCACCACAATCGTATTTCTTAATAATTTCGTTCGATCAGTGCTCGTGTCCATTTTTTTGAGCAATTGCTAAATTATGCGAAATCCAACGTGAACACATGCACACACATAAGCAACGTTGAATGTATGTTGATATTATTCATTATGAAGGGTTCTTTAGCATCACACGAAGAAACAAAATGATCTTACAATATCAGTTCATACACAGCATCTATGTTCTCTGGAATAGCAACCTATTTTGGAAGACCTTGACGGAAGTGATCAATAAGCAAACTTCAGTTACGATTGAATTCGGAATATTTTCGATATATAGTTGTTTTTGATAGCGCTTCATCGCTAAAAGTTAAATCAACTTCTTTGGTGCATTGTTGTTGAGATAATCAATATCTATACTTGTAAAAAATAATTACGCGGAAATGCTTACGACTTAATTCTATTTCTGGGTCAACATTAATTTTTTTATATTACTGTAAACACAAATTTTACATGCACATTAAAACGTTTTAAATAACTCCTCTTACAAAAAGTCGAATTTTACGTTAAAGATGTCGATTCAGATGGCATCACCTGGATCGTCCATTCCCGAAATATAAAAGGTAACCCTGTTAAACTGGCTAATAACTGTAATTTTAATTCTTTATAAATGTGTATATACTCTATTTAAGCCTATTTAATGGTCATTTGAATAGTTAGTATTATTATGAAAACAACTCAAGACAAAGATGATATCGACTGTATAACAATCAAAAGGAAAGAAAACATAAAAGTCGAGGAGATAATCGGTTTGTCACAAAATTAGAATAGTGCTGAAATTCGGAATTACTGCGCGACAAGTAAAAGAATTAGTTTCAGAAGTTTAACTTTGACACTGAATACAGAATGGTGGCGCTTCACAGTATCGCAGAGATGCTTTATCTCGGAGACCATGCATAAAACATGAAGCAGGTTTCTGGTTCCATGAAACTGGAGTTATCCTAGTAAGGTAACTGCATTTGCCCAGTTCAGTTCAGATCTTGATGCTGTCACTTATCAGTTGTTGAACAGGGGTGTCAGATAAATCAACTGTCAATGTTTGCTCGCGACCGTTCCCAAAGGAGGCCAAATCTCCGAATCATCAGACGTCAGCTTGAAGAAGATAGTCTAAAATTTCTTATCGACATTTAATGCATTAATTTAAAATATTCAATAATCTCTGGTGCACATCATTAACAAATAACATGGATAGGTCAAGTCAATATAGTACGTGACAGTGAAATAAGACCGGAACTGTATTTTAATTTTTTTTGTTATTGTTTCAATCCAGAAAAGTGGTAAAAATGATGCGCCAGCATCGTCTTTATTTATTATTTCAATATAATGAGGCACTATGTTACAAATTAGAAGAGAATCAAGTACTACACAAAATGGGTTGAAGGTGACTGATTGATTGCATCTAGAAAATTTTGATAAATTGAAAAAAAAATAGAATTCGAATTAACATGAGAATACAATGCAATATATTATAGAAAATTCAAATCGTCATTGGCTCAGGGGGATATTATTATTTAGATAAAGGACTAGTGTAACGAATCTTTGAAAGTTCAAAGGGTTTTGAAAACGGATACATATTTTCATGCTAATATGCAGAATATCGGAAGTAATAGGATCTTTCAGTCGACATTTAGGTATATTTACAACCTTAAACGAGGTCGATATATACCCGTAATCGTATCCAGAAGCATCAAAATTAGCGAAAGTACTCGTTAAGAAATTGATGCGAGATTGAGTTGTTTCATTTCATTCGCTTATCTTATACTGACATTGAGGACTACGTTATTGTTTCTGTCATACTGATGTAGAATGAAAAGATTGCATGGTCTACTGCCATTGATCGATAGTCGATATAGTGTATCTCTAGAAGAACAACGACCTTGTCTCTATTCTGTCTTCGAAAATAAAATTTTTGATTAAGACTACTTAATCTAAATTTATTGATGATATGCTTACAATTATTATTAGACATACAATGGATTGCACATACACGCCATTAATACATGCTTAATATGTCGATAAGAAAATGTATTTTCCTATAGATTTTTAAAATCAGGCAAATTATAACTAAAGGTAACTATAAAAAGGTAATCGACGAAACATGAAAAATTTCTAAACAAAAGGATTCGAAAAAGTAATATATAACCGAATTATGAACTTTATAAAACAGAACGATTTTCTAAGTATATTGTTGTCTACTGGTTTTCGGAAAGGTTTCATAACAAAAGATGGCATTTAAAATTTTATGAGTTATTTACTAATCTAACTGAACATAAAAACAAATATCGATTTCGTATTTTTGGTCCTGTCCAAGGCTTTTGTGTTCCAAATCTATTACTATTGATAAGGTATGGAAGTATGGAATAGGAGGAACTCGGATGAGTTAGTACCAGTAATGGGGTCGACTGACAGCTGCAGGCAGAGGCTACCGAGCGCGTCTCCAGGTGGTGGATAGGAGCGTGACCGAAAAATCTGCCAATGGCTGACAGGGTCAGGCAGATGGGACACCTCCGCATGACCGACCTAAACCAGCTGCCGCTAACTATCTCCCCCTATCTATGGTGTACAGATATTGTGCCAAAAGTTGAATGGCACAGGGTTAAGTGTCGCGAATGATTCCGTTGAGACACCGGGCGACCACCCAACATAGCGAGCCTTCTGTGCGTATCGAGGCACTGCACACAGTGACTGGTTATTTGCTTTATACTCGTGGGAACCATAATGAATCCTGACGAGAACAATAAAATACTAACAACATAGGAGAAGAGAGAAACTTCCCCAGAGGGCCCAGAGAGAACTCAGTACATCATACTGATAGATAAGGTCTCTTAAGAGAAAATGAGTGAAAGGGAGAAGCTGCACTTTTGTCTTTCAACTATCACCCTCAAGGCGCTGACATCAAAGATCGTCGCCAAACCTATGGAGACCGAAAAGGAAGCAATAGTAGAGGGAGCAACGGATGACAGTCAGCCAGAATCGGCGAAGGGTGAGTAATGTTCAAATCAATAAAAAATAATATTAACCACTACATTTGCTACTCCTAAGAGAGAATATGCTATTACACTTGTACTGAGCCATGGCTTCACAAGGAAATAGTAGAGAAGTTAAATATTTAGGACAGGCGACTGATTGTGGCCGAACCTATATGTAACCCACGTACATGTTTAATTATGAACTGAATTTAATGCCATTATAAAACATATGTTTCTGAGATCTAGTAGCAGCACGGTTTGAGCTAGTGGAAAGGGGAATGCGGAGGGAGTTTATACTTGAATCCGGTTAGATTCCCTACGGCCAACCAAAACCATGGTCGCAAAACGATGTTCAGCGGCTGATACATCGCGGGAGCTGCAATGGCATACGGCTGATCCTTGAATGCGATGCCAACGCACACCACAAAATATATAGGTGAGAAACTAGAAGATTTTATCTTCGAGAATGACATTGAAATACACATGCGGGAAAGATGATTTAGGACTCAATACAATAGATACATTTTACACCCAGTAAATGGTCTTCCATTTGAAAAGAAATTATTTGAAACGGATAGAAACAATACATTGGCGAACAATATCCTACAATCCAAACTCCTTATTCCCTTCCACAAAATGACCCCATCCTCCACCAAAATTAAAATCCATCGAACCGAAATTCCACCCCCTCACACCTGCAAATACCTAGGAATCCTATTCGATCATAAACTATCCTTCAAACAACATGCCCAATCCGTTAAAGTCCAAACCGGCGCGCCGCATTTTCGATCTTTAACTTATAAAAATTAAGGCTTTACAGCCAAAACTGCAATTAATATTTACAAATCGATATGCCGGCTCCTGTTAGACTATGGCTTAATCCTTTTCACCCAATGTCGTCCTTCTACCCTACATCAAATCCAAGTCGCCGAAAGATCCGTAATTCCTATTACCCGTACATTAGCCATCAGCACAAAATTTGCTTCTAAACCTTCCAACCTAACCCTCCTTGACAAATACTCTATTCCCCGCAATCCCAACATCCCCTCAAAATTCAAATAGCCCCCAAACACTATTCATCAATTCATTAGTTCGCATCATCCGGACAGTTAAATTCAACCAGCTTCAATTTATACATTTTATAATTTCTTTTAAGACAGGGCCGAAAAACCTATGGTCGATAGCCCAGACAGTGACGGACTAATACAAGTCATAATGTATATATGTAGTTTTGTAAATAACCCCAGAAAACGTCGAGAGGGCGAGGCTGTCGTTTTTGCGCTCTCCCCGGCGTTCGGTGCCAGGCCGGAGCTCTGGGGATTTCTGATCGCAGTGTGAGACGAATTCTTCACAACGAACTCAAGTTTCATCCCTACAAACTTGCTGTGGTGCAAGAGCTTAGTGAACGCGATTTTGTTTCTCGCCAAAGTGCATGTGAAACGCTCCTCAACTTGCCTCTCAACGCCCTTGTAGTTTTAGTGATGGGCCTCCATTTCCGGATGCGTAAACAAACAAAACATATGCGAACGTCTTACTGTGTGGTATGCATTGCCGAGAGTTGTGATAATTAGGCCTTACTTTTTCGAAGAAGAAGAACACATTGTTACTGTGAATGCAGTTCGCTACAGAGATTGATTGAGACATTTCTTCTTCCTGAACTTAAAGAAATAGATTTTGGGTACGTTACGTATGATTCCAGCAGGATGGAGCCACGGCACACACAGCGAGAATTTCAATGGAATTTTTAAGAGAACACTTCCACGAGCACCTAGCACCTAATCTAATTGAGGGGTGACGTACTATGACCGGCACGCTCCTCCAATTTGGCTGCCTGTGACTTCTTTTCATGGAGAGATCCACTGTTTATAATAATAAACCACAGACCCTGCAACACCTGAAGAACAACATTCGCCAAGTCATCGCCAACATTCCCATCGATATGCTAGAAAGAGTGGAGCGAAACTTCAAAAAGCGGGTGGATCAGTGTATCGATAATGGGGGCAGCCATTTGTCCGATAATATTTTGAAAACCACTAGAAACAAAAACTCAGGACGTATAAAATACGATAAAAAAAATAAATCGATATGTGAAATACTTTTTCTTCAAATCAGCCAGTTCCCCTGCCGCACCTTGTATATTGTAACATTTCTTAATTTTAAATTAGTAAACCTTTGAAAATAATCGTGTATGATCGAAACACGTGTCGGGAAACTGAAAATAAAAGTAATAATACGGAAAATAACAAGTGTTTTTCTTCGTCAAAAAAGAATTTTAGGGCTACTAATGTTTATTTTATTTATAAAAAATTTGTTATCAGCAGTGAATAGCCAAATTATATTTTTCGTTGATACAACCACTTGCTTAAATGACAGATCGGAACAATTTGTGGTCCTTGTTAACAGGTAAGAACAATTTGATGTTTTCAAATGATTATTCCACCCAACTAGGGAATCATAGTGCAACGCTCAAACAATAGTACCTAATGGTATAATATTGAATTACGGATATCTGTAGATTTTAATTCTCCAAAGTAAAACTCAATTTTGTTGCCTAGAGCCAACGCAATCCAGTCGATGGCGCTGCTCTTTCAACTGAACCGTCAAATCTTAGCAACTATTTCGCTTGAGTTCCCGAATGAAAAAACCTATAGTCATACCAGTGGATTAGTGGTTTAGTGGGTAGTAATCCTATACTATCCTATGTGATACATATACTGTCTATGATTAATTTACTCTCTTTTCATAAAAAAGTTATCCTGTGTTCATTGACAGGGAACAATAATTTAATAAATTTTATTTTAATAATGTAATTTAATTATTTTAAATGGTTCTATGTAAAAAGTATAAAAAAAATATTAAAATTGCTACTACTTACTGACAGCAGACAACTGTTTTATTATCCCTTGGGCTTTTAATGTGATTGTACATCTTATAAAATTCGTAAAATTCCTTCAAATTGCCTGGAACTTTCAGATTCACGTCCCAATCCTTAAAGTGTAACAAAACTACTTCAAGACTGTCCTAAAAGTTAAAATATTAAAACACCAATATTAACATATAGTAACCATAAAATAGCTGCAATTACTCATAAAGTAAATTTAGAAATCTACATATGCATATCGCAAATAATTACTTTAATTACCTCGTTTTCTTTATGTACTTCCACTCTATATATCTTCAAAGTTTTATCTCTGCTATATTTCATCATATTAATTTCAAGTTTTTCGAACTGCAGTGGTATATCTTGAGAAGGCCAAAACTTTTCGCTGTCCTAAAAACGTACAAGGTTATATGAATTACTGTAGACAACGTCTACTTTACATACATCATGGAGGTTTTGTAAAATTAACACGTTACGTATTTTTTCAGAATAAATAAATTCCCAAAAGAGATGCACGTCATCAAAATGTGGTTGCTTGGTCACATAATACGTGTTTTCATTTTGAAATCCTGGCACAATAGTCCAATTTGAAGCAAAATTGGTGCGATCTTCGTCTAAATATTTAAATCATAAATTATAATTGTTGCACATTAATTACGAATATTACCACTGTACAATAACTTATAAATATATCTTCTCTTTTTAATATAAGCGTTATCAGCGGGAAGATTCGTTTCCATCATTTCTGTACATCTGGATAAGAAAGTCGCACTATCCACTCGAGTTTGCCGATTTACATTTAGCTCATCAATCACGAAATACACAAATTTATATTGTGACTGAAACAGAGTGCGAAATCAGTATATATATAAAAAATAATATATTTATAAGAAAATCTTACGTAGGTTTTAACTAAGTACGGCCTGCACTTGATTATCACTTCTAGATATCTGGAGACGTTTAATACAGCGTCTGCTGAATTCATAAAGTAATCACACATTATATATGTACCCGTTCTTCCAAATCCTTCACTGAAATGAATTTTATTAATTAAACATATTTTCACAAGAGCAGCCAAATAAACAATATAATGCCACATGCAGATCATACATCTGAAGATTTAAAAGCTTCATAAAATTGTTACTGAAATTGATGATATGTTTTACTCAATTAAAATGTATTTGCGGGATATTCAGTTAAAGTATAATGCGAGTGATACAATAAACAGGTCAAATAATCAAGTTTCAAGCTCTAAAATAAATTTACCGCCTACTAATATTCCGCCATGTTCTGATTAGAGAACGATTTAAGCTAACACTCTGTAATAATCAAATACCTTTAATCACAAACCTCGTAGATTATTTAGAATCAAATTGTCGTGCGAGGGAAACCACATCAAATTGTCGTCTCGGTATTAATAAACCTAAACCAAATGAGCATAAAAAACCAACTTACACCTCTTTGACAAAATATTAATTTATTTTCGCTTATGCAGGGCCACCCATTGCACACATGTAAAATCTTTTTAAGTAAATCACCAAAGGAGCGATTTGATATAGTTAAAACAACCTTTAAAGTTTGCAAAAATTGTCTTCCTTCACATAGGGTGTCTCGCAATGTTCATCTGTGCATACACGTAAAACTTGTCAAATAAAACATCAAACTTTGCATACAAAAATTGTAGGACTCATTCGCATATTCCTATTCAAGGAATAAATTCTATGTCTTCGTTCTCCCCTCTAGTTGTTACTTCCTGTACTATAAAGCCTTTAATTTCTGAATCTTATTTTACTTTCGACCTCATATATCAAATATCTGTGCTAATATGCCCTCGTCGATAATTCCTCAAAATAATTGTTGGAAGGATTTAACTAATTTAAAATTAACTGATCCTAATTATGGAATTCCCAGTACTGTCGATTTGATCTTGGGAGCCGACGTATTTTCCTTTGTTTTGTTTGATGGCAAATTACGTGGAGGTGATATGGCTCCAGTAGCAGTAAATATACTTTTTGGGTGGATTTTGATGGGTAAAGTGGAGATTCCCGGATCCGTCTCGAGTCATACTCAGGTTAGTTCATTGTGCACTGCGCTTGAATTTGTCATGAGGAGGTTTTTTGAGCTAAAACAGGTTCCCAGATGGTCTCGCTGTCCCCTGTGGATTATCAAGCAGAACAATCTTTAAAAGGGAATTTTCTTCAATTTTGGTCTAATGCTCAATTTCTATTTGCTGGATCATATGAAATCGCTGTAGAAAGATTGGCTTTTCTAAAACGTCGATTGTCTCGAATGCTCGGAAGGTCATTCACTGAATGACAATCTATTGATAGGTCTCAAACTTCAAACTAATATTTTCTCGATTCTCTTGAAATATCGACTTCATTCATTGTTGACTACTGACATCAAACAAATGCACAGACAAATATTGGTTCGTGAAGATCATCAAAATTTCAAAGAATAATTTGGCGTTTTTCAATTAATTAAATACAGTTACATACGGAATTTTGTCTGCTCCAAAACTCGTTATTAAAATAATTTTGGAACGTGTCATATCTACTGATGTTTATGAGGACGATCTTGTTTAGGAACGTTCGTCGTTGCAAGAGGTTAAATCTGGTTACATAGATCACTGATTTCTTGAAATCAGAAGGTTTTGAATTACGTAAGTGGGTAAGCCATATTCATGGCTTACTTACTGATGTGACAGACAAGTCAGATGCGTCGTTGTCACTGGAAGACATTGAAAATCCTAGTGCTGAAATTTTGGGACTTCATTGGCAGCCACTAAACGAACTATTTTGTCTAATGTTGTCGGCATCTTTGACCCTCTAAGACTAATCTCGCCATTATCATTTTATGCTTAAAGGTTGATTCAACATTTATGGACACTTCTTCTAGATTGGGATGAAGTCCCTCCATCTTTTGTCGTAGAATAGTGTTAAGCTTTAAATCGCAATTGTCGTATATCGCTTCTTTGCAAATTCTTCGTCGTTTCGCCTTGGATAATACATCAAATTATCAGTCACGTGGCTTCTGTGACGGTTAAGAAGCAGGCTAATCTGTCATTTCATCGTATTTGTGTGTAGACAAAATAGACAAATCCATTGTTTGTTCTAAAATAAAGGTAGTTTCAATCCCTCGGCTTGAATTCTGTGCTGCAGTTCTTTTTGCAGACCTCATAGAATCAGTTTTGGAAACTTTCATGGATATCGTAAAATTTGGTCAAATAGTTGCATTGTCGGATTGATTGGTGACGTTGTCTTGGATAAGATTTTGCCGCACAGGTGGAAGACATTTGTGAGTGTCATATATCCAGGATAGGGTACCGGCCAGTGCGTGGCGTCGTGTACCCACTCTTGATAACCCAGCTGATTGTGCATCTCGAGGCTCCTGCTGAGTTATTGACTAAGGTATTATGGTGGGCGGGGCCTAATCAGCTATTACAATCAGCGGATTTATGGCCAAACCGTGTGTTGGTCTGTGACACCTCAGATGTACTAACCGAGGAAAAACATCTGACTTTGCTAGCACCCACTCCTACAAGCATATTTGATAATTTATTAAATAACTTTCGTCGCTTCGCAAAATACAAGGGATATTACATGTTACGTTTAATTAGAAATTCTAAAGGTAAAACTTTACTACATCCTTCATTGTCACTTGATGAGCTTTACATTGCACTCTACAAAATATAGTTTTCTCTGAGGAAATTTTGAAACTTAACCAAGAAAAATATGTAGTAAACCTTTTCGTTTGTTAGCTCCATTTCTAGATGACAGGGGGAATAGTGGGAGTGGGCGGTAGACTACTCCGTTCTTCTTTGCATTATGATGCAAAACATCCAATGTTTCTACCAAGTAAGCATCGGCTGACAACCCTTATCATTAAAAAATATCATAAAGACAATTTTCATCCTATTTGTCAGGCATTGCATTACTTGATAGCACAGCAATTCTGTATTTTGTCGTGTCGACGTGAAATAAAACGTGTTATATTGAAATGTATACGCTTTTTCGCGTAAAACCTAGGTTTCAAACACCATTTATGGGTAGGTTACCTATTTCTCGTATCTCGCAAGTCAAGTCATTTGTATGCACTGGACTTTGCAGGCCCGGTGACAATTACTTTTGGCTATTTATCTGGAATTGGTCTCTTCGTTGACATCGGAAGCATTTTTAGCTTGCATTAGTCGCTTTGTATCACGTCGTGGTCGCTGTACAGTGATTGTGCAACACATTTTGTGGGAGCTAATCAGATGCTATTACAAAATTCTGTTAGGAAATTGTCCATTAAGTGGCACTTTATTCACCCCCAGTGCTCCGCATATGAGTTGACTTTGGAAGGCAGGAGCGAACTTGGTTAAAACACACTTGACAAGAGTCATCGGTGAGCAGATATTGACGTATGAGGAACTGAACACAGTCCTAATTAAAATCGAGGCTATCCTCAATTCAAGACCATTGTACCCAATTAGCTCTGATCCCAGTGATTTGTCGGTTTTGATTCCTGGTCATATTTTTACTTTGAAACCATTAAGTGCTTCTTCAGAGAAAGATCTTGCGGAGGTTAAACTTCACGCTTATCCAGATGACAACTGTTGTTACGTATGCATCAAGGCCTTTGGCGTCGTTGGCATACGGTATACTTGCAAATGCTGCAATAACGCTCTAAATGGTTTTTAATGAAGTGTATGAAAATTCATTAGTTCTTATAAAACAGGACAATGCGCCCCCACGAGATGGCAGATGGGACGTATTATCAAACTGCATCGCGGAGAATATGGGATTGCAAGAGTTGCTACTCTGCGTACTCCTTCAGGTTTGTTTCAGAGACCTATAGTAAAACTTGCAATATTCCCTGTCGATCCATAAAAAAAGTCTTTGGTTTTTGACACAATTTGTGTATTTATCTAATTTTCGGGGATAAAATTATCATTTTAATTAATTAATTAATTAATTTTATTTTAGCGCCATAAATAGTTAATTTTGTATTATGTTGGCAAACCTTACTATTTTTCTTTGGAATACTTTTCGGAGATTTCTGCGCGATACTTCCTCCGATACAGTTGTCGTTGCATCTTAAAATTATGTGTATTTCTCAACCCTTATATACAGTCCACATCAGTCAGACCGGGAAGAAAAGAGGAAGTTGCATTGGTAAGAGCCCCTTTAAGTAGTAGTAGTATTTGGCTATCGATCACGTGGTCCTTTCGCCAATATATTGGTATGAGTAGTGTTTTGGATATCGACCACGTGGTCCTTCCGCCATGTGTCATTTGTGTGTGTGTGTAAATGAGATTGTTACTTTGAAGGATCGCCCCCGTTACTCTAAAGCACCATTAATTGTATCCCAATGGTGAATGATACCGGTCACCCATCCAACTACTGATCCGAACAACGTTGCTGCACGTCAGTTCGTGGCCGTAACTGAATGCGCCACTACCAGCGTGTGAGTCAAAGGGCTCACACGCTGGTAGTGTATTAAACTTTGGCGATTTCGTCGTTAGTTTCAAACAGTAGTGTTAACTCCACAGTTAATCTTCAAGAACCTACTTAAGGAATATTCAAGGAATTTAGTTTACGCAGTAAAATGTTTCTTTAGCTTGAGGAAGATCTGAGATCCATTAAATATTCATTCGAAACTCTTTCGGATAAAAATCTGCCTTTTTTCCTGGTCCTAAGAATTTACAATAATTGGTTTTATTAGTCTGCTATTTAATACAAGAAAATCCTACTGAGGCTAGTATGATTAGAAAAATTCAAAATAAATAAACAATTAACTTTGTTGGTATCACTTTTTATTTACACTTGTAACTATAGTTTCGACAACTTCAGCTTGTCATTATCAAACAATAGTGATAAGCTGAGGTTGTCGAAACTATAGTTACAAGTGTAATTAAAAAGTGGTACCAACAAAGTTAATTGTTTATTTATTTTGAATTTATCAAAATGTATCACGAAAGCCTCCACAATTACTTATTTAGTATGATTAGAATCCTGTCCAGTATTTTGTAATTTGTAATAATCACATTTTTTAAGGGGCCTCCGCTGGCTTCATCAAACGTCCTTCTCATCTCTAATAAAGAGTTTTCTGTGGACCTCGGCGGAATTCGAATTGCTGTAAAAATAGATCTCCATCTACCTTTGTGGTGGTCCTCGTCTGATCTGCCACCAATCTCTCTAGTACTTTGCCTTCACCATCGATTAAGCAGACAGGTCGGTATTTTCCTGTTTTCTTTCCCGACTCCCCTTTCTTAGGAAGTAATACTAGCTTATCCTTTTTATTCGTGGTTCATCAATTCATTAACTATCGTAAGATTGTCGCCTATGGCCGCCTTTGTCGTCTCGTTAGGGCCTATACAACATTTCTCGCCATTGATATTACTTTTTTCGGGTTCGTGTCCCAGCCTCTTTTTTAAATTTTTGGCCGAGAACCGCCCCGTAGGACTTTCCTTTTGTGTCGGCCATGGCTCTCGAGTATGTAGGTCTGTCTCTGATACTATCGTTTCTAATAGTAAACACTAGCATATGTATTATACACATTGAATTAGCAATTTAGTATATTCATAATGAACTGTAATACTTGTGCGAAAATTATAATTACAAACATAAAACATAGTGCTGATGTTTTAATACCACTGGTGTTAGCTAAAATAAATAATAATTACCTGCAATGCACTAATATTGGAGTGGTTTCAACATCATGCGACTTTACGCACTTCAAATAATCAACAAAGCTAAGAGGATTAACTGGAATTCCATCATGTGGCCAGGTAAAGTAATTAAATTGTAAAACCTAAAATATTCCGTATGAGTCAAATGTAGGTTTTACAAAAAGATACATACTTTTCTGGTATCACCTAGCCTCGTTATTGTAAAAGTTCTTATCAGAAAATCGCAATAACATCGAGTGAAGATTAATTTTACTTTAATCGCATTCCAATTATTACTAAACGAGTAATCATACGACTTTTCCTAAAATATATAATTTAGTTACTGTAATCCTTAAGTACATTATTTACCTCTAACTCATTCTTCGTTAATAGTGAAACAATTATAGAAACCTTCTCATCCCAAACAACCATCCAAAAGGCTTCAGTCATGTTTTTATTTTTTGGACACTGCATTGCGATATACGTTTTGTCACCTTTACAACCCTGGCGATTTAGTATAAAAAAGTTGCCTAAATAAGTAACTGATTTCTTACCTGGATAAAGTGGGCATTTGCCTCTGTGTCATTAATCACATCTTTTACCTTAACTCTACATGGATCTTCTGCAAATTTATTTTTGAATCAGACATAATAAGTAAGCTATAAATTAAAATATACGGAAAATAATATGTATATATGCAATAAAAATAATTAAAAGAATATAAATTAACTTACTTGTTAATAGAGTGTTATACAAGTAATGATTCTTTTTATTTACGTCAGTAAATTCATTAAGTATATGGGCATCGTCAACATTATTGTCAACCCAAAGTTTCAAAACATTGCTAACATCATCTCTTTTTATTATGACGTTTTTGCACTGATATAATGGAATTGAATCTTCAACTTCAGTTATGTTTGATTTGTTGCACCGACACGAATTTCGATAACTACAACTTATCATATAAATTTGTTTTAAGTAATAATTTAAGTAACAGAAAAAAACCTGTATGTTATCCAACAACATATACAAAGTAATAATGTTCCAAAAGCAGCACCAATAATGTATACATAAAATATATTCGTTTCTAACCACTCTAATAACTGATTCTGCTCAGTATTCATTGTGCAACTATTTACATATATCTCATGCATTTTATCAATACTACTTAATCCAATAGAATTTTCTGATTGTATGAAAATATTATAATGCCCAAAAGTGATGTTTCTAATCTACAATTAAAATTATTAAAGCTACAAAACGAGGATGGATTATAAGATATATATTACCATATAGGTGTACGTTCTTTGATATTTTGTAACATTTAATGATTCCGTATAGTTCTTTTTTGTTCCTAAAATCGTTATTACGAATCTGGTTAATTGTCCATTGACCCTATCAGGATGTTTCCAGTTTAAAATCAATGAACAATTCATAATTTTTGCAGATATATTTTTGGGATGTTCCGGTACTAAAACCATATTGGTTAATATATTCAATAAAAAATCAATTTGTGTCTTACATGTCTCCAAAGTAATAATTGAACAGTTTTCTGGTAAACCAAAACCTTCAACACCTTTAATTTTAGAAGAAACCTTATACGAAATAATTAGCATGGGTATATTAAGAAACTTTTTAACTTACCGATATATTGTAGCTTATGTTCTTTATTAAATTTTTTAGCTCTGTACATATATAGTCGTCCCATAGAATGCAATTGTAGGTGTCACTACTTTCATATATATCGTTGCGAATGTATTCAACCTTATACTGATCTACTTCTTCATTGTTTAGAAGGTCCGGAGGTTTCCAGCGGATTAACACCGAATTTGCACTATGCATAGACACTGTTAAATTTTTGACTTTATTGAGACCTAATTACAAGAGTTAGATATTATCATCACAAAAGGATTAGTATTTAATATGGAGATATATTTACTACTCACCTGTTTCGCAAAAGTGTCCAGTTTTTCCCTTAGTACAGAAACAGTCACCATTTAAATTACACGTTACATAATTATTACCTAAGTATGCACGAGATGAACTTTTCAATTTTGTTGTATATTTTACAGGTAAGTCATAAAATACAGATTGTTTAGCTTCTCCCAAGGTGACACAGGCAACTTTTGTATCATTAGATTCTAAATCTAATCTCGTCTCTAAAAATATTTATAGTGTATGTAGTATAACATTGCTGCAGTTTTTTTCAATTTAAATAATGAAATACGAAAATATTATTCATTAGCCAATGTAAGCTCGTACTTTGGAACTAATTTATTTAGTGCATCTTATATTTAATATGTTTTTATATAGAATGATCTATAATTAATTTGGTGGCTATGAATAAATTTAAAAATAATATCCATTGTCCTAAGTGATACTTGTTATAATCTAACCGTAATTTGTAAAACAAAATGATACAATGAAAAACACTCACCACTGTTTTTGGAACAATATCTTATATCGCTGAAAAAGCAGCTCTCAATTATATCTATAGACACGTTTTTATCTGTGCTTTTTAATTGGATCCACTCCTAAATATAAATAATATTTATAAACTTAAAAAGGTTATGTATATTATGTTATGTATTATTGCTCGTAGGAAAGCAGTACATGTTTGCACCATGCGGAGAGCTGGCGAATAGAGTAGCCGCCGGATGTATGCTAACATGTTCAGTTGTATTTCAGCTGTCTGTGTGAAAAATTGCGTCTCGCTGGTATTGATTGTGCTGCTTATGTGAATATTTATAATGTTCAAGAATTGAATTGAATCTACTAGCTGTGATTTCTCAACGCAAGACATATGCGACCTTGCAATATTCATCGTCAATTGAAGGAAGTGTATGAAGAAAATGTTATAGATGAGTCGGTGCTGATGTCGTAATTTCAACTTAGGAAGGAACACTCAAGGACTTTTTTTGCAGGAAAGAAAGATTACGTATCCTATTACACTGACGCGGAGGAATATAAAGCTGGAATACAAAAGCTCATCGCAAATTACGACAAATGCTTAAATTTGCAAAGTACCTATGCAGAGAAGTAGTTTAAGTTATGTTATTTACAAATAAAACATTAATATTTGCTAATATATACTAGTTTTTCTTATTTTCCCAAACGGGTACTACTTTCCGAATGGCCCTGGTAATTATCTTTAATGCAAACTTAACTCTTAACTGCCCCGATTGAATCAGAATTAATAAGGAAATTTTTCGCTTCCACAATTCGCTCAATATTTATAACGCCAGCTTATTCAAAATCAATTGTCTTATCTCAGACCCATTCAAGAGCCAAATGTTGACTTAGACAATGGTCCATTAATAAACCCTAACCGAAGCAAAATAAATTTTTCACAAAGAAACAGGCAACCACATTTGCGCAGGTGTAAGGGAGCGGGGGCGAATCTTCCCCTAGATAAGAAGGTAGTACAGGTTGAACTCGGGCAGTCATGAAAAGATAGTTCGGTAACGCGCATTTTGAAAATTACGTAATATATCGAACTACTAGAGTCTGTACTCACTAATTGTATTTTACTTGTAAATAAACATCATTACAGTTGTAATCATAATCTTTAAATCAGCCATTTGGCCACCAAGATTTTAAATGGTCCTTCAAACCGGATTTAAAAAGTGTCAGTGATCGTTCCTAGTCCTAGCAACGGGGAATGCGTTGGAATGGGTGCGATGCCTCAAACTGGAGGGTGTTAAGAAGGGTGACCGCTGGACCCACTCAAGAGATTACCTTCTCGGAGAATGCTAGGTCCATGGAGAAATTAAAATAACGCAATTATCTCGTTGGGTATCGTTACGGCGAAGTACAGCTTCGCACAAAAGCGAAGCAGGGTAAGCCTGATGAAGCAACCCGCAACTGGTTCCACAGAGGCCAACAAGCCTCCAGGGATCAGGAAGGCTTCAAGGGAAAGCTCGATCAAGAGTCCACCCAAAAAGCAGGCTAATTTGCGTCCAAAGGGCAGAGATATGCCCCAGAACAAACTGAAATATCCTAGGGGTACAGGTCATTCCAAGGCACATAAATGAAGGGTAAGTGGCAAGAGCTCGGATTCATGGAGGAGCGATTAAGACTTCAGATCCCATCATACTGTCTGCTATGTAATACTATGTGCGGCAGGCAACGGGCCGCCCTGATTTTCAGGAAAGATACTAATTATGCTCCCATTCTACAGTTCGTCACACAGGATCTAGTGGCAGCGGATGTGGACGTACCAACGGGAAATGACAAGAGGCAAATTGTATTTGCCTCAGCCTACTTTCCAAGGGACGAGGACAACCCACCACCAGAGGAAGTAAAGGATCTCAAGGACTGGTGCCGCAGGAATAGGAAACATCTCATCTTGGTCTGCGACGCTAATGCGCATCACACACTATGGGGCAGCTGAGATATCAACAGTAGAGGTAAGTACCTTCTTATTTATGTATGCGCTAGCAGTCTAGACATCTTAAACAGGGGAATAAATTTACCTTTATAAACTCAATAAGGCAAGAGGTACTTGATTTGACCATAGCCACAGCGTACGGCACGCAATTTATAAAAAATTGGGGTGTACTCCCAGAGACCTTCATGACGGACTATCGAATGATCGCTTTCGATATGGAAGCTGGGAGTAACAGAGTGCAGAGTTCCACGAAAACGGACTGGGCATTATATAACGAGTGCCTACTGTCCGAACTTCAGGGCCTCTAATATAACATCGCGACCATAGAGGAGATAGAATAGACCTCACTACACCTAAAGTGATACCATCATTGCAACCTATGAGAAAAGCTGCCCGGTAAAGATGGTAAATTTCTCGAGGAACGTTTTTGGCTGGAACAAGGAATTTGATCGAATTGGAGGACTTCCGCGTAGAAATCCGTCAAGAGAGCCAAGAAAACAGGCAACTAGTCAGTCTACAGACAAGCCCTAATTGAATTCAATAATCAAATGAGGAAGTCTAAACGAAAGGCCTGGAAGGTCTACTGCGAGGGGATCGCAGCAAATAGACTCCAGAAGGTCCTATCAAAGGATCATACCAATGCGATCGGCATCTTAAAACGAACTGACGGCAGTCACAACAAAGATCAACAGGAAAGTTTAGAGCTACTTCTAGGTACTCACTTTTCGGGTTCAAAAGTAGTGACTAAAAACACATTTGCGGCTAGTACCGACCCAGTGGCCCACTGCTCTAATCGAGACAACCGCCGCTTAGCGGACAAAATGACTTGGGCCATAAAAAGCTTCAAGCCATATAAATCCCCAGGAATGGACAGTATCTTAGATAGAATTGCTTCAGGACTCAGGGAAAAGCAAGTTATGCACTAGGGTATATACCCCGGTTGTGGAGGGAGGCAAAAGTAATATTTATATCTAAAGTGCGCAATAGGCCTCTAGATGAACCTAAATCATATCGACCCATCAGCCTAACCCCATTTCTGCTAAAGACTATGGAGAAAATAATCGACGAGCACATAAAGAGTGACTCACTAATAAGAGCACCCTTAAATGCAAAACAATTCGCATTTCAAGCTGGAAAATCCACCGTCGATGCTCTACACCATCTCATCAAAGAGGCAGAACCATCCATCCGACATAAGGAAATAGATAGATAGATAAATTTATTCATCCAAAAATAAAACAATGTGTTATAAGCATAAGTCAATGAGGTAAGTATAAAGATAATATTTCAAAATATAAGTACAATAGTAAATAATTTTATAAATAAATATATAAAAAATTTTCACATATTAAAAATAATTCCATATACAGATTAAAATTTAGGTACGCATAAAGAACAATAACAGACAGATAATTTTTCAAATTTTTGCCATACAAAAACAAAAATTATAATTAAACATATTAAAAATAATGTGCTAACCAGTGTATGACACAACAAAAGTAAACATATGAAGCCTAATGATAATAAAATAAATAAACAGATCGAAATTAGTGGACCTTAATTATTAAATAGATGCATATCGATTTCAAAATAGTCTTTCATTTTGTAAGGTTCTAAATTAATTAGAAGAGCTTATACTTCTATCTCGATGAATTCCTCACACTATCTGGTAAATAATTATAAAATTTTACAGCCTGTACTATGAAACTTTTGTTGGTTCTGCTTAAACTATGTGTTGGTAAGCATAAGTCCGACTGTCTTCATGACAGTGATGTAATGCTTTTTGATCATATATATTAAACATTATTGAATGTATAATCCAGGTACCGTACAAATATCTAGGTTCTCAAAGTGACCTCTCTGTCATCTTCAGTCCTGTCATTATTCTAACACACTTCATTTGCAAAACGAATATTTTACCGGCTGTAGCAATGCCACACCATAGTATTATATCTTGTTTTATTATACAAATGATATAACTGTTTACATTTTCAGAGATTTTACGTAGTATATATATATACAGGGTTATTCACGCTATACGGCACGGAATATTGTGGCCAAAATACATGACTTTCAAAAAGTTTCACTTTGGGGATACATAGGGGTCTATTAGGGCTATTTTTTAAAATTACTTTCATAATATACAGGGTGTCCCAAAAACCCTAAAAGTATCAAAGTTGGGTTTTTTTAATGAAACACCCTGTATTTTATTGCATTTTTGGATCCTTCGATCAAAATAAGTGTGTGTTTTAATAAGGTTTTTATTACCTAAACCTTAAGGTTTTTGAAATAATTTGAATTTTAAAAATTTAACCTAATTTTCATGTTTCAAATACTTAAAAAGTAATTAAGTTATGCATACCAAATTTACACTGAAATGTAACAATAGATCATATTTTATTTTCCAAGTATAATAAATTTGACATCTTATACCGGGTGTAAAAAATTTGGAATTAAATAAATGAGAACTTTAAATGGCTATAACTTCAATTATTTAAATGGAACGCCATTCAGCAAATGCACTTTTTAATTACCTATCTTATGGTATTTATATCTTAAGTCTTAAGTCTTCTCGTTTTTACAGAAAACGCCAAAATATTGTTTATTGCACCGTTTTAGTACTTTTTAAGTAAAAATTTTAATGTATCTAGTTTTCCATCGTATTTAAAAACGTAAGATAATTAATTTAGTCTGTTACTTTAGTTTAAAAAGTCTGCCTTTTGTTATAGTTGTGTTATTTTGCGTTTTTGTGTTAGATCGTTAGTAATCGTTATTGTTTGGACATCGTTGTTGTATTTAATAGTAAAAAATGAAAATTTACACAGATTTTCTTATACTGGTGTTTTTATAACTGACACTTCCAATTCAATTAAATTGGTTTAATAGTCTCTCAAAATTGGCTGGCTTAGGGTGATTTCTTTCGGGAAACCTTTAAGTATAAACTCGCCAAGGCAATAAACAATTTTGATGACATTTTCCAAGCATAAAGATAATGCCAATACCCCCTTCTTTTGAGTAAATCTTCATTTTTTACCAAAAAATATAACAGCGATGTTCAAACAATAACGATTACTAACGATCTAACACAAAAATGCAAAATAAGACAACTATAACAAAAGACAGGCTTTTTAAACTAAAGTGGCAGACTAAATTAATTATCTGACGTTTTTAAATACCATAGAAAACTAGATACATTAAAATTTTTACTTAAAAAGTACTAAAACGGTGCAATAAACAATATTTTGGCGTTTTCTGTAAAAACGATAAGACTTTTAAACATTTAAGATATAAATACCATTCGATAGGTAATTAAAACGTGCATTTGCTGATAAATTAATAAATATAGCGTTCCATTTATATAAATGAAGTTATAGCCATTTAAACTTCTCATTTGTTTAATTGCAATTTTTTTACACCCGGTATAAGATGTCAAATTTATTATACCTGGAAAATAAAATATGATCTATTTTTACATTTCAGTGTAAATTTGGTATGCATAGCTTAATTACTTTTTAAGTAATTGAAACATGAAAATTAGGTTAAATTTTTACAAAATTCAAATTATTTCAAAATCCTTAAGGTTTAAGTAATAAAAACCTTATTAAAACACACACTTATTTTGATCGAAGGATCCAAAAATGCAATAAAATACAGGGTGTTTCATTAAAAAAAACACAACTTTGATACTTTTAGGGTTTTTGGGACACCCTGTATATTATGAAAGTAATTTTAAAAAATAGCCCTAATAGACCCCTATGTATCCCCAAAGTGAAACTTTTTGAAAGTCACGTATTTTGGCCACAATATTCCGTGCCGTATAGCGTGAATAACCCTGTATATATATTTGTACACAGCCTGATTTTGATCTGATTAATATGGTCGTCCCAACTTAGTACAAGATCTAAGGTGACCCCTAAACATTTAAGATTGTCAGTTTTATTTGGACTTGATAACGAAAATGACATGACTTTGGTTTTTGTTTCATTTATTGCTAGGTTTTTCTTTCCCAAACCAACTTATAGCTTTGATTTAAAATCCTGTTTGTACGGTCCGGAGACTAGTATGTTTTTCTTTTTAAACAAGTGTTATATCATCTGCGTATTGGTAGGTTTCAGCAGCTGTTACATTATATCTTAAATCATTTGTGTATAACACAAACAATAATTGACCTAGAATTGTCCCCTGAGGTATACATTGTTTTAGTGTGGTTCTGTTTGAACATGTTTTTTGAAAATAAACGGTTTAGGTAATAAATAAAACACTTGGGTTTTGAGAATTTACACAATTTAATGTCTATGCACTGCGACAATTGTTTCACCACACAGTGGCTTCATCAGGCAGATGATAAATTAAAAAACCATGTAGCCTGTTCACCATCACTGACTTGAATTAAATTTTGGATTGATGAGGCTTTTACTTGGTGAAATTCCATTATATAATCCTCCACAGAAGGGAGTTTTGTTCTACATTATAGTCAATAGTGGTGGACGGACTTCTGGATGAACTGCATAAAAAGGGCTTATAACCCAAGGCTACGCAGAAGACATCTCCGTAATAATCAGGGACAAGCATAAAGGCATTCTTACAATACTAATGCAAAAAGCACTGAATAGCATCATTAACTGGAGTGTGTGAAGTGATTTGGAATCAGCATGTCGATAAAATGACCAAGGCAACGATGTCACTTTGGGCTTGTCGGCGGCTAATGGGAAAAACCTGGCGATTAAAGCCCAAGATCACGTATTGGCTCTATAGAACGGCGGTGGTACCCATTGTCACCTATGCTGCACTTGTGTGGTGGCCTAAGACCCAAAAACTGACACGCAAAAGAAGCTGAGTAGGCTTCAACGTTTAGCATGTGTAAGCATCACAGGGGCCATGTAAACGACCCCAACCGCGGGAATTGAGGCAATCATTGGCCTCACATCGCTCCATCGTGTGGTACAAAAAGAGGGATATGTGGCGGTTCTCCGACTACACCAAAGGAAGAAAAGACTGCCGGGGGACTGGACAGGACACTTAGAAATACTGAAGCAAATCGACCCGGTCCTCCTGTCCAAACAGACGGACATCATGCCCAGGAAGCCAAAACGGCTTTGATAAGAGTCAAGGAGTTTGGTCGAGGAATATCAGCCTGGTACACGGATGGTACAAAAATTAGAATATGACTGAAGACGCTAGGAACTGGAATTATGTACCAGGCCTACGTCAATCAACTCATCAAACTTGATCACAGCGACTAGGTGCTTGAGCTCACAAGGAACGAGCTAAGAACATTCACCGGACTCATGACAGAGCACTGTACCCTCCGATATTATTTGTGGAAAATGGGAAAAGAGGAAAGTGGAAACTGTAGATTATGTGATTCGGCAGATGAAACGACCGAGCACATACTATACAGTTGTGTCGCGATTGTTCACAAGCATCTTTCACATTTCGGCAGAGACTGACTATCCCTCGAAGAAGTGAGCAGTATCACCCCCAAGAACTGCTTGTGATTGGTTAAGGGTAGAACAATATATATGTTAGGTCGCAGTTCACGACAGGCTAATACAAATCACTAGTACCCCCTTTAACCTATAACCTATATATAGTGGTCGTTCACAAAATACTATACAATCGCTAGGTGAAATACATAGTCTTGTATAAATAATTACCACTAACAGTGGACTCAAAAAATTTAATTATAACGGACTTAAAACCGAAAATTATTGTATTTGGTGAACCGAAAGAAGTAGATGCCAATCCACATCAGTAGGAGGAATATTTACAAGAAGCAGAAGGCAATAAGGTCGTTTTCCTTTACTTAATACTTTAAGAATGACTAATATAAGTAATTTAAAAAACAGCGTGCAATCATAAAGGGTAAATCGACGCGTTTAGAAACATATATCAGGAAATGGACATCGACAATACGTAAATTCCTAATTCTTCGTAAATTTAGTGTATCATCCGATATACATTTATATGCAGTTGATTGGTTTACAAAATTTGATGCTCTATTGGGTAGCTCTGATTTAAAAACATTAAATGCGATTATATTTCCTTACAAAAATTTTACAGACAAAATTATGTAAAAGTTCCTATTACTCTAGATAACTATGAAGCTATGATTGAATGTTAATAATGAGGCCAATACGTAGGTTCAAATATACGGTGTCACATGCCATAAAGCCTCTGAAACAATTGAACTGCATAAGACAATTTCTGGTTGTGTACTATCTCGTTTCGGTGATCAGAAATTGCTTCCTAGATCGTGTGATTTACCACCATTAGATTTCCTTTATGGGGTTATTTGAAGTCAAAACTATATGTCAAGTAGCCCACAACCACCCGTGCTATACAGAAGAAATGCATTAACGAAATTCAGCCATATTTATGCAGAATGGTCATGGCAAATTTCGACAAAAGAGTGCGTATGTGCCAGCAAAACCGTCAACGCCATTTTCCGGATGTGTTATTTGATAAATAACCCTATAATATGTACAGTATGATTTAATAAAAAACACATAACTGTGTATACACCCTTTATAACTTCAATTAATGAAAGTAAATAATCCAAGTTCTAATTTTTGCATAGAACAATAAAAGTTAACCCCAGAGAAAATTGGTTTAGGAAATTTGGCCAATAAAAGAAAGGGGTTTAATTTAATTCCCCTACCTTCCTTTTAATTACGAATTCAGTAATTATTTAAGTTTAGTAGTCTCCTAATTTTTGTGCTTCATTCACACATGGTTTCCATTTCTTTAATAGTTTTAGAATGTTTCAGCAATAATGTCTTTTCAAGCTACCGTAAAATTATTTTCTTTAAAAGTTTTACATCTCACAGCAATTTAATTACTTTTCCCTGTCAACAATAGCCACAGGCCGGTTTCGATAAATTTTGGACCTCATCAGCATAGCGCAGTTCGAGACAGGATATCGAGATTTGCTTAAGAGTATTTAACTCTCCGGGTTAACCATCGACTACGATATTACCATAAAGGGCCATCTATTGTCTAAACGTTGCACTAGACCCAAATGGATGAAGAGATCTGTCAACAGCGACAATTATAACAATAATAATGTCAATATTAATTATTGTTCCTGTCAACAGCAGCCAAGGACCGTGGATATGACAGTATACAGCAACCTTAAGAATCGCATTGCTCGAGGACATAAAAACGTACTGGAACAGATTTGATGGTAGAAGGCTAGATAACAGGTGGTACAAGGATATGAAAGAAGACGAAGTCACCATACTCCTAAGACCTAGCGTCCTTCCTACGGCCGAAGAATCGGGCCTCCCCTGTAAGGGCATCACTTGGGTGACATTGCATCATCACTCGGAGTGTGGTTAGCCATGACGGACCATCCCTCCTGTGTGGGGACTTTTACCCAAAAGCCAGCCAATGGGGAAAGGAACGCACCAACGCCAAAGCCTGTAAATCTTCAATTATAGATCTTACACTAGCTTTTCCACAAATCTTAGCACACATCACCAAGTGGAAAATAGCAGTCGACGAGGAGAGTAGTAGCGACCATCGGCACATATGGTTTAATCTCACCATGTGCACCATGGATCCTCCAGAACCCACAAGAAAATCAAGGACACGGCTAGAATAGACGCGAGTAAATTTCTCAGCGTCATGCGAGGCAGATCCCGCCCAGCTGTCAGAGCAACTGAGCTCGCTGATGAAGTCTTCCGCAAACTGTCCCTGTCAGATCGCGATCCCTCGGAAACCTATTCCGCGCAAGAGGCCAGTGTGGACACCAGAAGTGGCCAGTCTAAGGGCCAGAGCCAACTCTGCACGGCGTCTATGCACAAGAGGCCACAGCAGGGCGAGCTACGACCTGGATTGACTTCTTCGAGAGGCGGTGGAAGCTCGGGCGGAGTTCAAGATGGCAATAAGTTATAGCAAAGAGAACGCGTGACGAGATCAGAGAAGTAGAGTCAGGCCTCTGAGGAAGCCCTTACAAAATCGTGCGCCGTATGCTAACGCTACCTAGCCCAAACTCGAGCTCTCTAGTTCCGGGGGGAGTGGAGGCCATTATAACAGCGCTGTTCCCCAAAATGAATACACCACGACCAAGGATGGAAAACACGAATGCTAAGTTGGCAATAGATTTATCGCAATGCCCCGGGTATAGGAGGGATCCAGACAATTGCGTTCAAGGTGCTCGAGGAGGATATCCTAACCCGATTACTATAGATGTACAATTCTTGCCTGCGATAATAAGAGGGACAGATTAGTGTTCTTGTCCAATGCAGGGAAGGACCATACCCAACCCAATAGGCCTCTCTGCTTTGAGGGCAAAATATTGGAGTCACTGATCAAGAACAGGCTCCAACGATGGCACGACAGCGTTGGTGGAATCTCCGACAGGCAGTTCGGTTTTGTATGGGGGCGTTCGACAGTGGATGCCATTAAGGAGGCTGATTGACGAGGCCAATTTAGGACCCATCCGAGGAGGTCGACACTGCTTGGCCATAGCCCTCGATGTGAAAAACGTATTTAACACGTTACCCTGAGACACCATCTTGGAAGTCCTAACCATAAGGGGCGCCCTGGGATACTTCTTCCGGATAATAGTCAGGTGCCTTAGCAGTCGTATGCTTATAGCTGAGAACTCAGGCGAAACTAAACAAATAGTGGTCACCGGAGGGACCCACAAGGCTCCATCCTGGGACCGTCCCTTTGGAACCTTGTTTACGAGAGACTGCTAAAGCTAGAGCTGCCGACAGGGACAGACATTATTGACTTCGCCGATGACGTGCTATTAGTTATAAGGCATAGGGACATTGACTCGGTGCGGAACATAGTGATCGCCGTGTCACGCGCATTATATACGTGTAACATATCTAGGAATTATACTGGAGGCCAACCCTGCTATCAGCAATTTATGCGAAACGTTTGCACATCCAGTAAGGAGATTTTATTTGAAATTGTTTATTATTATTTAAAGCAAATACTTTTTGGAATCTTAATGAAAAAGAAATAGAATATCAGCGATATTTCGATTTGATTTAGAATTCTTTTATTATTAAAAGAAAATGTTTCTTAAAGATCTTCATACAGTTATAAAATTATTTGTAAATTTGTAAACAATTATTATTTTATTTAATCATACCTTTCTTTTACTCCCTACTAATCCAGCGCATGCTCCAGAAGTCAAAACGTAAAAACTAAAACATAAACTATTTCCAGGAGGTCTTCCACTAAAAATTGGATCTAAAAATATATATAATCATTTTGAACCAATAAATTCAATAATTATCTTACATTCATGTATTTTCACTTGTCCAATGGGACTAGATACTTCAAAACTATTTACTACAAACTTTTCGTAATTTTCCTCTTCTTTAAATTCGCTTAAATAGAAATTTCCATTCTTCTTATAAATTGTAAAATGCATCCATGTAGCATAACCTAATTCCTATAAGAAAATATATAAAAAAATTAAGAGGAATATGTAGAACTTAAATATATGTTGCAAAGTTTTGCGCGATCGTTTAGATGAAATATATACTCAATGAAATAATGAAATGAAAACCGCAACATCAACAGGTGGTCGGAATTTTTTGATCAACTATGACAAAAACGTTTAACTAGACAAAGGTAGCATTTGAAATTTAAAGAAAAACAATAAAAATAAATATATTTATTATTGGTCGGCCCCAATGGGTACATACTCGTTCACTCATCGTACCATTTATTTTAGTAGCCTGGAATTCTTGCTAAAATTGCAGTAAATTATTTAGTCATCTTCCCATAATATTCCATGGTTGAGCGAATAATCAGGAGATCGTGAGGACTCTAAGCAACATATTTGGATTATTTTCCACAAACTGGTTCATAGAAACTCTTGCTCGATTGGGGTATTGTCTTCCTGGAAAACAAGGTCACCCAACCGCTAACAAAAGAATATGCGCATTTATCACCGCATCCACATATCGCTGAGCGTTCATATTGACTCAGATGAATGTCAAATGAAATTGATTTCCATAATTTATAGCACCTCGTACTATAATCCTTACAGTTTGATATACAGGCCTTTCAACAAAAAAATGTAGGTTACGACAGTTATGTTATCTTCCTGTGATCCTCATACGTCTATCATGCATCCTCAAACAGAAGTAAATACCAATCACCACCCTGTGCCATTCTACGTTCCATTGCACTTGTAACCAATACCACTATAAATGTTGGTGAGGATGTTGAGCCATAAGATACGATGTAAGCAATAGAAAATTCTGATTTTGATTCGATGGATTACAAGATAACCTTCCTTGGCTGAATCAAAGATGGCGTTTATTCTCTGGTTCCTCTACGATGTTGCAGACCCTCTCTAATTGTAGCGCATGGTGATGGATTGGTTTCGGTTAATGCTTAATTGGCAGTAATTTTCACTACTCTAGACAAAATCACACTTTCAAAACAAAGGTTAATAAGCTAAAACAGCAAAGAACCTAACACAGTTTCGCAAAACATACACTAGATTAAATTGTTAGGAAAAACTGTCAAATAAGTCATTACCATTTGATATATATGAATGAAAATTAATTGATAAATCTTCTAAACTTTCGTGATAAATTTGGTTAAAAAAATCCTATCACTTCTTGGTGTTGCTATTTCCTTTTCACAGAGTATATTTATTTAAGTATTGCTTTTCTATTATGTACCGAATGGAGGCTAAACAGTTTTTCTATTACATCTCACGTTTTACCATAATCATTGTAAGCTTTCAAAAAAAGTTCAATGTTGTAAATTAGGTACTATTTGAAAGGTGTAAACATTTGGAATAACATTCGTCACCATCCAGATGTTTTGAAATAAAATTGAAAAAGAAACCATATCACAAAACAACAAATTATTAATAAAAAATATATACTTGCCTCAAAAGAATAATTGAAACTTTCCTGTTGACATTCAGAAAAAGTGTATTTCAAATCTTTTTCATTTTGCCGGTGCATTTCTGAAATAGTAGCACAGATGCTTGTCGAGTTTGTTCTTAAAATAACTGTGAACCATTTTCTAAATAAAATTGATATGTTAATAGTAGATAAATCCTGTTTGGTCCTAATGCCAATTTGCGTTTTTCCTTTAACCATTGTTGCAGATAAACCTGTGTTGTTTCTCATTACAAATATGTATGTATATATATAACATAAGTCTTAAACTTACTTTCCCATCGCGAATCCAAAACTGGAGGCAGATAAAAGTTTAAGGAACTTCCAACGAATTTCATGCTTCTTAACTGCACCGTTGAATTTTTCTGTTTTGAATCTGAAAATAAATTATTATGGTATATTGAATTGAATCAGACTTATAATAAAACTACAATTAAACAAAATCTTATAAAATAATATAATTAAATTAAAGTTATAAATTGTAGCAATTGAGTTTTGTAGTGAATCAAAATAACTTCTGTTTCGAATTTTCCCTTAAAAAGAAACAATTACAGATTTATAATTTTATGATAAATTTATTATCATTATTATCTGGTTATCAGGTTGTAAACAAGCCTTTGGAAGCGCGAAATCTTAGTCAGGTAGCTAGAATCTAGTATATCCGCCTAGCATCTCCTAACATCCGCGAACACCACCCTATCGTCGCATAATTGATATAAACTTAGCTGGCCATGAAAAGGAAGCGCTTGTCTTTTCGGCCCCATTCTTGCCTACTCACCTTGCCCGCTTGTCTACTCAGCTTACCAGCTACGTTTTATACTACACGCCGCTACTCCCTCATCGGGAATCGAGATTATACACCTCGACTATCTACTTGACCGTTTTCAACGAGGACCAGCCTTACTGTTCATACAATATTTATATTAATAAAAATCTTTTCAGAGAAAAAAGATCTTAGAACCCGACAGCCCAACATGTGACCAGAGACGAAACGTTCAGACGAACTACATGAAGCATTTCTATAAATTAATGTTCTTGAGATATTAATATAACGGAAAAGTGTCTAGTATTTTATGGTACGTTTTAAAGAATAAATGAACACCCAGAGCTATTTAATTACGATAACGGTAAAATAAAATATATTAATAAAGAAAATTCTATAACTATGTCTCTATGCATATTGACCAGTTAATAGATGTGGGAAACACGTTCGTGTCCATCGTTCTTAATTAAAAAATATTTTTATTGAGTTGGGACCTATACAAAGAGGTACTAGCCAGCCGAATCGGAGACTGTCCAACCGTAGCGAGAACAACGCATGAGTTAGAGCTCATGGTGCAAAGCGTCAAGGACTCTATCAATACTGCGTTTGAAGCAAGCTGCCCAAGAACTACCAAACCTACCTCAACCAGGGTCACCTGGTGGAACAAGGAACTTGATAGGGCAAAGGCACGATCCAGGAGACTATATAACATAGCCAAGAAAAACGGTGATTGGGCGCAGTACAAAACGGCCCTCATGGCATATAACAATGCTATCAAAAAAGCCAAGAGAGACTCTTGGCACAAATTCTGTGGGGACATAGAAAGTGAACCCACAAGCTCCCGTCTTCTCAAGATGCTCAGCAAAGATCACGCTAGAAAGTACACAGATTCGGCAGAAGAAACTCTGCAAGTACTACTGCAGACGCACTTTCCGGGTTCTGTAATACTGTAAATGATTTAGAACTCCAACTGTACTACCTTAAAATTATATGACGACCTGTTAACAGTGTCCAGGAAAGTCGAAAATTTAATTAAAGAATAAAACAAAACCCGCTATGCGCCTACCAAGCCCTAACAATATCTCATAATACGAATGTCCAACACTATCAGAAGTCACTGCCCAGACTACAATTAAATGACCAAAACAACACAAATCCTTTCGCTTGCCGCGGTTATGAATCGCAGTAGACCGTATGTAGTTAACTCTTCAGCATCGGCTGAATAATGTGCTTCGATAGTGAGGTTATATCCAGACGTGAAAACGACTACTTTAAGAAAGAAGTAGAACTATTAGGTGAGCAGGAAGACAAGAACAATATTCTTAGAGAACACGCCAAATTACTAAATGATAAAGTTTAGCAAATCACTCTGCTCTATCAAGTAATATGCGTAGTGACATCTTATTTCCAATAGTAGATAAACAAATCACAAGTTCTGAACAAATAAACGAAATCGCACAATTAAACGTAAAATCAAACAACCTGGAAAAAAGTCGTCAAATACTTAAGAGGCACATTAAATAACATCTACAATACTGGGAACATCCCAAAAGAATAAGTCGTTTCAGAATGTATGTTAACAAAGAAACAGGGAGCCAAAGCATGTGGCGACTATAGAACGATTAGCCTCATGAGTTACATGCTAAAACTGTTTCTAAAAATCATTCCTCGGAGAATCTACAAACTATGCAAAGAATAGTAACAGATACACAGTTTGGTTTTATGAAGGGATGCTCTGTTCTGCCTGCAGGTATTATTCCAGCGCTGCAGAGATATGAACTGTGATATTTTTGTCTGTTTTATCGACTATCAGAAAGCGTTTGATAAAATAGAGCATGAAAATCACAGGGGTCGGTGATAAAGATCTTAGGATCATCCAGAACTTATACTGGAATCAGTCAGCTACCATCAAGTTGAATGCAAAGGAGCAAACCCATGCAGTCAGTATTCTTCGAGACGTTAGGCAAAGTTGCATTATTTCGCCGCTCATATTAATCTTTATTCAGAAGAAATCTTCAGAGAAGCCCTTCAGAATACCGACATATTGCTGAATGGAGAAATTTTAGAAAGATGATACTGTGATATTCAGCCATAATATGAACAGCTAACAAAAACTAATAAACAGAACAAAAGAAGCATTTGTTATCGTTTAGAAATTAACATTAGTATCACAGTTTCCCTACTTGGGAACCATGATCAATGAGGATTGGGACCATTCGCTGGATATTAGGTAGATTATCAGCATCGATATCGAAATCAGACTTTTTCGATGCTATATTTTGTCGATAATTTTCTATCAAATGGAGTCATGGACAATAACCAAAGCAACACAAAGAAGACTCAAGGCGAATTTACAGAAGAATATTGTGGATCCGTTGGGTAGATAGAGTGACCAACAATGCAGTGATGGAATGAATGAAAGAGGACTTGGAAGAGATCTACCCACGATACTCGGATTCGATCACATAGACACGAGAAAACCGGCATATTAAGCAGTTACCTGGCATTATCCACTCATAGTTCACACATGGAAATATATCAAAAAAACAGCGGATATCAGGCTTATGTTTTGTTTACCGCGCCTTCGATATTGCCACCACAACTGATGATTACCTAACGGCTTAACGAGAAAATTCTGCCTACAAACGACCTGAAAAGCAGATACTGGCAAAAACCTATCGTATTCGAGGATGTAGAGTAAACCAGATGGAAAAAATTACGTACAAATAAAAAATTTCTATCTTTAATAGAAGGAAAAATACAGGATATTTTTCATCCATATCGATAAGTATGATCAAAACTGCCAGACAATATAAGTAAATAATAAATTCTAAAACTTAAAGAAATACCTGGAATCTTAATAATGTGTAGTGATAAGAATACAATGAGACAATAACAAGTTAAGCAATTTCAATAACTATATGAAATGATTGAATTTAAAAAACACGACAATGTTGCTTAATTACCCATTTTTAAAACCTAACGCACAAACACTTTTATTTTATGTTTTAGTTTAAGTAAGTTTTGTACCTATTGAAATATTATATTCATAAAAAAGCTACTCTCTTCTCGACTAAAACTACAAATTATAAAATACTTACTAAGTTTTTAATACTTTTGGCAAAGTAATGTAAAATTTTAACATTGTGAATTTTGGGTAATCGAATACATAATTTAAAAAAAAGTGCTGGTATTTTGATTTAGTCTAAAGGCCTGAAATAGTTATTTGTACAACAAGTGTGTAAAAGTTACGCTTTTCCGCACGAGAGTAGGATGTTGGTGTAAGAGCGAGTGAAGCGAGCGAGTGCATCAAGTTCCTACTCGAGTGCGGAAAAGCGAATTTCCCACGCGTTGTACACACTACTTTTTCACATACTGCATATAACATCAATTATAAAGGTGTTTGCGGTTTCATTTTTGACACTGACATATAAAAATTAGGTTATAATTACCGATAATACGTGTGTTGTATATATTACTCCATGTATGTAACTGACACTGACATTGATTAATAGTAAATAAAAGTAGTGCGAAAAAGTGTTGCTATGCAGAAAAGTGTTGCTATGCAGAAAAGTGTTGCTATGCGGAAAAATGTTACTTTTCTCAACGATTTTGGATGCGGAAATGTAAGGTATTTCTATTCACTATGTGAAAAACCTAATTATTAAAAAGTTTCAAAACAAAATAACTAATATTTATCCAAAAATTCGTATTCCCAAGAAGCAAACCATTCCGTATTATTAACACTTACTTATTGAAAATATAATCTTATTTAGAGCTAGTGTAATATGTCAAATATATTGTTTAATTCTAAATATAAAATCAGTCGCGTTAGGAAGTCAGGTTTCTGTAAAATTTTACGCCCTGAATGCGATTGTACTTATTTATGATGAACTGGTTGTACCTTTGAAACTAGAATTTTATAACATTTTTGTGCATTGGCGACATGTTTTTATACTATGCTTAGGAATATAAACACATATTCTAGAAGTTCGCAATGTTTAAATTAACGCTGTGCCAAAGGTACACACCTCAATATATTTTTAAAGGGTTAACACGTTAATGTGTTTAACGAGCAAACTGTATATGCCACTTTAATAAAATCTATAATTTGCTAATGAAGTCTAGAGGTTTCCGTAGTAAAAAAATAGTAAGTGTTTAGGTTTAGTGTTTAAATAAACAATAACGCCTATTAGTTTATGAAAGGAAAAGTCTGTAGAATTGAACTGACGACCTTTCGCTTTACAGGCAAATATTTTAGCAACAGTAATGCAGCAATAATAGTGAATCCGAGTTACGGGTCTTTCCTAGCTTAGTAACTAGAATATTTGTTTTGAAAGGGATAAGTCACATGTTCAATATTAGTTTCTGTAAAATTAATTGTTGTAGGTAACACAAGTATATATCATTCATAACAACAAATTTTAAATTCAGCTAAAATTATGTTTTACGTCTTTCAATAAATAACATTGCTTTAATAAAATATTAAACATAATTATATATTGTCAAACAATAAACTATTATTATTATTATATCGAAATATATAGCACTGGTGTGGAATTTTACTTTAGACGGTAATATTATATATTAATAAAAATGGAATTATGTTTTTTCCGATCAATTATCAAGACACAGTCGGGGAATAATGTAAAAATTTAAAAGGCATACTTACGACTATACACATCTCTTCCTACATTTTTAGGTAGCCATGTGATTGCTGATTTAAGAGTATCGCCAGAGGCAACACATGCAAATTTGTACCTAGTGTTATTTAGTTTCCTTACGAATAAAGTTAGTTCACATTCGGATACACCGCACAATAGAAATATGCAAGTAACGCATATGAATAAAATCCTAAAATTGGTCACAGATGTAATGCAATTCCTTTCTATATTAAAGAACTCACCTTAGCATTTTATATTATGTGGTTTTGCTTACATTAACTACATTTCGTTTGATAAATTGCATGACGTTACGGCAGCCATAAATATCGAAAAATCCAGTTCTAAAAGGGTCTGGTTATCAGGTAAAAGATAAGATATCGGTGAATAAATAAAAATTAATACTTATCATAATATTATCTTACCAACACAGACATTTTTTAAAATCTATATTACCTTTATTAAACTTTATTAAATTATTAAGTATTGTGCTAACTTCTATTTAAATTTAAATAGTCTATTTAAAATGCATATTCACAACTAGGATAAAGTAAATAACCCAATAAAACATATTTATTTTTTAGCCGGATGAAAATTAATTAACGATATATCTTGTCTATAATATTATGGTTTAAATAAAATTTAATACGACCATTATTTCTTATTCATACACTTGTAGGAAATATAGAAAACATATATGATTGCAATTTATTTTACAATTTATATCCACAACACTTATTTGCCGATAAATCAATATACGAAGAATAGTAGGTAAGCAATACCAGTTGGCGAATAAAGTAGCCGCCGGATCTGTTCTAATACATTTAGTTGTATTTCAGCTGTCTATGTTTAATACTAGTAATGTTACGTTTCGCTTGTATTGTCTATGTAGTATGTTTGAGTATTTATAATGTTTTAAAAAATAAAATACGCAACAGTTGTGGAGGTAGAGCAGTGATTAAATCAGGTACGGTTCCAGGGGGGGTAATTGGGTAATTACCCCCCCCCCCCCTACGAATTATTCGTTCGTTTATTTTTTTATTCTTAAAAATTACTAATATTTCAAACAAACAAGTTAAGTGTTTTTGAATCTAGTCAGCGATCTATGACAGTGCATTTTTCCAAAACAGGTAGGCAATGTGCACAAATTAAAGTTAACGGAAGCACCGTTCGAGAAGTGATGGCTTTCTTCCTTTGCACAGGGGGTTCCCTTTTCTAATAATACTCGACATATATTGATACTATTCGCCTCTTTGGTATCGTTAATTGTTACATTGTTTTACATTAAGAGAGCGCGAATCACTTTTCTTAGTTCAATTTATAATATTTCTTGTCTTGGTTTAAATGTAAAAGATATAAACCGAAAATGTTTGCACGTCGCATATAAATCCTAAATTTTTAATGGTTACTGACTAATTACCAATTTATTATAATTCAATCAATTATACATACAGTATTTTTTTTTTATTTTAGGAATAATATATGCATTATTTTAAATGAATTTATTCCTGATTTTTCTACAATGTGTAATCTAATAACGTTCAAATTTACATTGATATAGTTAAATTTAGTAATGAAAATTGTAAATGGAAACCAAATAATATATTTGTGTTACCCTATTCTGTACATAAAAAAGGGGAAAATGATGTTAAATATTACTTGTCTGAAAAACATTTTAGACAATTTAATTGGTTAATGTTTTCTAATCATTTAAACGGAATCTTTTGCAAATATTGCTTCTTTTTTACAAAATTTGGTGGGTTGCATCAACAAGTGCCATTGCAAAAATTAGTATCTTAGCCAGTATCTCAATATTCTAAATTATCAGGTAAAGATGATGTTTCGATGAGTCATAAAAATACTAAGTACTATAAAAATTCAAATGCGAAACATTTGATAAAATCATTCAATACCCCATCACGAGAAGTAAGAAATAAATTAAATATGGACAAACTGAAGAAAATATAAATACAGTCGACACTGTCTATAGTGAAACTTTATATAGTGAAAAACTCTTTATAGTGAAATTTGTTCAAACCCCAAAATATTTTAATGACATTTCATGTAAAAAGCACTGCATATAGTGAATCTGTAAAATAGGAACACTCTATATAATAAAATTTTTACCGGAATTTCATGTATAAATTTTTATGCATTTATTGAGATTTTGGCCACTTAGGGTTTCCCATTTCTACCTAACATTAGCACGAACTATATTTTTATGACTCACTGTTTTGAAAAGGTTCTTAACGCGTTTATAACGCCTAACAAGCAAAATGTAAATCAAGTACAATAGATTTCAGTGAGAAACACGGGGTTGGACCCATTTCAAAGCATCCCGGGGAAACCCATTTTATATGTAGTTGATGCCTAGATTAATTCGCTAACATGTTCAAAAAATGGAACTCATCATCCTGGCCCAAGCGGCATAATATAAAGATGTTGTTTTAGTTGTGTACGAATCATTAAGTAGACAAACCGCCAAATTTATGATCGAGCGTATCAAGTTACCGTTTCTTGAAATATATACGCACGGGGAATTATTTCATGAGAAATGCGACATAAACAATAATATCCATTTATATTGGATTCAATCTACTAATTGTATTATATCTACCGAAATGTTTAAAAGGCCGTCTTAATAAATTAAAAATAATAGAAATTAAATATAATTAAAATTATATTTCTTACTTTATCTTCCTTATTTTAATGAATTACAATACAATATTATTAAAAATTGTAGTGCAAATAAGTGAACTTACTTTTTTAGTTTGAATACATTATTTTAATGTTGAATTTTGATCATATTTCATAATAATAACAATAAAATTTTGATTTTATGGTTAGATCAGGTCAGGTTAGGTTAGGTTAGGTTAGGTTTTGGTTAGGTGAGATTAGATTGGAAAAGATCAGCATATGTGAATATTAATAATAATATATTTATTTTATGGTTGGGTCAGGTCAGGTTAGGTTAGGTTAGGTTTAGGTTAGGTTAGATTAGATTAGATAAGATCAGCATATGTGAGTATTAATAATAATAATTAATATATTTAAAATTTATTTGTTAATATGTTTAGGTTAATTAATATTTCTAGATGAACTTGCAACAGAATGACTTAATTAAAATGTATACAAAATAATTAACATTTATTATTAAGAAAGAATGTTTGAAATAGAAAAAAATGAGTCTTACTTCTATGATCTGAATTTTCTTGGCCGATTTTTTATAAATTAAAATAAAATAATTATTTTATCATGAAAATTTATTTTTCATGTTAATCAATTGGTAGTTAAAATTTAAATAAATTTCCGTTAATGCTTCCTAATTATCACTTATTTGTACACGTATGCTAGAATAATTTGATTCATATTCACACGATGATGAGTTTCGCCATATCCTGGGCGCCTGCACAAATAAGCAGTGTTTATAGACGCCGATAAAAGACGATCGTTAATTTCGCGGCACCCCATTAATAACGATTTATTGATGTTAAAATAACTTCTTTATATTAAGCCGTTCGGGACGGGCTATATTTCAAGAAACGGTAACTTGACACGCTCGATCATAAATTTGGCGGTTTGTCTACTTAATGATTCGTACACAACTAAAACAACATCTTGGGCCAGGATGATGAGTTCCAATTACAATACAATATTATTAAAAATTGTAGTGCAGATAAGTGAACTTACTTTTTTAGTTTGAATACATTAATTTAATGTTGAATTTTTATTATATTTCATAGAATATTATATATATGTAATGTGTGTGAATGATAATAATAACAATAAAATCTTTATTTTATGATTAGATCAGGTCAGGTTAGGTTAGGTTAGGTTTAGCTTAGGTTAGATTAGATTAGATAAGATCAGCATATGTGAATATTAATAAGAATATCTTTATTTTATGGTTAGGTCAGGTCGGGTTAGGTTAGGTTAGGTTTAGGTTAGATTAGATTAGATAAGATCATCATATGTGAGTATTAATAATAATAATAAATATATTTAATATTTACTTGTTAATATGTTTAGGTTAATTAATATTTCTAGATGAACTTGCAACAGAATGACTTAAATAAAATGTATACAAAATAAGTAACATTTATATAATTTTCTCGAAAATTTCAATCGTAAAAAAGAATGTTTGAAATAGAAAAAAAATGAGTCTTACTTCTATGATCTGAATTTTCTTGGGCCGATTTTTAAAAATAAAATAATTATTTTTAATGATTTGATCATGAAAATTTATTATTCATGTTAAAATTTAAATAATTTTTCCGTTAACGCTTCCCAAATATCATTTATTTGTACACGTATGCTAGAAAAATTTGATTCATATTCACACGATGATGAGTTTCGACATATCCTGCGCGCGTGCGCAATTAAGCAGTGTTTATAGACGCCGATAAAAGACGATCGTTAATTTCGCGGCACCCCATTAACAACGATTTATTGATGTTAAAATAACTTCTTTATATTAAGCCGCTTGGGACACTTTGATAGTGTCGCCATATTATGAAGATTTTAAACAGTTATGTTGTCAAAAGACACGAAGAAAATATGTAATACAAATATAATCTATAAATGATGGGATACAGATTTTTACGAAAATTCTCTATATTAGCACATTAATTTAATATCAGCGTGAAATTTTTATTTAATATTTTTTAAATATTTAAGAAAATGCTCTAAATAAGCATCAGAATCTAAAAAAAGCATGAAAATAAGCACAAAAAGTCAAAATAAGCAAAAAAAGCAAAAAAAAACTTAGCGCTAAGTAATCACATTCTTCAAGATTCGTATAGATATTTAGAATTTTTTTCGATGCTATTAATATTATGAATAAGCATAATGCTAGAAATCCGCTCTCTAATTATTAGTAAAAGTTGTTAAATTCACGCAACATTTTTCTAATTTCCACCCTAACGAATTGTAGATTTGTAAATTTGTTTTCTAATTTTAATTTTACGAACCATGAACTGAATTGTTGTTGTTGTTTGTCCTCCAATACTCCAATAAATATGGATTGTTGTTCCGGGTGGTTTTCTATTTCCACATAATTCACTCTAAACATAACCGCAAAATAGCCTTTTTTCTACACTTATCTCAATTCTTGTTATATGCTGGCGATTTAAATTTAGGATGCACATTCCCGCACTTATAGCATTTTCCGCGTACTCCACTGGTCCGATGAGTAGAAATCTCCTCTCTCCTTTCCTGTTTCAGCTTCTTTGTTCTCTGTTTGCTGGATTGCCGTTTTTCTACCTTATCAAATCCACAGTGTCGCCCCTCGTTGTTTCTGCAACGGCTGTCACGATGGTCTCGTACTCTCCATCGTTCTGCACACTTTAATAGCCTCTTCCAAGGTTGAATTTTCTTTCGGCTTTGGCCGAAAGTGAGGAGAACCTCTCGGAACGACAACAAGTAACTCGGTTTGATTAAGTTTCTGCCCCGACAACTGCACCGATAGTTCAGGGTAGATCACTATTCACGTAAAGATTATCAAATAGAGGTAAATAAATAATATTCGTTTGAATAACCGCAGAATGACTACGTATATTAAGTGGAAAAAAGAAATGACAGAATAATTACAACAAACACAACAACAAAAAGAAACACAAAAAAATTAAACTAACACTTACATATGGTATATAACGATACGCGTGAATTTTCAAGTGACCACTAAGTCTTAATACAAATCAGAGAATTAAAAAACTTACGGATTAACTGACGCCGTCAAGAGACTTTGTTCAGAGAGATACTATTTTGAAAGAGGCCTTTATATTTCGAGGGCGGCGTATTTATATGATCGGTGGAGAACCCTCTTCCTTTCTTACCCCTCTAGTGACCACCGAACTCTCGCTAATAGACAAAAATAATTATAGTTTTTGGTATTATTTGTTGTGGAGCGATGAATGTTGTGGGCGCCACAATGGGTAAACTTGGATGAGTTGTTGCACTGCCCATTGTCAGAGTGTTGACTGCGAACGTAACGTAGTTGTCGATCTCGAATTTCATCAAGCCACTGCTCGCGATCCTCATGGGCTGGTGCGGCGACCGGAGCGGTAACTGGTATCTGATGTTCGCCAGAATGTCGAATCTCGTATCCGAGAAGTGCTTTTCCGGGTGTGTAGCCGGTGGCTACGTTAATTTATTTCCCGGTTGTACTTGCATTCGAATGCGTAGGCACATTTTGATCTGCTGGTTTCTTCTCTCCGTCGGGTTAGCTTAGGGATGGTAGACAGGAGTGTAATAAGCGGCAATATTCCATTGGCGGCACTGCTCCTGCCATTTTCGGGATCGAAATTGCGGTTCGTTATCGGAGATGATCACCTTCGGATAACCGAACCGGTGGAAGACTTGTTATTTTAAAATTTGGAGGATAATTCCAGTTCGTGCTCCTCCTGTAGCGAACGAATATATCCATTTGGTAAAAATATCTGTCACCACCAGGATGTTTCTCTCTTTACCTTGGGACATTGGAAGAGGTCCAGCGAGGTCGACGGCGGCCGTATGGAAGGGTGCCGTGGGGATTCTCGCCTTCATTGGAGCCACTTTTTGAGGTCTGGTAGTTTCGTCTCGGCCAGGGTGTATAGCGTCATCATGCAGGCTATACAAAATACGTGGACGAAAATTGCTGGAGCATAAAGCGTCCTATCCCGTCCATCGATGGGTTGATGGTATAACAGTCCCTCAACGACCTCCAGGAATTGATTTTGTTCTTCCCATTCTGGATGAGTTAAATCTTCTAGTATTTGTATTTTTTCCTGCGTTTCGACGTCTTCTGCTTGGGCATCTACTATCGTTTGGATGACTGGGAGCGCAATTACGTTCAGTGAGGGGGGCAAAATGGCTTCGAGCTCTGGGATCTCGCCGACTAGCTCCTCCTCTGGGTCTCTGCTCAGCAAGTCGGGGAGTTCATTATCTTTACCAGGACAATGCTTAATGGTAAAATTGAACCTCTGTAAAAGTAGGGCCCATTTTATTAGCTTGCTCCTGGTATCCTTAAAATTTGCTAGCCATGTGAGCGCCCGCGAATCAGTGATGACATGAAAATGATGCCCCTCTAACAGAGGACGATACCGGTTTAATGCCCAAACTAGTGCCAAGCATTCTTGTTCATTAATATGGTACCGTTTCTCTGTTTCATTAAGTTTCGCAGAATCGATGCTCACGATACGTTTAACTCCTTCCTCCGTGGTCTGGAATAACACAGCCGAAATTTCTATCTGCGATGCGTCCATTTGTACAGAACAGAAGTTGAGGGAGCGGGCGATGAAGGCGTAATGGCTCTTGCATTTTCTGTCGGAGAAGGTCCATGGCAGCGGTAGCTTCAGGTGTCCATTTAAAGGGTTTCGCTGTTGCTGTTAGGTCGTTTAGGGGTGCGGCTATAACAGCGAAATCTTTAATATACTAACGTACCCAGTTACAAAAGCCCAGGTAACGCTTTAGTTGTCACCGGGTCCTTGGTATGGCATACTCCTGGATCTGGCGAAGGTGTTTCTCCAACGGTTTCGTCCAATCGGCATCAATCAGGTGACCCAAATACTCGAGTGATGCCTTTCCAAATGAAAATTTCTCAGGGCATAGTCGCAAGTCGTATCGATCCAACCGTTCGAGCACGATCGCTAAGTGTCGCAAATGTTCTTCTGGTGTCCTGGAAAATACGATGATATAATCCAGGTACACCATGGCGAAGTCGTGAAAAATGCCCGAAAGAACTTCTTGCGACATCATGCGTTGAAAGGTTGCTGAGGCGTTCTTTAGTCCGAAAGGCATCACACGAAATTGATAGTGCCCGCCGTCCGTGGTGTTGAAAGCGGTATACTGCTTCGAAGTCTTCTCCATTGGGATCTGCCAGTAACCGCTTTTCAAGTCTATAGTCGAAAATATCCTGGCCTTGCCAAGATCTCATAGAGCCTCCTGGAAGATTGGCATCGGCGTGGGCTCCGGTGTTGTCGAGAAATATCCGATGTTGTCAGTACGAATACATACCAATAAATCGTTTTACTTGGGTAGTAGTTTCAGGTTAGGGGTACTCTACCATAACGGATACCTTTTCAGGATACGTTCTCAGTCCAATGCGATCAATTATAAACCCAAGGTAATTTAACGAAGGCCGACAGAACTCGCACTTCTCTAGATTGACAGTTAGGTCAGCATCTCTAAGCCGAACAAATACTTCATTCAAAAATTCAATGTGCTCATGAAAATCTGGAGTACAAATAATTACATCGTCCAAATAAACGAAATAATGCGGATCTAAGTCAGGGCCAAGAATATGATTCTTATGGATGCTGCGGTTTTGGGGAGCATTAATTACTCCAAACGGCATCACCACGAACTCATAAAGTCCCTTGCCAGGGGCTGAAAATTCAGTTTTTTCGCAAGATTTTTCTTCCAAAGGAGTCTGCCAAAAAGCAGACCTGAGATCAATACTGGATAGATACTGAGCTCCATTTAATTTATTTAAAATTTGATCTACTAAAGGCAAAGTATAGGCATCACGTTTTGTGAGTGAATTTAATTGCCTGCCATCGAAGCAAAAGCGCAAGTCACCGTTGGATTTCTGAACAAAAAGTACGGGCCAGCACCACGGACTGGACGACTTCTGAATTACTCCCGCAGATTCCATATTCTCGATCTCTTTTTGTAGCTATTCCCACATGTACGGCGATATTGTCTTTGTTTAATTGGACGGCTGTCTCCAGTATCTATGACATAAAAAGTTTTATTTGTTCGACCGAGTTTTGTTCCTGAAATTTATTAACAACCTCGTTCAACAATTCAAGCTGCGATTCAGATAAATCACTTTGCCCTTTAACCTGAGGCAATTTCAACTCATTTAAACTACAGCCATCAGATTCTGCATCGAATTCTTGCTTCCCGACCAATTAAGATTCGGACCCAAAATCTAATTTTAATCCAAACAAACGACAAAAATCTACCCCAAATATCAAAAAACGAAGAACCGTAGGAACAACTATTACTTTCAATGACCTAATAATACCATCAAGACAAATTGGTAAGTACACATACCCAAGAACTGGCTAACATACTCCATGCTGTATTCAAGTTCTTTATAGAGCATGCGTGCATTTTAAGGGACAGACATTCAATTATAGTAACCCCTAGGCCACCAAGTACAGAAATAGTAGCCCCGGAATCTAGTAGAGCCGTGCAATATACAATAAAAATTGAAATTTTTACAAATGGCCTTTTATCGTTAATATGTTTAGTCCTTCTTGATCAGGGAAAACCTTACAGAAATCTGAAATGATAGCTAACCATCTTAACCATTCATCACGATCTATAGTGAGCTTGACATTTGTAAGACTGGAGAAGTTGTAGCTCTCGAACTTCTCATTTGTCCGTCTCCCGAGCACCTAATACAAGCGGAACGAATAATTTCAGGCGTTCCACATCGGTAACAAAATCTTCGCCTACCTTCAGTACAACTAGGCGAAGTATGTCCAACTTTCTGGCAATTCCAACAAGTCACCTGATTAACTGCTGGTTCTTCTAGGGCAGAAACGTTTTGCACAGTTTCCGGCTTTTTAAAAGGCATCGTAACTTCCAAACCGCGGCAGATTTCACTTAGCTGTATCACAGATGAAATATCTAGAAACGCCAAATGAGGATGGTATAATGGTAACAAATGTTTCTTAATTATCTTGATTTTTGTTATCGTCGAATGAGGGATGTTTAATCTCCGGAATAATCATTGGATGGTGGCAATGAAAATTATAACCCTTTCAGTGGGTCCTTGCTTCCGAGAACGTATTTCCTCCCACAGATTATCTTCAGCATCCTGCGGTAAGAAATATTCCTTAAGGGCCGATACTAAACTTCCCCAATCTTTAATTGAACTAGCGATACTGCGAAACCAACTTAAGGCAGGTCATACAAAAAGGTCAGTCGCTGCAGCTAACAACATCTCATTTGAAACATTTCTATGGATTTGCATTTCTTGCACTTTTTCCAGAAAATCATATAACGGATTCTCGTTCCCGTCAAAATTCAACCCCCATTTATAAACGGGTGTCGTCTTGATATCAACGGAACTTCCGGTAGGTGTCAACATAGTTGTTGTAGCAGGTGCTTTGGTTTCCTAGTGGCCTTGGGTCTTCTTCTCTCAACGTCTTCTTCTAGGGCTAGAATTGTTATAAGAGTGTCTGTTTTGTAATCAGTGTATGGCTGTTCATCAGATAGTCTGTCAACACGACCTTTTAAATGAAGAAATCAGCTTGATAATTTTGCGAAGGTTGTGTCACAAACCCCATCGAACTCGCTAATAGCCTCGACAAGGCTGCTTAAACTACGATCAATATCTTCCTTTTCTTCAGCAAAATCAAAATCTACTAACTCATATTTATCAATATTTCGAGACATGTCCTGTTGTAAACACTTTCGCAACGTCTTACGCTTAGTGTTAAACTTTTGGAGATTGAGATAATTATTAACGAAACATTAATTTTCATCAGTTAACCATTAATTAAAATTAGAAATCAATATACTGGTTCAAAATTGGAATGGATGGATAGAGAAGTAGAACAATGAGAAGGAGAAGAGATGAAAAAATAAATAAATAATGAAGGATGTTCACAGAAAATTTAACGATTAGAGCTCAATCAAATACTGGATCGAACAGAAACCTCACTTTTACCACAATAAACAATAAATAGGAGGCAGAACACGCAATAAAAAAGAGGAACAACCCTTAGCAAGGGCCTCCATACATAAAAGGGACAACAGATAAAATTGCACGAATTCTGAAAAAACACAAAATAACAACAGCCTTTACAACAACTAAAATCAAAAACCTGACAGACAAACATAAAGACCAAATTCCACACGAAAACCAACGAGTTTATGGGATACCTTGTAAAGATTGTGACCAAACATAGGACAAACAAACAGGCGAATTTCGGCAAGAATTGATGAACATAAAAACTCTGTGAAACAAAAACAAACTACTTCATCATTGGCACAACATCACCTACAAACGGGCTATAAAATAAATTTTAAAAACACCAAAACTCTTTCAAGAATAGGCCATCTAAACGAACGAATTATTCAGGAGGCAAATGAGATCGAGATACGACCAAGGTCAATGAACCGAAAAGATGAAACCGGTTCTTCGAACGCAAAATCACCGGACACGTACTAACACAGACCCCACAAATACATATACACAACACGCACGCGCACAAACAACTACAAACCGGCCAATGACGCGCAGCCAAACAAGAAGGAACGCAGGTGGAGGGGAGGGGCTACATATATAAATAATCCTCTAACCAGACCAGTATAACCTTGACCAAACAAGAGTAAGCACTTGAAAAAGATGGCAGAGAGAATCTAAACGTCGTGAATATAATTTACAAACCACGCGGAGTATAACCCGATAACCAGCTACAACATACCATACACCCGAATATATATATATATATATATATATATATATATATATATATATATATATATATATATAATCTGAACCTGTAACGGGGGCCGCGGAAGGAAGTAGCAACGTCGGTACTCTCTGGGGCCAAAACGCACTGGGGGCGGCACAGGGGTCCCTGGCGAAGCTCAACCATCGGTTTCAAATTAATAGGTTCTGCAGAATATGGATAAAATTTTTAATTACTTCTGGGGGATTTTGAATTTTAATGTAAGGTAAACTATTTAATCCTGTGAATCGCTATTTGAGGCTGGTAATATAAAATTTACGTCAGTGTCAGTCTTTTCAAATTCTGATGTATTATTATCTGTAAAAAACTTGATCGGGTTCAATTTCATGAGGATGTAATTTTGGTACGGAAGTTAAAATTCTTGACATGGGTGTTGGTCTTGGTTGGGGTAGCGCTCGTGGAGCAAATACGTTAGTTGGTGGTTTTTGTGGATACTTTGATCGGGGATATTGTTGGAATTATTGGAGTTGTCTAAATATGTTTGATTGTTGCCTAAAAGGAAATTGGTTAAATGATGATCTCTGGATGTTTTGGCATTGAACATTAACGAGTGTAATATATTCTTAGAATAAAAACCAAAGGTGATTTTCGTCCCAAACTGATTGCATCTCACACAATGACATCCGGTGTTAAAGTTGTATAACGTCTTTCAACAAACTCTACATTTTTTCGACGCACCCTTCTAAGTCCATCATTCATCCATAAACAAAACCTGGATTCATCACTAAGCGCCATGTTGTTCCATTCTTCAACCCAACCCTGCTGCATTTGACACAAATCCAGACGATCATCTTTCTGAAGTGGGGTTAGTGGAAGACGTCTAAATTGATGGTAAGAATGGAGGCCAAAGCACGCAATTCGTCGATAAATGGATAAAAGAAGACCATATTCTCTCACAGTTGTGAGAGAATATGGTGTTTCTTTTATGCCGATAATTCGAACACAATTAAACTCAGAAGTTAGGGAAAAATTTGGTGTAGTCTTACTCTGGGCATTATGAACTGTCAGTATAACAAGATAATCAGAATAAAACTGCTGATGAATGCTAAGTAAATTTAATTCAATGCCCATACAAAAAGTTAAGTTATTAAAAAATTGAATTTTAAGATAACCATGACGGAAAAACTTTTTTTAATTAAAGAAGATTATATTGTTTTTTAGGGTCAAATTGCCATTGAACAATGTTTTTTCAACCTGACCCTAAAAAAACGATATAATCCTCTGGTGCAGATATGTGGATGTTAGATGGAGGAAGCACATCTTCACGTTAAAACATTTGATCGCGGCCACGGCGACCGCGTTGCGATTACGGAATCCGTATATTATCACGTTTTGCACTCTGCGCTAATTATTTTCAATTAATGATATGTAAATCTCGGCAGTTTTGTCTGAACCTTGTAACAGTAAAGAAAATACACATTTTTTACTTTAATAACTTTTTTTAAAACCCGTTACCAATGGGTAGGATCCGGAATCAATTGAGAATCAATAAATTCATCGCGAATCGATTCCAATGGCGAGTATCAACTCGTTTTACCGGACATGAGAAACGAGAACTTCGAAGACCCATAAAGGACTTCCTAAAGTGATTGTTGCAATTCCAAAGAAACGGTGAATATCGATCCGAAGACGACGACAAGAAAGATAAATAGAAGAGCTGCTGAGGGACACCTAACAACGCGAGCTTGTTTGCACGAGATCACAAGGTAGGACAGGCCAAATTTAATTCTTCAATTTTTAACGAAGAATACCAACCGCGCTATCCATGCGAAATATAATTCGAGAAATGAATTAAAAGTAGTATTTATTAACAACATTTTCAATAAATTTAGAGGTAAAGCCAGACCAATTTTAGCACCTAGAGATGACTAATAATTTACCTGATACTAATTATTTTCCTGAAAATAATAGCAAAACTGACCAACCAAAGTTTAAAAATATGCCACCATTTTCTAAACTGAATATAAATCAAAATGTTCAATACCAAAACATCCAGAGATTATCATTTTACCAATTTCCTTTTAGACAACAATCAAACATATCTAGACAACCCCAACCATTCCAACAATATCCCCGATCACAGTATCCACAAAAACCACCAACTAACGTATTGCTCCACGAGCGCTACCCCAACCAAGACCAACACATATGTCAAGAATTTTAACTTCCGTACCAAAATTACATCATCATTGAATTGAACCTGATCAAGTTTTTTTTACAGATAATAATACATCAGAATTAGAAAAGACCGACAGTGACGTACATTATATATTACCAGCCTCAAATAACGATTCACCGGATTAAATAGTTTACCTTACATTAAAACTCAAAATCCCCCAGAAGTAATTGAAAAATTTTATCCATATTCTACAGACCCTATTAATTTGAAATTGAGTACAGTGATATAAAACCCGGAAAGTGTAGGGCGGCCCTACACTTTCCGAGTGTACATGCTAATTGGTTTTAAGTGTTTGGAGCAATTAGGATAATTTATTTTAGTTATAGGAATGATTGTATTTCCATTTTTCACATTCTTGGAAGGAAATATAGTGCCCTTTTAACAACAATTTACTGTATGCATAAGATATGGAATTATATACAATTTTCTTATCGATAAGGGTTCATATGTCTAAGCTTAAATTGTAGACATTCTCTTAAATGATCTGACATGTAATGTAGATATGCGATGGAGCAGTATGATTTTTACTAATATTAAGTTAGAGTAAAACAGTATTTTACACTTTTTAATTAATAAAAACTCTATAATTGTTTTTCGGTACACTGTATCCTCTCTAGACAGGTACAGTTTACAGTGTATCGAAACAATTGTAGGAGTATCTATAAGAAAAACATATGAAGCGCAAACTACTTGTGTTTTATTTTAAATACATGTTAATATGAAGTTTCATTAAGTATAAAGCTTTACCAATGGAAGATATTATTTTATATTTTATTAATAAGAAGTGGTTGATTTTGTTGGGTAACAATATGTTATCATTATTATTAAAAATCAAGAGCTTATAACTAAGTAATATAATTTTGTGTTTGCAATTCTAATCATTCTGTGATATAGCTGGAACGAATTAATGTTTGGCAGCATATTTACAAAACAGTATATAAGTACAATTTTTGTTATATTTACTTACTTAAAGGGTGTTTTTAATATTATAACTAAAATAAATAAAAATTTGAGACATAAAATTTTGGACAATTTTACTTGGACAACCTATATCAGATTACTTACAAAGGAGACGCCTATTTACGCTTATCTCCTAAGATAAAACTCCAGGCGATAGACGATAACTGAGTTTATTCATAATTGATTAAAAAGTCATGACATAGTGTACGTTATAAAATGCAGATGATGCAAGCAAGGTAGATACTTTTTATTTATTATTTATGACATAATACACAAAGTCGACGATGACCAAGTTGAAAATTGTACAAAATAATAAATTGTGATGTGACCAACATAGTACTTACCCTATATTTTGCTCGAATTCTACGAAGTTTACGCAAAAAGACTATTCGTAACAATTTTCTCAATTTTGGATTATTTACAATTACTTGTTATATAAATTCCATGTAACTCCTATAGTTTATTAGTAATAGGCAAAAACTATCAAAATTATTAATTTTTAATTCTGTTCTCGCAAGTTAAGACCAATGAAAAAATGTTCTAATAAAACTTATTTAGTTTCCCATTCTCTTTAACGTTTGTTTGAATAGTTTTGTAATATTTTTCAAAATTAATAATAATAATAATAATAATAATAATAATAATAATAATAATAATAATAATAATAATAATAATAATAATAATAATAATAATAATAATAAGTCGTCACTCCACCATGTTGGCCTTTTACACCAACTTGGTGGAGTTTTTATGTTGAATGTCTGTATACTGTCCGTCTCGCCTAGCTGGTCTAGGTCGAGTGATTTTAAACTGTTTGTCCCTAGTCGTTATTTTAATTAAATGTTAATTTATTTTGTAAATGTCCGTCTCGCCTAGCTGGCATTTTACACCAACTAGGTCGAGTGATTTTATTATTTTGTGTTTGTATTGTCCCTCTGGTGTCAGGCCATTTACACCCGACATTGATTTTATTTCTATGTGTTAATTTATTTTGTGCTCGTCCGTCTCGCCTAGTTGGCATTTTACACCAACTAGGCGAGTATTATTATTATAACAAAGTTAAAAAAAGAGAGAATAGCGGCTAATGGCCCTAGTAGTCGATGCCGCTTTATAAAAAAAAAAAAAAAAAAATAATAATAATAATACTAATAATAATAATAATAATAATATTTTATTTCCCAACAAAATATATATTTTAATTACAGGGAAATATTATTCAAAGCTACATACTTACACGCTATATACATGCACAAGAAAACTAATATACCTCAATCTAAACAATAGCAATGTTTACTACTTACATGTAAAATTAATAATCAGTGCTAATCTATACACACGCAAACGCAAATTAACATAATATTCAGATAAGTTCAGTAATTATTCGTAAAAATTCTCTAATGTTAGAATTGAATATATCTACTGAATACTGTACACTAGAATGTAACCTAAACATTTTATTAAAAGGAGAATTAAAATAAATATTTTTAATGCTCCTATTATATAAGAAGGTAACTGCGCTACGACTACGTACCCTGGGGACGTAGAAGTTTATTACATATAGTAAATTGGGATCTACTACTATGAACTATCTGGTAAAGTAATTTTAACAGTACAATGTTTCTCCGCGATACAAGGGATCGTATATTAAACATTGACAATAAATCAGTATAAGATATTGAATCATCAGGAAACCTATAAATTTTTTTAAAAAAGAGATACTTTAAGAATATTTTTTGTATGCGCTCAATGGAATTAATGTGAGTAAAATACGATGGGGACCAAATAGCTGAACAATACTCTAATTTGGAGCGGACATAAGACTCATATAATTTTAATATGACATTTACATTTTTGAAGGGTTCACTAATCCTACGAATAAAACCAAGCATTTGCATGGACGTTTTTATAATATAGTTTATGTGATCAACAAACGATAGTTTTGTATCAAAGATTACACCAAGATCTTTAAATGTGGTTACTCGTTCTATAGGAATATCGTTTAACTTATATTGTGTTAAAATGGGATTAGATGTTCTATAGTATGACATACACTTGCATTTATTTATATTAATATTTAAAGAATTCCGTCTGCTCCACTCAGAAATTCGAGATAAGTCTTCTTCCAGTAATTCAGTATCTGTAGTAGAAGATACTGATTTATATATTTTTACATCATCAGCGTAAATTAGTATATTTTAAGAAATATTATCGACTATATCATTAATAAATAAAACAAAAAGCAACGGACCAAGATTTGATCCCTGTGGTACCCCGCTTACTGAGCTATAGCTCTCCGAACGATATTCCCTGTGCTCAACATATTGTGTTCTGTTCGATAAATAAGAATTAAAAAATGTAACTAATTTTGAGCTGAATCCCCAATTATCCAACTTTGATAAAAGTTTTTTATGATCCAAAGAATCAAAGGCCTTTGCAAAATCTATATACAAAACATCGATTTGTTTCCTCTTATCTAAATTATGTGCTATAAATTCAGTGATGTTTAGTAAATTTGTAGTTGTTGACCTTCTTCTAACAAATCCATGTTGCTTTGTTGTGATATATGGATGAACGTAGTTATATATCCTATTGCTAACTATGGTTTCAAAAATTTTAGCAAAGTTATTAATGATAGATATAGGCCTATAGTTTCTTAGATTCTACTTATCGCCGGGTTTGGAAATTGGCGTTACTCTTGACAATTTCCACAGGTCCGGAAAGCAAGCTTTGCTAATTGATAAGTTAAATAGATGGCGTAGTGGTATCAATAATGCGTGTACGCAGTCTCGAATAATAATCCCGGGAATCAAATCTGGACCGGCAGTAAAATTACTTTTAATTTTTTTGCAGCACACAATATTTCTTCGTCATTTATTTGGTCAATATCTAAACTGGAATTATGATATTTTATACTGTTATTTGAATCAATTGTGTTAGTAGAAGAAATTGAGGAATATGCTGAAGAAAAAAACTTAGCAAATGATTGAACTATTTCGCTAGCTGAATCTAAGTTTTTTTCATAATACACCATGTTACCAGGTATACGACTATGCGACTTTTTACTATTAAAGTATGACCACATTTTTTTTGGATCTTTGTATAACATATTTTCGCAGTAACTGATGTATAAGTTGTAGTCTAGTTCTATTTGTCTGCATATATCAATTCGTAATTTTTTAATACGATCGTAATACATACTTAGTTTACGCTTTTTAAATAATTTACGAAGTTGTTCTTTTATTCGTATTAAACTTATAAGCTTTTTACTAAAATGTGGAGAATGTCGAATAGATTTATTTTTAATGGGTTGCCTAGGTACGCACTCCTTAAAAATATCATTAAGTTTTCTATAGAATAAACCACAAAAGAGGTTGACATCTTCACAACTAATAACATCAGTCCAATTACAACTATAGATTCTGTCATAAATTTTAATAAAATTAGCTTTCTTAAAGTTTAATTTTTGAACAGCGGAGTTATTCTTAATATTTTTCTGTGATTCTACTATTAATTCTAAAGAAAAATATAAAACAGGATGATAATTATCAATCTTTACAATGGGAATAGTATCTTCGAAACAACTTTTTATGACATTAGAAGTTAAAATAAGATATTGTATTGTATTAAATTGTTTAAAGATAAAAAATTGTTTAGTTCCGTTAGTTTTCTGTCACCGTTACACGATACATTAACGAAGTTCGGTAAATTAAAATCACCGCAGATACAAACATGTGTACTTTGAAAGACGATCGAATCAAGTACATTGAAAAGCTTCATATACGTGTCTAACGATTCTGCAGGAGGAATATAAATACAAATAAAACAAATTACTCTGTTTTTCAGGCTGACATTAACGGCCGTTATCTCACAATTAAAGTCTAAAGACAATTCAATTACATTACATTTATATTTGCTTCTAACCGCTATTAGAACTCCTCCTCCTCTTCGGTTTACTCTGTCACATCTAAATACATGAAAATCATCGGTAAATAGTTCACTATTTTCTACACCTTTGCGCAGCCATGTTTCACTCAACATAAAAACATCATAATCACTTATCGACACATTCATAAATAGTTCATTTGTTTTAGTTAATAAACCTCGCACATTTTGATAATATACTGAAAAATTTTTAGTCGTATGATCTTGCTGGGAATTCCTTAGTTTTCCGATAGTATACGAAGTGATCCTCTGATATATTTGAGCTTGATATTACTTTCTCCAGCATCCTGCCTGTTTTTAAATTCTTTTTTAACGTCCCTTTCCTGTTGCAATTGAAGTGGTGTTCGGTCATTTTTTATGAAAACCCTTTTAAATGTCTCAGTATCCTTTAAGCGGCGAGAGTTACGAAGCAGTTTATTAGCATCGTCACTATTGGCTAACTCAACCTTTAATATTCTAGGTTTATTAGCCATATTACTTCCAAGTCTGCTAATATTTTTTGGAATTTTTACTGTGCTATCCACTGTCTTGATAATGTTCTCTATAACAGATGTGTCCGGGACATCGATTGATTCCGGCACGTTTAAAATGATAACATTAGACGATCTCTTTTGGCGTTGTAATATTTCATCACTGATTGATGAAACATCGGATAACGAGCCATTGTGTGAATTATTTGATTTTAATATATTTACATCATGTTTAGCGCATGATTTTATCTCTCTAGTGTAACAATTTTGTCATTTAGTGTATCTATTTTTTTAAAAACATCAACAAAATATTCTTGCATTTCCTTTCGAAATTCATGGAATTGTGAATCAATAATTGCCTTTAATTGTAGTAAAGGATCTGAGGATGCATTATTACTATCATCGTTTTGAGAATTTGAGTTCCCTGTTTCGATCCTACACGTATTACTGCAATACCACTTTGCGCCGTCAGGTTTTTTATCTTCGTTGTGGTAGTATTTTATTTCAGAATTACTTATTTTAATACATTTGCCGTGAAAGTATTTGTTACACGTACCATTACATTTTAATGCAAATTCAAAGGATTTGCGTTGCATATAGTTATTACAAATACCACAGTGATTAACCATTGTCGGTGATTTATTTATTAATTTATTATAAGGCAGGGAATTATAATAGGTGAGGTAAACTAAACGTAAAACAATTCTTCACACTAACGCGGTCCGTCGCAGTGACTTGGATGTAAACACAAACAGCTGTTTGGATTGATAGACCACGGAATTTCACAAAAGAAAACAGAGGATAAAAAAGGATCTAGATACGAGAATCAGCGCGAATAAATTCTTACCTATCCACATACAAATTTGAGGTTAAAAATATTATCAATTAAATGAATAGGGCGAGTATCAATCGAAGACACGAAAAACACTGCTATTATAACACTATAGTGTTTTAAAGTAGTATAATAACAAAATAACGGTTGAATATTATAATATTAAGCCGAACTGCACTAATAAATTCACACACGTTCACACGCTATTTAGATATTTAGATATTTAGAAAAATATCAAGAAAAACAAAAAACTCCTCGAGTAAACATCCAGTTCCGGTTTATGAATGTTCACCGAAAGCTTTCCAGTTCCAGTTTTTAACCATAAAACCTTAAGTTTAAAATTTCATCCCAATCGAATGATTCGTTTTTGAGATACAGCGCCCACCGACAGACAGACTGGCAGACAGACAAACACACACAGACACAATTTTTTTGTCCATAAATCAGTGGAATGGTCTCAGTACTGTTAATTTAAAAAAGTTGCATCACGACCTAGATACCTTAAGCTTCGCTTTGATTGTAAATCCAATGCCAATGGGACTACTCGAGTACTCCTCAACAAATGGAATTACTAAATGCAGCATTTAATACTAAAATCGATACTTTCTTCTCTAATGCTGATGATTGTGATCATGATGCTGTGCTTCTTACTGAAACATAACATCTCCTGTGAGTAACATAGTGATAATGTAACGACTGGTAGATCGAAGGGTGGTGGAGTGTTGATAGCGGTTCGTAATTTTTTTAAGGTTGATATAATTTCCACGGATTTTATTAAATTACACGTGCCAATAATAGACATTAGAGTATATAAATTGAAACTAAAATCTAGCTCATTATTTATTATTCTAGTATACATTCCACCAGACACTACTACTGACGATGTTAAATTATTTTTTAATTTGTTATCTCAACTAAATTTTGATAATGATAACATTATTTTTGCTGGCGACTTTAAATGTCCATCAATTTCAAATTCTCTATATAATTTTGTTACTAAAGCAACCTTTATTTTTTATTTTTGTACTTTTCTAGGCCTTCGACAATATAACACAATTAGAAATTCCGCCAAATAATGTTTTACATTTAATATATTCCAAGGTTAGGTATCAAATTGATAGAGAAACATTTCCGCTTGTTTTGGAAGATTCTTATCATCCCGCTCTTAAATTAAATTAAATTATATGAACATTTATGTGGCACTGATACACTATTAAGTTTCTCTGACGTTAATCTCGCTCTTTCTGAAATTTATAATATTTTGAACTCTGCTCTTTTAAAGTTTATTCCAACTTATTAATTTAATGAAAATAAAAGAAAGCCTTGATATTATTCTGAAATAATACATTTAATTAAAGAAAAGAATACCATTATAACTAAATTCAGATCTAACTTAATCTCCATGAGGACATTAATTAAACGTAAAATCAAATCTGCTTACAACTCATACATGTCCACCATTGAAATTCAAGTTACTTCCAATCCAGGTCAGTTTTGGACGTACATAAACTCTAAGAGTTTTAATGGTTTTCGTAATTTTTTTTAATCTGTTCAAGTTTCCCCATCTAAGAATGTTCATTTATATAATTTCAGCTATATTTCCAGTTTTTCCTTTTCTCCTGTTTCTGATAAAGCTGTCAATAACATTCTTAAGAAACTTCCTAATAAATTTTCTTCAGGTGATGAAAATATACCTGCTTTTATTTTAAAAGATTGTGCTCCTATTCTTTGTTATCCGCTTACAATAATTTTCAACTTATCTATTCAAACTTCTACCTTTCCTAATAAATTGAAAATAACATCAGTCTGTCCAATACCCAAATCAAGTGCCAATATTCTCAACATTAATAACTATCGACCTAAAGCAATTTTATCACATATTGCTAAAGTTTTTGAACGTGTGCTATATGACCAGATTTACATTCATATTAAACCATTTCTCTCTGATAATCAACATGGATTCATTCCTAATTGCTCGACAGTAACTAATCTATTTGCTTTTACTCATAACATTGCTGAAGTTCTTGACTCCTCTAGTCAAGTTGATGTCATATACACGGATACATCGAAAGCTTTCGACAAAGTTAATCATAATCTCTTAATTTCTAAGTTGGATAACTTTGGCCTTTGCAATTCATCTACCTCTCTAATGTCATCTTACTTAAGTAAACGTGAATTGTATGTCACTTTCAATAATTTTACATCTAGTTCTTATTTCCCTACGTCTGGTGTTCCTCGAGGATCAATTTTAGGCCCCTTGCTTTTTAACATATTTATTAACGCTTTTTCCACAACATTGACTTGTCAACATGATCTCTAAATATATGCGACAATCAACAATCACAATGATTGCTTATATTTGCAGGACGAGCTTGGTAAGGTCGTTACATGATGTGAAGTAAATGGACTGGAATTAAATATTAATAAGTGCAAGTTCATGTCATTTACTAGAAAAACTAATCCTGTGAGGTTCATTTATTCAATCAATGCCACTCTAATTGAAAAAGTTTCAACATTTAAAGATTTAGGTGTTCATTTTGACTCGAAATTAACTTTTAACTGTCACACTGGTGAAGTAATTAAGGGTTCATTAAGAGCTCTAGGTTTTATATATTGTAATACTAAATGTTTTTAAAATCCCGGGATTAATTTTTGCTTTGTGAATCTCTAGCGCTTCCAGTAAATCCATTTTACGACCTTTATCCGTAAAGTGGATTACTGAAAGTACATCCTTACTGAAAATATGATTATTGTCTAACAAATGATTAGCAAAAGTAGAGTTTTTATGTTTCAATCTGAAAGCTCGTTCGTGTTCTTTAAGTCGTGTTTCAAAATTACGACCAGACTGACCAATGTAAATTCCTATACATGATTCGCACGTTAATTTATAAATACCTGATTTCTTTAATTTATCTAATTTTGTTTTTGGGTTGTAAATTAAATTTGAAATTTTGTTATGACATCTAAAAGCCACTTTAACGTTACATTTTTTTTAATATTCTTGATTTTAAGGCTAATCATCCCGAAGAAAGTTAAACTTTGAAACCGCTTATTGTCTTCTGAAGTTGGATTTGTATTTATATATTTTTGTACTTTCAATTTATGATTTTGTGGTAATTTGTCAATTAACTTGGTGGAGTAGCCATTGTTTTCGGCCATTTGTTTTATTATTATTATTTCTTTGTTAAATGATGCGGGGCTTAACGGTAAGTTCAGAACTCTATTTATAAGGAAATTAAATGATGCAATTTTATGTTTAAAAGGATGTCGGGAATTGTTAGGAATAATAGTGTCTGTAAAGGTAGATTTCCGAAAGATGTCAAATGTTAAAGTGTTATTGTGTTTAGAGATGGATATATCTAGGAAATTTATGGTATTGTTAGTTTATGTTTCTACAGTGAAATTAATTGAAGGATGCAGTGAGTTGAGAAAAGTTAGGAATTGAGAAATTTGTCTATCAGTACCTACAAAGCATGCTAATATACAATCAACATACCTATACCACCATTTTATGTGTTTTTTACCTAATGGGAAGTTAAGCATTTTGTTAGTCATATTTTCCATAAAGATTTCTGCTAATAGGGGACTAAGTGGTGAGCCCATTGCTAGGCCTTCTTTTTGTATATAAAATTTATTATTAAAGGAAAAATAATTGTGAGTGAGTAGGGTTTCTAAAATATTTAAAAATTCTATTTTGACTGTGGGATTAAAGTGGTTTTTGTCGAGGTGTTGAGGGATGTTAGCAAACATATTAGATACATCGAAAGATACTAGTTTAGAATTAGGGTCTAGGGTGTTATTATTAAGGTTAGTAATTAGTTCAGATGTGTTTTTAATGGAATGCGTGTCTGAAAAATGAGTGAGGGATTTAAAGATTGAATTCGAAAGATAGATTTTTTGCGAGTGTATTGGAGTAGGAAACTACAGGGTGAATTGGTTGGTTCTCTTTGTGGATTTTTATGAAGCCATATAATCTAGGAGCTGTGGGGTTCTATAGGGAGAAGTTGTGACTTTTTTGGATTGCAAAATAACGAATTTTCTACGTTAATAAGTGATTTTAATTTTGTTTGTAATTTGGGTGTGGGATCCTTTTATATTTCAATATTTTTTTTACTATGCAATTATATCCAATTACATGGAAAAAATCTTGTTTTCTTTTTTTATCTACAATAACAATGCAAATGTAACTGTAGTCGCGTGAAATCTAGGATGCACTGATAAACAAATGATTTCTTGTTAGTAAGAATTGTTTGACAGTGACTGTCAAATAAAATTTATTAACATGCCGGTAATATTGAGTGAGGAAGAAAAAGTAGAATTATAAAACTTATCGTGAAGCAGCTGAAATCAACTTTGTTAGTATATATTGTACAATAAATAAGTATTTTCATTTGTCCCATCAGTTTATATATTACATAACATCCATCGCACTTTAACTCGTACACTCCACTCGTTTTATTGCTATTACTAAATTTCATTTTGTTGTTTATTAACAATTGTCCTAAGTTAGCTAATTCTATTCTAATCTATTATATATTGTATTTAGTGATAATCAATTGATAATGGTTTCTTTGTGTTCGAAATGTACATCTGGTCATTCAAATTAAAGTTTGAAGAAAGGTTATTGGTAGTTTATTCGTCAAATTTACGTTATATGGAGATGATCTAATACTTTTAAAAATCATCAATACTTTAAATGACTGCAATGAACACCACGACGGTCACAGTAGATTTAATGGTTGGTGCATCAGTAATCGGGCACCACTGAATGTTAGTAAGTGTTTTTCGATATCAACGTTCAGCTGCATTACTCTAATCACATATTCTTATTCTATCAATTCCGTACACCTGTAACAGGTTCGCGCAATTAAAAATCTGGGTATAACTTTTGATTGGAAACTTACTTTTAATAGTCATATTACTAATATTTTCAAAAAAGCACATCAAATGTAGAAGTATGTATGGCCAATTGGAAAGAACATTGATATCTCTTGCTTAAAACTTTGTATTGTTCTCTAGTCTAATCCATAAATGACTATAATTCACCAATTTTAAAAGAAATTCCTCGTTGTGTTGACTATACATTAGGACTTTATCACATCCATGACGAATACTCATCGATACTACATAACAAAAAATAAGATCAACAACTCTATTTTTTAAAACCGTTGACGATTATTTTGTTTGTTATTTAACATACTTGATATGGAAATCTCTCGTCTTGCTTACAATTTTCATTACAATTTCAGAAAATTTATTTGTTAGAGTTTCTTCAGATTTCCTCCTTTTATTCCTAACCATATGTTCATCTTTTACAAAAACCTTTCTCCTCAAATTTCGCAACAATTCTAATAATTGTTAATTCACTAAATAATTCACAAATAACATGCGAAGAATATCCACCAAAACTTCATTTGATAATCTGAACTTTTTCACACTCACTTTGAATTGAATGATATGTTTGGGGCTTAATCAATGATATTTATCAAAAAGTATCGCAATCTTTAATATATCATCGGTTATAAATTATGTAACACATTAAATACGCTTACACTAACGTGAATGATAAAGATTAGAAATTAATATGAAAAAATGCACAAATGTTGTCGGTAAAATTTAAAAGTTGAATATTTACGGTTACGATCAACCCTCGATCTTTACAGTAATTATTGAATTCATAGAGAATAGTAATTAGAAAAAAAGTGATAAACAAACGCCTAATAATTTGACTAGCCCGCGATTCTGAATGTGAAACATTTCCAGAAACAGTTTGTCTTGATACGTCTTACATGTATTGAAATTGGCGACCTTAGAAAAATCAGGGGAGTACAGTGAATTGCAAGAGCATAACTCTTCTTGTGAATTGAGCAATCGCTCCTTTGTTGTGTCATTCGATTTTTGACTCATTGCGAGGTATAGGTTAGACCTCGAGCGATCAGTTTTCACAAGAGATGTAAACTACGTAAGAATTATATGTAATTTTGTTTCAGGATTGTGTTAGTACTATTATATGGATTATCAACCATTCAAACAGCCGATATAACATTATTGGTAAATAGAAATAAACCTAGTTTCAATCTAACATGTGTAGCCACCGGAACAGAAACGCTAGCATATGGTATGACATGGATGTATAAAACTATCGACCAAATTTCTAATGAAAGCCACGGTAAGTAATTAAAGTATAAATAGATTATTATAATCCGTTTTTATTTAACGTATTGATCACAAAATAATTCTGAAATTCTGAAAAGATATAAGGTAAATTATATTTCTTAAATGTTGTCGGCGTTTACTTGGTGGTACATTTTGATTAAAAATAAATACATTTTTCACTTTGTTATTACCATTATTGTCTATTATGATAATAACAAAGTGAAAAGTGTATATAGGTGACGCGAAATCCATCCACAAGAAAAGAATAAAATAGAATATATATTTTTGTGTAAAAATAAATAAACATTTACAATAAAATAATTACAATACGTAAATATTTCTACACTTGTCAAATTTATATAAAACTAAATTAAATATTATATTTCAACTAAACGTTAACATATATAAAGCACAAACTAAAAACCTATCTTAAAAAATATGATATTTTACCATTTAATCCTTTTATCGCTCAAAAAATCATTGTATGAGTAGTATGATTTAGATATAAGAATTGATTTTACTTTTTGAAGTAATAACTTAACAGGCAGCTTCTTAAAATTGTCGTGCAACTTATTAAAAAATTTTGGAGCATAGAAGTTCATAGCATTTTGACTTTTAGTATGACGACATTCTTTTGTTACAACGTCGTTTCTATTTCTGGTAAAATGGGAATGATTATCAAAGTAATGACTGCGTTTAATTAAAGTATTTCTAATTAATCTAATACTTTCATTTATGAAAATAGATGAAACAGTAAAAATATTAAATTTAACAAATTTATTTCTAACATCTGCCCTATAGCCTAGTCCTGCTATCGCTCTTACTACTCATCTTTGCATTTTACTTACTTCTAGTGAGACATTTTTTGTTAACTTTCGAAGCATGTATACTGTTTTTGAAAGTTTTGATAATATAAATTAAATATGTTCCTTCCAGGTCAATTTAGGATCCACATACACTCCAAGAAATTTTACTTTATTAGGATTGATTATTGGGGTATCGGTTCTTAGTGAAAAGATAGCTGCATTTGTTTTTGTTTCCCCTCTTGCGCATTAAATTGAGTATCTTCCATTTTTAGCAATAGTTCATCTATATTTTTAGATTTGTTTAAAGTTGTCGTATCATCTGCAAATAATATGAACTTTGATTGATTATCACACATGACAATATAAGAAATAACAAATTTCCCAATGATGACCTCTGCGGGACACCACATGTCATATCTTCCAAAGAAGATTTTCCATTCTTGAACTTTGTTAAATGACTTCTTTCTGTCAAGAAGGATTGCAATAACGAACAACTTATTTTATTAACACCATATTTCTTTAATTTGTTCATTATAATGGAGTGCGATACGCAATCAAATGCCTTCAATAATTTGCAGAAGATTGCACCTATATATTGGTTATTTTCGTGTTCATAAATTGCTTATATTGTCGAAAGCTCTTTTCGAAAACCATTTTGGCACTTATTAAAAATACAATTTTCTTCAAAATATTATAAATAACCATACATTCCATAATAACTTTAATTTTTATTACATTTAATTATTAAGTTATATTTTATTTCAATTACGATTAAATATAAATTCTAATATTAAATATCGGATTATTGAGGCTGGTACTTGGCGAAACTTCAGAATGCAACAAAAACACGACTGTTTAGAGAGTATATATACTCTTATTGTCCATATTTCCATTCCATACATTAAAATTAACTTGACACACACACTCTTTTCTTTCTTGCCTTTTATTGTACCAATTTAACATGTTCTTTTAAAATAAATTCTAAATACTTGAACGCTTTAACTCTCCCAAATACCTTATCCATCCATTCTAATTCTTCTAATCTTCTCTCTTTTCCTGTATTCCTAAACTTCATCTTCTTAGTCTCTCCAACATTTATACCTAGATCTCTCTTATCAATCTATCTTTTCATTTTTTTCCTTAATCTTTCGCCATTAATACCATATCATCTGCATATGCCAGCATTCTAAGTACTTCTTCTTATTCACTAATGTACAAATTAAATAGAAAATGGACTAACGGTAACCCTGTCTCATACTTATCCATGTCCTAAAATTATTTGATACATACACAATTCGACTTTAGCAACAATTTACGTTTCTCACACACTTATCTTATCCAATCTACTATTCCATCGTTCACTCCTTTCCTTCTCAGATATTCTACCAAACTCTCTCTAGGTACTGTATCGCACTATGCTTTTAAGTAAAAATACACTGCATGCACACACCCACAGAGTAAAGATCTGGTGTCTTGCCCCTTCCTCTTCCAAACTGGTTTTCTACCACGGGCAACGCAATCTTATAACTAATACTCACTATCGTCATTCCTCTATATTTGTCTACATCAGCAATATTTCCTCCTTTGTGTACCGGGCAAATAATTTTTACTCTACATGATACCAGTGTTTTAGATTCCTCTCTCCACATAAGATTAAGCAGCTGCCTAAAAGTTTTGTTCCTTCTCCTTCCTACCTTCATCCACAATTGAGCATTTAGTCCGTCCATGCCTACTACCTTTCCTTGTTTCACTTCACCACAGCTTCTTCTACCGCTTCCTCCATGACATCTTCGATCACTTTCCTTGGAAATCCGTTTTCTTATCCTGCATGGAAGTCTATTATTTTATAATTGATACTGGTAGAGCTACACTCTTGATGGAACAAGATATGTAAATTCAATGGGGTAAAACACTTGTTAAGTTCCATAATATTTTTATTTTCATTTGCCTGACACTGTTGAAAATGATCAGGAATGATCGAAACACGTGTCAGGCAACTAAAAATAAAAATATTATGGAACTTAACAAGTGTTTTCCCCATTGAATGTCTATTATTTTGTCTATATTTTTTATCCATTCTTGTAATAATTTGTTTATTTCTTTCCCCCTTTTTAGAACATCCCAAAGTTTTGCTTCACTTTTACATATTCTTAATTCTTTGTTTATTCTTGTCAGAACCTGAATATGTTTTCTTTCACATACTAATATACTTATTTCTAGCTGCCATCCCATGCTTCTCTGCCCATCCGCTCTGCATGGATTTCCTTATTGTCTTTCTCACATCTCTCTTTGCATTTCAACATTCTTTATCAAACCAAGAATATATTCTCCCATATTTTGCCTTTACTCTCTCCCGCGTCCCACTAAGGCATCCTCCGACTCATATATTTATTTAACTTCATCCCACTGAGTCTTCTCTAACTTGTTTTTCATATCCCTAACGACACCACTCTTATTTCTCACATACTTGCTTTTGCTTCGCTTCCTTATTTTTGCTAATCTATATATCATTTTTTAATGGTAAATGATCATATCCCAATACTTCTTTCACATTCATTCTTTTCACTTCTTTCCTTAAAATGCACCTCATGACTATGTAATTAATCGCTTACGATCCCTGTGGCCCAATGTATATTTTCTTACCTTCCCAACCCTCTTCTGTGCATCCATTTAATATCTCCTATCTCTCTTCCATCACGCACTCCTTCACTTTCCTACCCTCTTTATTCATCCACATATCTTGAGATCTTCTTTCAATCCTTGTACTGATATCGCCATTGACCATTCATTAAGTATAATGGAATATACGCATATTGATTTGGGTGAAAAGGTTTTAATTATAGAACCCAGTTCCTAAAAAAGCAACTACAAAGCTCTCCAATATTTTCAAGAAAATAAAAGTGAATCTGGTCAGGGTATAAATATTCTGGACTACAGAGTAATATAAAACAAATGAGTAGGATTGAATAGACACCAACTGTTCATGACGAACTCATTGAGTATGGAAGCTTCTATTTCGTTATACATATTTAATCACAAATTAAACACAATAATTACTTTGTTTTGTATAACAGTTATTTATTTATGTGGTGACCAATGGTTTCAATACATTCACGTATCATTAATAACAACTAAGTAATTATTATGTTTAATTTGTGTTCATGACGACTTAAAATGAAAGAGTGATTTAATAAATAAATGTTCTATGCTGCCTGTTGCCTGTTTGCCTGTTCTATAAGTTGAGTGCCAGTCTTCTTTTGAAAGAAAATGAATCTTGACACGTTCCTCATTCAGGACTTTATACCAAGTGTACAACGTGCAAAACAACAGTCAATGGAAAGAATAAGTTAGCATTTTGCGCCATGAATATGGATATCTTAAAACAACGAAGCTTGGTAGTTCATGTGAAAATCAAGAATGCCACAGGAAGTGCATTCCTATATTAATGTGCTAAAAATCTATCGCCTTCTGCTCCAATACCCCAACAAATTCAATAATGTACAAGAGCAGGTTACGTTACGCCACAGAAACAGTACCTTTTGCGAACCACTAGAAGATATCGAATATCAGACAAAGAAAGAATAGTGAATCAGTAAAAGCCAACAATATGGGCGGCCAAAATTCCTGATAAACATTACGTCTGAACAAGCTAATTGAAATAGATTGGAAAAAAGTGCCAGGTTCTGCCGCTGCCAAAGGGTTTGCTGCAAACCTATGGTACATATTTGTCATACTATGATGACGTCCTATCTATTAACTATGTCAATAGTGCACCCGGAATACTATCGAAATCGTTAACCATGAGGAACTCCAAGAGAATTCTAGCTCATTTAAATTATGGGGCCCGCCAACGACAGAGATTCAATGCACAGTAACTTTAAACATCCCTATAGGTACTCGTTCATATCGACGGTCCGCCGTTTCTTTAAGCCGAACTACAAGAAGCCATAATAGAAAAGTAGAGGAACCAGGCTGTATTTGAATTTTAATAATTTAAATGCAGGCACAGTTCCCGACGTTTATCCATACAACTTATCTGCTATCGATTTATGCACTAGATACTGGCAGATTCATGTAAGAACCCAAGATGAAGAGAAAACGACATTTATCATTAAATTCATAATTTTAGGTGTTCAATTCAAACGATTACAGTTTGGTATGAGGATCGCGTTTTATACATTTCAAAAGATAATGGATAGGTTCAGGAGGAGACTACCCGATGCAAATCTGGATGTCTTAATAACTGTATCGAACTGCATCGAGCAACACCTAAGTGACTTCACCAGCGTGATCGCGGAATTAAACAAATACAACCACCGCTAAGCAACCTAATCAGGAAGAATGTCCCTTGATAATGAACAGAGGAAGAAAACGCATCATTCGAGTTTATCATGACAAATGCTAGTGCTTATTTAGTCGTGGAGGGTGTAGACGGATACGATGTGGAATACGTTAGCCGGTTGATAACTCCTGCGGGGAAAACTGTCACCATTGAATAGAAGATGGTTTGTAAATCTCTGTTGCCACTGATCATCAACCCCTATTTTAGCTAATAAGAGTACAGTCGCCGGTATGAATATGGACGCGATAAGCAATGCAATTGCAGTCCTACAACCTCCAGATTGGTATCTACCACTCCTAAGTACTCACCCCATATGTTGGACTTGATGCAGGCCTCGAGCTCATAAAACCATTGGGTAGAAGAGGAAGATTAAAGAAAAACTCAAATTAACCAATCATTGCATGAATCGTCGGGACAACTTCACATTCAGAGGACTATAACATCCATTATCGACGCTCGCGCTTATAAATTACGTATCCCACCAGTTTAACACTGCCTAACATTATATCTTTTCTTACACTGAGAAATGTTTTGAATTACACAAAATGCATACGAAACTTTTTAAACAGTTATATTAATATGCCTTTAAACAAATAACGTATCTACATCATATCCAACCACATTTTTTTATTTTCTCTAAGACTAGTTTCGACTGTTGGCGATTCATAAGTAGATATGTTTATATTATGATACTTACCTTTTCTGTTTTAGTTTCTAAATACATCAATCAAACAGAAATAGAGAAGTTTGACGAATCTATAAATCTTACTGACGATTTTAAACAACATACCAAAAGTTCACTTTATTATAATTTGCCCGCTGTATTTGACCATCGTTGGGAAGGTAACTACCTAAATATTATTATTATTTCAGTTTTAATAACCGAACCGTTCTTTTATTACAGCTTTTAAAATAAGTAAGTATTTACAAATTCGTATTCGCTTTTCAGGTTAAAGCACGTTTTCAAAAATCGTCAAAGGACAAAATATTCTTAGAATGGTAGACCATGTATACCGTTATATATGTAACACTTCTTCGACACGTGTTGCAGTTAAACCTAATTTTTTCCAATTATAATTTAAAACTTGTGACTTTCTCAGAATATATAAAAATTAATAGGCTTTTTAAAAAGATTCGATTGTTTAAAACTGTATACAGGGTTATTCACGCTATACGGCACGGAATATTGTGGCCAAAATACGTGACTTTCAAAAAGTTTTACTTTGGGGATATATGGGGGTCTATTAGGGCTACTTTTTAAAATTACTTTCATAATATACAGGGTGTCCCAAAAACCCTAAAAGTATCAAAGTTGTGTTTTTTTTAATAAAGCACCCTGTATTTTATTGCATCTTTGGATCCTTCGATCAAAATAAGTGTGTGTTTTAATAAGGTTTTTTTTACTTAAACCTTAAGGTTTTTGAAATAATTTGAATTTTGTAAAAATTTAACCTAATTTTCATGTTTCAAATACTTAAAAAGTAATTAAGTTATGAATACCAAATTTATACTGAAATGTAACAATAGATCATATTTTATTTTCCAAATATAATAAATTTGACATATTATACCGGGTGTAAAAAAATGGAATTAAACAAATGAGAACTTTAAATGGCTATAACTTTATTTATTTAAATGGAACGCTATATTTATTAATTTATCAGCAAATGCACGTTTTAAGTCTTCTCGTTTTTATAGAAAACGCCAAAATATTGTTTATTGCACCGTTTTAGTACTTTTTAAGTAAAAATTTTAATGTATCTAGTTTTCTATGGTATTTAAAAACGTCAGATAATATACTTATTTTGATCGAAGGATCCAAAAATGCAATAAAATACAGGGTGTTTCATTAAAAAAAACACAACTTTGATAATTTTAGGGTTTTTGGGACACCCTGTATATTATGAAAGTAATTTTAAAAAGTAGCCCTAATAGACCCCCATATATCCCCAAAGTGAATCTTTTTAAAAGTCACGTATTTTGGCCACAATATTCCGTGCCGTATAGCGTGAATAACCCTGTATAATTAAATATTTTTTAGACACTAATGATCCCATTAAATTTGAAGAGGAAGTTTATGTCATACATCTGTCAGTATTGCTATTTAGTAACGTGCCTTGGGTAACCATAAAACTTAATACAGAATATGAATCCTATAAAGTTTATGTTAATCAGTCGACAACTGAAATTGAGTTTTCTACTAATAATGATTCAATCGGGCCATTACCAGAGAAAGCGGATAATACATCAAATGTGAGTATAATAAAGATATAATTTAGAATATATCTTTTAGCTATAAAAAATAAAAACATTATTCAATGCATCAGTTCTTATTTTAGCGATATGATTCAATAAGTTAGGATATAGTTATTTGTATACCAAGGCCGCGAAATATAACTTTAGTGGCCCGAGAGGAAAATTATAGCCGAGGCCCCTTGCGGCCGAGGCAATATAACCTCGAGGACACTAAAGTATTTCGCGGTCAAGGGGTACACAAAGCTTTTTGTGCAACTGGTACAATTAATAATAAAAATATAACAAGAGTTGTAGATAAGTAATGAAAAATTGTTGTCAAAACTTTTTATGTGACTATTAGAAAACATATATTTTAACAAATAAATATTACTTAGGGTTAACATTTATGGTTATAGTACAATTTGAATTACTTGCTTCCGTTACAAATTGAGTTATTTGTTCTGCAGTTAATATATTAGATTTTTTGACTCGATACCCGACAGATTTCTTTTTTAATAAGGGCACTAACTTCGAAATATCAATTCCATCTTGTATGTTAATTGTACATTTAAGCATGGAATACTCCACAAACTTGAAGATTTTAAAACTTTTGATTTGTCTTCCAAGTATGCCATCAAAACATTTTCCGATAATTTCGTTACCTTTCTTCCATGACACCACGCTTTAAATTCGTCATATGCCTTTTCATATTGCCGTTTAGAATTTTGAGGTATTAAATTTTCTGTTGCAGCATCCGCTATTAATTTGATTTCTGGTGGAGTACAACTAATAGTATAATTACTATCGGAATCGGACATTTTCTTAAACTGAAAATGAAGTGACAGTAAATAATAAACTAGTGTTGGCATGGCGACGCGGACTTTTTGCGTACTTTGGCGTACTGGTCGCTAGGCGGCGCGTCCGCGAAGTAACTCGGCCCGCGAAATTTCATTTTGCAGGCGTTCAGGAGTTCGCGATGGAACATCTTCGCGTACAGTTGCACAAAAAATAATTTTACGTCGTAAGAGTTTTTGTTTATTCTAGAGTACCTCAGGCATTGCGGACCATTTTTTTTAGAAACTCGTATATTACAGTTTTATTATATCTGTTATAATAACCGAGATATATTGATTTGAAAAAATTGATACTTTTTACTTTTTTCAAAATATCTAGTTACCCTTGACTTTTTTGAAAACTTTGAAAGTGGAATTTTATTCGTCTCGTAAATCTACACTTCCTTCCCCATTTAACCGTTTCTCTATCTCTTATAGTTTCCGAGATCCCCATAGAAAACATCGAAAAAAAACTCACCCTGTATAAGAAATTTTAATATTACAAAATATGCCCAAATAGCATCAATATTACGACACAAATAACATCTATCTAAAATTGAATTTTTGGCGTTTTTTGACTATTTTCGTGTCAATTGAAATAAATTATATAATAAACCCCACAGAAAAAAGTTTAAAACGGATAGATAGGGAGATCTAGGTGGCCCTGGATTGGTCCATTTCATCCCCACCCATGAGTCATTTAAATAATTTCGTACATGTTATGAGGTGGAGCTCCGTCATGTTGGAACCATTTCAATCTTGCCCGTAATGATCAATTTAAATCACCGAGTATATCTTCAAATATTTCCTGAAGAAGACCGATAATTCTTTATCCAAACTCACCATACATTAAACCCAAATTTAATGTTTGGTTTTCTTTGTGAAACTTCTCCTGGATTCTCTTGATTCCATATATGTTCATTGTGGCGATAAAAAATACGCCAATTAGTGAATTGCGTTTCTTCTGTTCATTATATTTTATAGGGAACGTATTATTTTGTATCTCTGTAAAACTAATAATTACAATATTTACTTCAATTGTTTTACTTTTGTCTTTTTCATGGCTTACTATTTTTTTATTTATAATAAAACTTAAAATGATTATAATTTAACTTATTTTTAGAAAAAACTACGTCATATGTTATATTGGATTAAAGAGAAAAAATAATCTATCGAATGAGGCCATAGCCAACTATGGTTTCCATTAAAAAAATGTAAATGCCTCATATCTCGGAAAATAAATGTTTTCTGAATTTATTTCATTAATCTGCATAAAATTATCTACAACTTTGTTTTCTGCCGTTTTTTTTTCTGTCTGTCATAATAACCGATTTGAAAAAATTAACACTTTTTACTTTTTTCACAATAACTTACTTTACTTTTTTGAAAACTTTGAAAGTGGAATTTTATTCGTCTCGTAAATCTACACTGTTTTCCCATTTAATTGATTTTTTATGTCTTATAGTTTCCAAGATCCCCATAGAGAACATTTAAAAAAATCTTGAATATATAATATATACAGCGTTATTCACGCTATACGGCACGGAATATTGTGGCCAAAATACGTAACTTTCAAAAAGTTTCAGTTTGGAGGTATATGGGGGTCTATTAGGACTACTTTTTAAAATTGCTTTCATAATATACATGGTGTCCCAAAAACCCTAAAAGTATGAAAGTTGTTTTTTTTTAATGAAACCCTGTATTTTATTGCATTTTTGAATCCTTCGATAAAAATAAGTGTGTGTTTTAATAAGGTTTTTATTACACAAACCTTAAGGTTTTTGAAATAATTTGAATTTTGTAAAAATTTAACCTTATTTGTTTTGTTTCAAATACTTACAAAATAATTAAGTTATGCATACCAAATTTACACTGAAATGTAACAATAGATCATATTTTATTTTCCAAATATAATAAAGTTGACATCTGATGCCGGTTGTAAAAAAAATGGAATTAAACAAATGAGAACTTTAAATAACTATAACTTCATTTATTTAAATGGAATGCTATATTTATTAATTTATCAGCGAATGCACGTTGTAATTACTTATCTAATGGTATTTATATCTTAAGTGTTAAGTCTTCTCATTTTTACAGAAAACGCCAAAATATTGTTTATTGCACCGTTTTAGTACTTTTTAAGTTTAATGTAACTAGTTTTCTATGGTATTTAAAATCGTCAGATAATTAATTTAGTCTGTCACTTTAGTTTAAATTTAATCGTTAGTAATCGTTATTGTTTGAACATCGCTGTATCGTTTCTTTATTTACATTATTACTTAGAATGTAGTTTCACTTGCATTTGTCATTGGTGTTTAATTGCATAGCCTACTAATTTCAAATTAAAGATTAATTTATGTTTTTATTAAAACTTTGCGAATTGGGGGTTTCTGTTTACACCAAAAAAATTGTCTTAAAAAAGTGTCTCAATAATGTAAAGGTTTAATAGAGATCGCGTTATGCGTTATCGAGTTATTAAGGAAAATTAAAATTGGCAAATTTCGGTTTTTTCAAAATATCTTAAAATTGAAAAGAGTTATGGTAAATTTGAAATAGGATTTGTTATGAGCACTGTTTTCTGCAAAACATTCACCATTTAACCGTTGCTCTATCTCTTCTAATAATCTAATGGTGAGCATCGAAATTGGGACACAGTGTATATATATATATATATATAAAGTTCTGCTAGGTCCAAAACTTAAAATACAATCAGATATCAATTTTTGTAAGCCGTATAGGAGTAATGTCAAAATTTATGAATTCTTCTCAAGTACCTTTATTTGTGACAATATCGAAAATTATAATTCTGAAAAGTTGTTCGGAATGAAAAACTATGTTTTAATATGCAATTTTATCCAATTACATGGAAAAAAGCTTGCTTTCTTGCTTTCTTTTTTTTATCGACAATAACAATGCAAATGTAACTGTAGTTACGTAAAATCTAGGATGCAAATGATTTCTTGATAGCAAGAATTGTTTGACAGTGAACGTCAAATAAAATTTGTTAACATGCCGGTAATGTTGAGTGTGGAGGAAAAAGTAAAAAGTAGCAATTGTTTTACTCGTTGGTGAAAATTATAAAACTTATCGCGAAGCAGCTGAAATTTTTAATAACAGACATCCAGGGAAAAATATATACATATATAGTTTTTAATTTGTTTTGACGTCTGAAAATACGGCGGCTAGAAAGTTAGTTCTCGTTTCCCTTTAGAAAAAGCATGGAAGCTTCAATCGATGAAACTAAAGATGCAATTGTCATTTGCTAAGCATACGGCTTTTGCTAACTGATTTTCCTTGGTCTTCTAGTTTTTCTAACCAGCTTAGCCATTAACGAGGTGAGCTCAGAAATAACTAGATATGCATTCAAACATTACGTTGTGGCTTGTGCATAGTTTTCCTTGGGAAATTTCGTCGGTTATTCTTTTTGTTGAAAAAAAAACAATATTATATTATATCTACATATTTTAAGGTGAGTTAATCTAAATATATTGTGTGTATATATAGTTTTTTATTTTTTCAGAAATCGTTCGGTAAATGGCATCATTATACAATTTATGCAACTGACAATGCTGCATATAAATTGAAAAAACTAACCAAAGATTGGAATGGATACCAAAATTCTAAAATACCATTTTCAATTTCTAGACTAGAAGTAACAGGACCTAATTTAATAAAAGTTTTTTGGAAATTGCATGATTGTAAGTTATATTTTTATATCCAATATTTATGAAAATTAAACGTAATTTATATACAGTGGTTTAAATTATATATATACAGGGTGGGCCACGAATAAGGACAATTAAAAGTTTACGGGGTTCCTGTAACAGGAAAAATCTGAAAAAATTCAACATTGTACGGTTGATTGCGATCTCCTCATGGAAAATATTTTTGACTTTCTATCACTTCCGATTGCACCGGAAATGGCTACCAACTTTGTTATTTTAAATGGAACATACTGTATATTATTTTATTTTTAAATTCCTTTTTCGATTGCCTACCTCTCCATATGGGTTTATGTCCACTTAACTTTTACAGTTTTTGATTTAAAAATTTATTTGTCAAATATTGACCTCAAATAGGCGTTTAGAAAAATGCCTATAACTTCTAGTAGGTACAAGATAGACACACGAACGGCATCTTGTATTGTACCTAATGGATTCCTCTACAAAGGAAAAAAATTGACATGTGTCAATTTTGACAGTTGGTATTTCAAAAATATCAATATTTCTGCGCCTACTTAAAAACATCATATTTCAATTTTTTCAAATGGGATGACCAATATTTTATCTTATAGGGTGATTCGCAAGACAATTTGCTACAAAAAAAGTATTATACATCACTATATCTAGAGCCAGTAGTTTTTAAGTTATTTCGAAATTTACTTCCTCTCACATTTCAATAATTCCTCTTATATTCACACAGGCACTATAGTAGCCTTCTGTCAATATTTATTGAAAAAATTCATCCGAATATTATTAAAATGAATAGTTATCTCCAGTTACAACTTACAAATAAAACTGAAGCAAGAAGACTGGAATAAAATAATTTTTAAATAAGTAATTAAATGCAGGAACTGAAAAAAGTTGTCAGAAAAAAAATTATAACAATTGTTCAAAATGATAACCATTAACATGTAAACACTGTGCAGCACGTGTTGCGTCACCTTCTTATGTTGCTCGCCTAATTTTTTCTGAATTAAGATTCTGCGAATGCAGCTCGCACCCTTTCTTCCAATTTTTCTCGGGTATTGTCGGCATTTGCATAAACTTTATTTTTTATACGACCTCAAAGATATATGTGGATTTTCAATTGACACACACATGTGATTGGTTTTTCTATTGAAAATACCTTCATGAGAGAAACTTGATTTGTTCGTCCAAATTATATTAATTTTAAGCAACAACAACTCACAAAAATCAATCCTCTTCTCTGCATCTTGAGAAAATAATTTATATTTATAATTATGCATCTGATACATTTTCCAAATTCTTTGGAGTGGGGTTCTACTTACTCTCAAATCCTCCTAGCAACCTGATAAGCGTTGATCTGCTTGAAAATAAGTCAAAATATTTACTTGAATTTCCTCATTCTCGGTCATTAGCTTTGGTTGATTTTTTTCTGCGTTTTGTTTTCCAAATAGTAGAAAATTTGACTCCAGTCTTCGAAACTTTTTTCTATCCATCGGCGGTAAGTGTGGATAAGTTTCGTTGAAAGTTTTGCAAGTTCTCTCAACAATTCTGTTGCACTGGCCATAAATGACAAATAAATTCATAATTTCTTTATTGGTATAGGTACTCATTTTATTATTACTCGAAAGAAGCGTACACAAATATTAATACGTTGGATTCAACAAATATTGACAAAGCCTACTATAGTGCCCGTGTAAATAGAACAGGAATCATTCAAATAAAAATTCTTAAAGAAAACTAATTTCGAAATAACTCAAAAACTACTGGCTCTAGATATAGGGATGTATAATACTTTTTTGTAGCAAAAGGTCTTGCGAATAACACTATGAGATAAAATATTGGTCATTCCATTTGAAAAAATTGAAATATGATGTTTTTAAGTTAGGCGCTGAAATATTGATATTTTTGAAATACCAACTGTCAAAATTAACACATGTCAATTTTGTTCCTTTGTAGAGGAATCCATTAGGTACAAAACAAGATGCGGCTCGTGTATCTATCTTGTACCTACTAGAAGTTATAGGCATTTTTCTAAACGCCTATTTGAGGTCAATATTTGCCAAATAAATTTTTAAATCAAAAACTGTAAAAGTTAAGTTGACATAAACCCATATGGAGAGGTAGGCAACCAAACAAGGAATTTAAAAATAAAATAATATACAGTATGTTTCATTTAAAATAACAAAGTTGGTAGTCATTTCCGGTACAACCGGAAGTGATAGAAAGTCAAAAATATTTTCCATGAGGAGATCGCAATCAACCATACAATGTTGAATTTTTTCAGATTTTTCCTCTTGCAGGAACCCCGTAAACTTTTAATGGTCGTTATTCGTGGCCCACCCTGTATATATATATACAGGGTGAGTTTTTTTCGATGTTCTCTATGGGCATCTCGGAAACTATAAGAGATAGAGAAACAGTTAAATAAGGAAAGAAGTGTGCATTTACGAGACGAATAAAATTCCACTGTCAAAGTTTTCAAAAAAGTCAAGGGTAACTAGATATTTTGAAAAACGTAAAAAGTGTCAATTTTTTCAAATCAATATATCTCGGTTATTATAACAGATAGAAAAAAACTGTAAAGAACAAAGTTTTAGATAATTTTATGCAGATTAATAAAAAATAATCAGAAAATTTTTATCGCCATTATTTTCCGAGATATGACGCAAACTTACATGTTTTTAAATGGAAACAATAGTTCGCTATAGCCTCATTCAAAAGGTAATTTTTTCTCTTTAATCCAATATGGCATACGACATAGTTATTTCTAAAAATAAGTGAGTTATAGTCATTTTAAATTTTATTATAAATGAAAAAAAATGTTTACAGAGATAAATTAAAATAAAACAACAACATAAAGTAATTCTGTAATTATCAATATATCGATGGGAGAGACATTTTAATATTAAAAAAATATGGTCAAAGAGTCCACTATTAATATTATTATGGCATACACTATATCTTTTTAAAGTTGAATTTATGGCTTTTTTGGCTATTCTCATGTAAATTGAATTAAATGTCTTAATAACAGCTAGTTTATGATCCTCCACAGATTGATATGATTTTTCATATACTTTGTTTTTTACATAACCCCACAGAACAAATCTAAAACCCGCAGATCGGGAGATCTAGGTGGCCCTGGGACTGGTTTATTACTTCCCGCGTATGAATTAGGAAAAGCATCATTTAAATAATTTGTATAGCCAACATGTTATGAGGTGGAGCACCGTCATATTGGAACCATTTCAATCTTGCTTGTAATGATAAATTTAAACAATTGAGCGTATCTTCAAATGTTTTCTGAAGAAAATGAAAGTAATCATTTTCACTCAGTGAGCTTTCAAAAATATATGGGCCGAGAATTATTAATCCAAACACACCGTGGATTAAACCCAAATTTAATTTATAGTTTTCTCTGTGAAACTTCTCGTGGATTCTCTTGAGTTCATCTATGTTCATTGTGGCGATTTAAAATACCACAATTAGTGATTCGCGATTCACCTGTTCATAATATTTTTGTAAGAAACGTATTATCCTCTGGACAAATGTGTTTATACCACATATAGAAGGCCATTTGATAATTACAAAATTATTATTCTTATGCTGGTTTTTCATTTTTGTTTAACTTTGTAAAACTAATCATTACAATAATGCTATTGTTATAAACAACTGCAATTGTTTTACTCCATCTTTTTCATGGCTACCCATTTTTTATTTATAATAAAACTTAAAATGACTATAACTCACTTATTTTTAGAAATATCTACGTCGTATGTCATATTGGATTAAAGAGAAAAAATTTACCTTTTGAATGAAGCTATAGCCAACTATGGTTTCCATTTTAAAAAATGTAAGTTTGCGTCATATCTCGGAAAATAATGGCGATAAAAATTTTCTGATCATTTTTTATGAATTTACATAAAATTATCTAAAACTTTGTCCTTTACAGTTTTTTTCTATCTGTTATAAGAACCGAGATATATTGATTTGAAAAAATTGACACTTTTTACTTTTTTCAAAATATCTAGTTACCCTTGACTTTTTTGAAAACTTTGAAAGTGAAATTTTATTCGTCTCGTAAATCTACACTTCTTTCCCCATTTAACCGTTTCTCTATCTCTTATAGTTTCCGAGATTCCCATATAGAACATCTAAAAAACTCACCCTGTGTATACACAGGGTCCTGCAACAGTGCGTCAAGCTTTCCTAGCGCCTTTCTCGTAAGAGATAGAAAAAAATGTTTCGTATAAAAATTTATTGAATTAAAAATCACTATGCCGTAAAATTATTTTAAAATATACAGGGTGTCCCTATTTTGCGGTATAACAAAAGCAAACATTTTTTTTAATGGAACACCCTGTATATTTTTTCATTTTCTAAATTGGATAATATTTTGTAACTTGAACCTTTTTTTGGTTTTTAATTTTGATATGGCATTTCCGAGTTATTGACGTTTTTCTGAAAAAAATGTAAAAAGTGGAGGTTCACAAAAAAAAAATTCTGATGTTCTATTTAAAATTTAAGATATTTTCTTTTTCCAATGGTTGGTTATAAGTACTGCTTATGTACCAGTGTTAAAATTTTTCACTTTTGAGGAACCCTGCCTTTGTATCAAACACGCCATTTTCTAAATTTTCAAATTGTCGTAACTTTTTTTTTTTAAATGGAATCGTATATTTTTTTTAATTTCATATTATTCTGCATCTAATTTCCTACAAAAAATATTAAGCATACCATTTACCTAAAAGTGATATTTTTCAAGCTGCAGGCTGCTGGAAATTGTTTATTGGTGGCTAGAAATTACACCACACGTTATCCCGGCAGAAGACATCCGGAGGAGAAATGTTTTAGGAACTTACTCAATAGATTTATTGACATGGGAAGTGTGAATTACAAAAAAAAAAAACAAGAAAGAAAAATGCCTATCATCAACGAGAAAAACCAAATTTCAGTGCTATTAACAGCAACTGAGCATCCCAACGTGAAAAAAAAGACATTGGTGAAGGAACTGGCATAAGCGAGAGGTCAGTACAAAGCATTCTGAAGAAAAATCGATATCATGCATATCGTATTCAGCTACATCAAGAACTGAGTAATACTGATCTGGGGAAGACAAAAAATACAGGAGGATCTTGCGTTTTTCCAATATATTTTATTCACGGATGAGGCGACATCCCATAACAACGGATCTGTCAATAGGCACAATTTTCACTATTATACAACTGATAATCCGCATTTTATGAGACAAGTTGATCATCAGTATCGACGGTCTTTGAATGTCTGGGGCGGAATTTTTGGAAACCCTACTACATGGTTTCCAAAAATTCCACATTTTTTCGAGGGCCATCTCAATAGGCCTATGTATTTGCACTTCTTGCAAATTGAATTACCCGGAACGTTAGCTAATATGCTCTAACTAACAAGAAATATGGTGTGGTTTTAACAAGACAGAGCACCTGCTAAGTGGATTGGTAGGAATGGACCCACCAAATGGCCTGCTAGATCTCCGAATCTAACAAAACCTCACGTTTTCTTGTGGGGATACTCAAAAGAGATTTTTTTATAAGGAACCACCAACAGCACCAATGAATATGCACCAACGAATTGTGGAAAGGTCTTTGCAGCGGCGAATTAATTTGTGCCTAAATGAAAATGGAAGACATTTTGAACATTTACTGTAGTATCGTCTCTCTTTTGTATTAGTATTATTTTTCACGGCTTTGGAATAAAATAATGAATCGTATTATCTGTTTCTATTTATCGCATATTGACTCTTACTTACATTTTGTTAGTTAGTTTGCCTCAGAATGAGCAACTCCGTGCATAGAAGTATGTATAATTAAATGGTTATTCTTGTGAAAACTATTAAATATCTCAACAACTATGGGGTTTAGACAATTTATTATTTGCAAAGTTTGGCATTTCTTTCTAATCTAATCGAATAATAAGAAAAATAATTGTTTTCGCCTATTTGGGTAGCGCTGAGCATACATTCTTTAGGCTTGCAACCAATTAATTCCACTTTCTCCAGTAGCATATATCACATCAATTAATTATTTTTAAAAATTGCATTGTTATAATCGTAACATACAATGCAACTATATATACCAAACTTATTGTAAATACAAATTCGTATTCAAGGACCGTTTGAAATATAAATGTTTTTATATCTTGAAAAATATCACTTTTAGGTATAGGGTATGCTTAATATTTTTTGTAGGAAATTAGATGCAGAATAATATGAAATTAAAAAAATATATGATTCCATTTAAAAAAAAGAGTTACGACAATTTGAAATTTTAGAGAATGGCGTGTCTGATACAAAGGCAGGGTTCCTCAAAAGTTAAAATTTTTAACACTGGTACATAAACAGTACTTATGACCAACCATAGGAAAAAGAAAATTTCTTAAATTTTAAATACAACATCAGAATAATTTTTTTGTGAACCTCCGCTTTTTACATTTTTTTCAGAAAAACGTCAATAACTCGGAAATGCCTTATCGAAATTAAAAACCAAAAAAAGGTTTAAGTTATAAAATACTATCCAAATTATAAAATGAAAAAATATACAGGGTGTTCTATTTAAAAAAATGTTTGCTTTTGTTATACCGCAAAAATGGGACACCCTGTATATTTTAAAATAATTTTACGGCATAGAGATTTTTAATTCAATAAATTTTTATATGAAACATTTTTTTCTATCTCTTACGAGAAAGGCGCTAGGAAAGCTTGACGCACTGTTGCAGGACCCTGTATATATACACGTTTTCCCCTGAAATTTTGAATATGAGTAATGTAATTTGTATTATATCTCGATTATTATTATTGGTTGCTATGGTTGTTGCTGCAATGTGCATGTCAATTTGACATTTTGAAGCTATAATGTTAACAGGAATTTTATGTTCATCTGGGGTATTGTTTGGCTCAACAAGGAGATGTTTTCGAACATTTAATAAGATGAACATTGCAGTTACTTGTTATTCGTTACGCCAGCATTGTGTCCGTAAAAATAGTAATATTAAAATAACGTGTAAATATGTTTCATTATGATTCCCTATTTTATTACAAATTAGAAATTACTGATTATTTCCCGTTGGTCAGTCCATTAAAATATGTAACGAGCGTGGTAACTCAGTAACGAGTAATGCATTGAAATGCCCGTATTCAAAATTTCAGGGGACAACGTGTATATATATATATATACATTTCAGTTTTTTTTTTTTAATTAATTGGTCCTCTAATTATAAACTTTCTTTTTGGGACACCCTGTGTTTAAATATAAGTGTGAATATTTTATAATGGATTATGATATGTAAAATCAATATACAATCAATTAACAGTTAATTTTCAGATAAATTCTTAAATATACCTACGACCAATGCAACAATAGACCTATTTAATCATGGAATACGGATTCACAAAAAGCAAACAGCATGCATTGCCTTTTACCTATTCACGGCAAAATCATGTAAAGTTAAAGTTCAGTTACGTTTAAACTCAACAGGGGAAATCTTAGTCTCACAGGTTTTTTATATTTTTAACCAATATATTAGCGCAATTTACAAACATAATATTTTGCTTTTAAAGGAATATTCAACATCTGAAAAATGGGCCGAAATTAAAATAATACACGACTTTTTGGACATAAGCACTTACTACATAAAATTATCCATTACCAAACCAAATGAATGTTTCGCAGCGCTAGATGATATCCGCCACTGTGAAAGAAATGGTAACTTTTTAAATAAATAAATCTAAAACATCAGAAATGTTTTAGATTTAATTTAATTTGTACTATAATTTTAGAAGTAAGGATACTTGAACAACAGCATTTAAATGCTACTGTAGGTTGCACAAGTTTTTTGGATCAAGAAGCTGTTGTATATTATAAAGTACCCAGTAATACTAGTAAACCTATTGAGAATTTACATAATATAGGAGGTGCAAACAATATTTCCTGCGAATACCTTAAACAAGATAAGTATTGCAATAAAAATGTAATATGCAATGAAGGAGAATGCCGCTGTGCAGCAGAATACACAGGAAAATATTGCCAAAATTGTAAGTAAACATAATAAAAAATGTCTTATTTATAACTATATTATTTAAATTTATTACTGTTAACTATGACTTCATAAGATTGTTTCTAAAAATGAGCTAACCGATATCACCCTTATTACAGGTAATGTTGCTTTTAAGTTAATTGAATGCTTTACTTTTAAATAGTTGATTCTACTAGTTGTATCCATTCTTATATGTCCTATGTAACTCCTTTAGATTACCATTTGTTAAAACTTAGACATAGACTCCGGTGTGTAGTGATCGATCTAGGTTTTTTTGTCAACTCTCAGAAAACGCAGAACCCAACACGCTCAAAGCCACAAAGCAAAGCAAATTAATGAATGATATAACCAACGCCTTCCAATATGATGCCTCTGGCATTGGCTAGCTCACTCAATTTCATTTTGAGATTATTCAATACGATTTACTGATTGTCTCCATGAGTTTTTGGAGTAATTGACTTATTTCGCCCTCCTTAAAGCGGTGCATCAATTGTGCTCATTGCGATTACGACAAAACTTAACTTATTAGTATTTGATGATCGAATTCGATTGCGCAGATGTGCCTTAACATTTATCAAGCTATGCATTTGCTCGAACAGTTTTTTTTTTAATCAGAAAACAACATTTAATAAAAACAGGAAATTCTCTTTTATCCATAGCCAAAATCGGAAATAGCGACATAATTTGTACACAAGCAAACAACAAGTCATGAAATTTTGACAACGTCTAAGTTAAGGTTGATACTATACAGGAGGTATAAGGAATTTTTGTTTCTGGCGTCAATTAAAAAAAAAGGTCAGCCTTTGCATTGTTTATTAAATATGCTTAAATAATTTCTCCTAAGTAATACTATTTAACTAATTATTCTACTTAATTGCAATACACTGATTTGCATAGTAAAAGTAACGTCTAAACACCAAAGGCCACAAATTAACTTGCTATGGATTAAACCTACCAACAAGATTCCACTCTTTTAACAAATTATAAGATGGACCTATTTTAGAATTGATTTAATAAGAATATTTTAACTTCTCAAACAAGGCTATTTTACCCAAATAGATCACTCTAGAAGTTTTTTCTCTATTAGTAATATTCTAACTTAATATTGGAAATAAAGTTAATCTACTTATTAAGCACAAATATACTCTGTAAAAAAAGTATTAAAGTCCTTTTCTTTGTTGTAGAAAATTGGTTAATAATTTAAAAATACGAAAACATACTAAGACTAAAAAACAAATCACTTATTGAAACAACTACTTCGCTGGCTAATACCTCGACAGATATTGAATGATTGTTTCGTAGTAACGTCCCAAGTCTTAGTAAGACTCATTGTTGTAGATTTACGAAATGTTTTCGTATTTTTAAATTATTAGTTAATTTTCTACTATGAACTAATTTTATTATTAGATTATGCTCTAAGTGGGTATTTTCCTTAATCCCGAACGTAATTATTTCTGTAGAATTCACTAATCGGTCTCAGGTATAAATTCAGATCATCAGTCCCTTAAATTATTGTGTCAGTTGCCGTACATACCAGAGTAAGTTATTAGTTTTTCACTTTATTAATTTAGTAAATGTTTTTGTTTGTATTTAAAATCAATTTTATAACAAAACTGTACCAAAGAGATCAAGAGATCGAAACACGTATATGCAGATGATTACAAATTTTAATACTAGATGATTTAATTGCCTTTACTAGTTGTTTTAACGAAATCAGCGTATATTCATTTATTGCTCATTTACTTTTCAGCGCTCGGTAGTAAAACTTTCTTCATTTCTTATTGCAATGAGAAATATTCTTTATTGCTTCCAATATATTCTTTCTTCTTTCTATTATGTTTTTTATTGTGTTGTTTCAGTTCTTCCTCTTTTAAACGTATGTGATTTTCTCTCTTTTTATTTAATAATTTCTCGCTTATTTGCCATGTTATGGATATCTGATCTTGTTTACTTGTACCTCTTTTGAATCTACATTGATTTTCCTTTATTGTTTAATTTGGTTCACAGATGTTAAAGTTAAATTCTTCTTAAAATTTTGCATTGTTACATTGTTGCTTTGTAATTTTCACAATTTCTTATATTGTCTTTCAAAAGTATTAAAAGTATTAATTCTTTGTTTCATTACTTGCTACTTTTCCGTATTTAATTCACTTCTAGTATCTTTCCATTATTTAATATGTTTATTTATTTTACTTTAATTTCGTATATCTTTTCTATTGCTTTCATAGTAATCTATTTTTTATGGCTCTTGTTTTTTCTTCTTTTATTATTATATATATTACCCGATGAGATCTTCTAAATATTGTCAATATTTTTCTTCGTCTGCTTGTTACATTTTTTTCTGTATCAGTTTTTTATTTTCTCTCTAATGCACATTCAATACATTTTCAATACTTTGTATATGATTCTTATTTAGCATTTTATATTTCTAGATATGCTCCTGTTTATTTTTTATTTGTTGTAGTTTGTTATTTTTTTAAATTGGAGGCATTTTTTCGATTTAGCTTTTTGTCCTTTTTTATTTTCTATTTTGTTTGTTCTACAACACATCTTCGCTGTTTCCAGTATAATTCTTTTGAACTTCTATTATTTCCCTTCTATGTTATTTTCTAGGATTTGTGCTTCCTCTAGTTTATATACTCTTATCTTTATCTTATTTTTTTCCTTTTTATCGGGACTTTGTTAATACTTTTTCCATTATTATTTGTATCTTTTCCTTCTTCTGAAAAGGGGCTTTTAGACACTGTTTCGGTTCCCTGTCCCTGCCCATTTAGTCTCTTAAGATCATTATATTTTCTGTTGCCTCGTCAATTTCTATTTATAAGTTGTGAAATTTCTGATCATCTTTTGCATCCGCATATACTACCTAGTCTACAATCAATACCTACCTTTCTCAACCTATTGCATTAATTTATATTGTTAACACTCTTTAATTTTATAATATTTCAATTCTTAAATCTTTTATGTTTTTTTACAGCTTATATACCCATTCCTTCTTTTACTTGTCCGATCAATCCCCAGCTGTATAAACCTCTATGTATTCTATTTCCATTTATTTTGTTTTAGTAATTTCTAATGTATCTATTTTTGTTTACTCATTTCTTAATAATTATTTCTGAATAACTGCTTATGTACCATATGCTAATTCATATTTCATTTTATTTATTACATCTTAACCTATTTGGTTTTCCATTCTCAGAAGTTTTCTTTTTCCTATTTATGCCCGTATTTGTAAGAAGCTTTTGATTTATTATCTTTTTTTTCAGTGCGTTGACTAATTAGTCTTCTGCTCTCGTGTTATGTTTTCTCTTTTGTTTGATTTGTATTTTCCTTATCGTATATTGTAAGCTGTTTATACTGTTTTGATTCTTTACCTTTTTGTATTTCTTCTATCAATTCATTCTTTGTTTCATGTATTTGTAGTTTATTTTTTGCTAAATCGGCATTAACATTTACTTTCTTCCCTTATTGGTCATAATTCTTTTTTCTATTTCTATGACTCTATGCAATAACCTTATCTGATTTTGTGCCTTGGAATATTTTGACATCTAATTTTTTTTAATGTATATATTTTTTAATTTTTTTTACAAGAATTTATTATTTTAAAGCCCTTTATCTCCACGTTAATTCTTCAATTTTCCTTTTCTCTAGATTTGATTATATTCTTAAATTGTTCTATTTTTCATTTAGTTCTGCTGTTCTTCCTGTCACGTTTTCTCACTTATCTTCATTTGTTTGTTTATTCTTTTATTTCTTCTTCTAGTTTATCTATTTTTTGTTAATTTCCATCATCACTTCTTTTAATATGCATTTTAACCATAACCTTCTATTTCATTTTTTTTCTGTCTGCCGTATTTTAGTTTATTTTTATTTGTCACTTTTATTAAGTTATTTAATAAGCCATTCCGAAATATATACTTAGAAATTAAATAATTATGGTTATTGTCCAATCTTCAATGCTCTGTTCATTTACATCTAAGCTGTACAATCATTCAAAAATTCAGGTATACCTAGCTCAAATCTGTCGATAATTAACTTAATTTAACAAATTAAAGATCAACTATTTTCTAATAATTTGAAGTCAAGATATATTTATTGCGAAAAGTTACAAGCGTTCGCAGAAGAACAATGAAGGGATCTTATTCGTGAAATTGTTGCCACATAAAAAAGGTTTCTTCAAAAATCGATGGCCTTACTAATTTCAGAAATATTTATTAAATATACTAAAAATGGCCGCGGCCGAGCAACGTCGGGGAGACTCTGGCTCTAGTGAATTGTGTGTTTACAGTAGTTGTAAAAATCCTGTGGTAAATAAAACTGAATGTCCAACCTGCTTGGAATTATGTCATCCATCGTGCATTAAGAAACATAAGTGTGCAGGTGTGAAACCACGGCTAAATAGTGTCTCGTCGAAAGCAGAGGTTAGGTTTACTAGTCCAAATGAAGATGCACTTAAGGATGCATTAATTAGTGAAATGCGGGAATTGAACAAATCGCTCTTATTAAACAATAAATTACTTCTTGAAAAGATAGAAATATTAGAAGCAAAAGTGAAGGTATTTGAAAATATAAACGCGGAAAATCATCAGTGTTTACAAACAGAACGCGCAAACGCAAGTGTATCAACAGTGGGCCCGACATACAGTGAAATCGCAAGCAAGAAAGAAGTGATTATATTAAAACCGGTAAATACCACTCGCGAACAGACTAGAAAAATGTTAATTAAAAATTTGAACCCAAAAAATTTAAAGAATTTCGAAATAAATAACGTGTCAAAAAATAACATCAAAATTCAATGCAATAACAAAAATGATCTAGATAATTTAAAACACGAATTAAAAGACAAAATATCCGACTGTGAAATAGTTGATGTTAAAAAATATAAACCAAGGATCAAGATAATGTATATATCCGCAGAACTGGACTTGGACAATGAAAATTTAAAAAACAGAATTATAGAGCAAAATAATCTCGAAGTGGATGAAAATTCAACAATGGCATTCATCAAAAAATCCGGAAGAAAACTACAACATTTCAACGCTATATTTGAATGCAGTCCAAAAATATTTAATTCTATTATGGCCATGAGGGTTGCAAAAGTGCCGTGTGTTCGAAAGTTTCAACATAACACAGTGCTACAGTTGCGGAGGCTACGATCATAAGGCGAACAGCTGCTCGAAGATATTATGTGGACTCTGTGCAGGAAATCATAAGTCGGAAACGTGCAAAGCCCCAACAGAAGATATTAAATGTGCAAATTGTTTATCGAAAAATTAAAAATCAGGCGAAAATTTAGACGTTAAGCATGTCATATGGAGTGACAACTGCCCGTGTCGTGTACAAATTAAAAACATAATGGCACAAAACACCATTTACGATGAATCAACAACCTAGCAATCACAGAAAAAAACGGTAAATAGTTATAAAAATTGTTTTACTATAATTCATTCGAATGTGCGCTCTTTACATAAAAATTTACCCAAAGTACTAGCCATGCTAGAAAATAATGAAGATTGTCATATACTCGCTATAACAGAACATTGGCTTACAGCAGAAAATCTTAAATTAACAAAATTAAACAATTTTGTACTAGCCGCACAATTTTGCAGAGATAAACACCATGCAAAAGAAGTTGCCTATGGTGGCTCAGCTATATATGTTCGCAAAAATTTAAAATTTAGAATTCGTGCGGATGTAAATAAATTAGGTGTAGTTAACGACTTTGAATGCGCTGCTGTAGACTGCATCTCTAATCAATGTATAACTTGTGTAGTTCTGTATCGTGCGCCGCTCTCCAATATAAATATTTTTTATCAACAATTAGATATTTAATAAACTATGTAAAAGTAAGCGTCCATTCTTTATTATAGGTGATTTTAATATTAAAGTGGCAGGCGATTCTATTAACTCCAGAGATTTGTTAAACTTGGTAAATTCTTATAATTTAAAACTATGTATTGATGAATATACTAGAATATCTGGTGGATCGGTGAGCATAATAGACAATATCATTACAAATGTTGATTCAGGCTACTCTACAAGTGTGATAAATTATAATATTTCAGATCATCTCGTACAGAAACTTTCACTAGAATGGGCTAATATTGATAATAAAAACAAGCAAAGACAATACTATCGCAAATACAATAATGAAAACATAAGTAAATTCAAAGACAGACTTGCTGATCCCCTATTGTGGGATTTTATTCTCTGTAATTCATACTCTGTGAATGAAAAATGGAACATGTTTATAGATTTATTTTTAAGGTATTTTAATTACTACTTTCCAAAAGTTCAAATCAGTACTGTAAATAATTGTCATAATAAAAAAATATATAATTCTCCCGAAATTGAAAATTGTAAACGCCATTTAGACACCCTTCTAGTTGTATCTAGATATGTACCCGAATTACAAAATGTTTATAATGATCATAAAAAACATTACGACACATTATTGCGTAAAGCAAAACAAAATTACATCAGGAGTAAATACCTTTATACAGATAACATTAACAAAGCATCTTGGAATATCATAATAGAAATCACTGGTAAATCTCATAATAAATTTCAAATAAATAACGGCCAAGACTCCGAAACTCTATCAAACAACTTTAATAGTTATTTTGTTAATATTTGTAAACATTCTCAAACAAAAATGACACATATTGCTTACAACGATCACATTCAAGAAAATACAAAATCTTTATTTCTAAAGCCAGTTACCAAAACTGAAGTTTTTAATACGATATGTTCATTAAAAAATAACAATTCTGCAGGGTTCGATGAGGTGCCTGCAAAAGTAATAAAATACGTCATATATGAAATTTTAGACCATTTAACAACTCTTATAAACATATGTCTAGAATCAGGGATATTCCTTGATGTACTAAAGCAAACACTTGTTACACCCATCTTTAAAAAGGGAGATCCTGACATTTTAAATAATTATAGGCCAATAAGTGTAATATCATGTTTCTCCAAAATCCTTGAAATTATAATTAATATTCGTTTTCTAGATTTTTTCAACCATTTTGAACTTTTAAACAAACCACAGCATGGTTTTACGAAAAACAAATCAGTAATCACAGCTTTACATAAATATCCCCATAATATAATAGATACTTTGGAAAAAAATGAAGTACCCCTTGGAGTTCTGCTTGATTTATCAAAAGCGTTCGACAACCTGGATCATGATATTTTGCTTTCTAAATTATGTAAGTATGGAGTCCGTGGGATAGCGCTAAGCTTAATCAAAAGTTATTTAAGTGACAGGAAACAATGTGTTAAAATACATAATACAAAAAATAGGTTGTTATATTGAAGTGTACGCAGATGATACAAATTTATTAGTTTCATGCAACAATGTAACAAATGCAATAAATAAATGTAATGAACTACTTTTTGAATGTAACAAATGCTTAAACAAAAACAATCTAATCTTGAATACTGAAAAAACTGATGTCATATTTTTCAAAACAAATCGTTCTAGGATAGTGTATCCAGAAAGCATAAATCTTTTAAATCAACAATTTCATCCAAAGGACTGTGTCAGATTTCTAGGAATATCTATAGATGATACTCTTAGTGGATCAAAACAAATTCAAAAACTGGAGAGAATATTAAATTCTACCTGTTACATGCTGCGTGTTCTAAAACAAGCCGGGGCACTTTTGGATGTACTAAAACTCGTGTATAATGCGCACTTTTGTTCACACCTAAGGTTCGGTATAACATTCTTCGGTTGTAGCTATCGGGCTCAGCGTCTGTTTAGCATTCAAAAACGAGCTATTAGAATAATGTTAGACCTAAACTACAAAGAATCCTGTAGAAATAAATTCAAAGATAACAAAATATTAACTTTATATGGAATGTATATATATGAACTTCTTGTATATAATTTTAGATCAACAATAAATGTCAAAGTTACCCATCAGCATAACCATAACACCAGAAATTATAATAATTATGCTTTGCCAATTCACCGGTTAACTTTGTATGAAAAAGAACCATCGTACGCTGCCATGAAATATTATAATCATCTGCCAAATGATATCAAATCCCAAAATAATTTTAAAAACTTTAAAAAATGTTTATACGATTACTTATGTAAGAAAGAGCCATACTCTCTAAAATTCTTATGAGAAACATATCGCTTTAAGTTTATAATTTTATTTTATTATTGTTTCATCAGGTTTAATACCAAATATCGTTTTTCGGACACTTTTTCATTAATTTGTATTGTGTACTTGTACATGTACTTATTTTCTGAAAAATAAAGTTGTATTGTATTGTATACTAAATATAAATAAATGATATTGATATGTGCAATATTGAAAATATTGTCTATAACTATTTTTAAGTTTTAATATTTCTTCACAATATAACAAAGGCCATCCAGAAAGTAGTAGCAGTTTGCGAACATATAAAACAACTTGTATGAGTTAACAAATATTATGTTTTTATTTGTGAAGAACTATTTTAAATTTGCAAGGTGTCTAAGTAGGCAAGTACTTAGTCACCTTACAAATTTAAGCATTTGTCTTAACGTGTGACGAGTTTTTGTATCCCAACTTCACATTCCTCCGCCATCAGTGTGCTGATCGTTCTTCACGAATTCGTTAATTAAAGTCATCAATTCGTTCGTATTGACTGACGACCATCCCCAACACCAAATAGAAGACTGATCCATAATATTTTCTCCATATATATTCTTCAATAGACGATGCATATAATAATGTGACTCATATATTGCATTGTGAAATCATTATAAATGTGCACGTAAACAGTAGAGGTAATGCCAGCGAACATGTTAGCAGATATCCAGGGGCGACTCTATATGCCAGCACAACGGGTACTATTTTTTGGATTTCATTCGTATATGAAAATATTTTTAAAAATTTAAATTTTTCGTTTCAAAATAAATTTTATTTTTATTTTTTAGTTCCAGAAATTACCCTTAGAGTGAATACTTCTGCGACCTCTGCATTATGTTCAATATATGGAGCATTTAAAACAGAGACTTATTGTACTGTACATCACCCGGACAACAAAGAAATGGTTAACGTAATAAATAATACATTAAAATTATATGGATTAAATCCAACAACAAAATATAAAATATCATGTAAGTCCTGCATTTCCACAGATTGCAGAACTATTGATGACAGCTTCACTACCGATGTTTGTATAGGTAAGTATTTTATTATTTTATATATTTTAATTTGTTTTGAATCTGCGAAGTAAATCTATGTGGACGTCTTTTTCATTAGTAACTGATGTTAATAATGAATTTAAGAAACGCTTGAATTATCTAAACTGAAGGCTGTGATCACAGTGAACGCAATGGTGGGTTTTTTCGGCGAAGGTTGACGTTGTTGCCAAAAGTTTGGCCAAAAGTTCCTTATATTCATCGACATTGTGAGAAACTCCTCGTGTATTGTTCTCCATACTTACAATCCATACAATAAAACTTAAAACACGCATTCCATAATTACCCGTAATTTCCATGCCACTCGAAAATGGTTCACGGACCATTTTCCTGCAATACTTCACGCTTTCGTTGCCTTTCCTTGTACCCATTTTATATGTTCCACATACCCGTCTGTGCTTTTAAAAATAAATTCTATATACTTCAATGGATTAACCCTTTCATTTACCTTACCCTTTCATTCTACTTCTTATATGGTATCTTCCCCTCTCTTCCTTTATTCCTAAACCTCATTCACTTCATCTTCCCTACGTTCACACATAGTCTTCTTCTTCTTTCCACTTTTTCAATATGTAGGTCATTCCTTTCCAATCTCTAGTCATTAATACTATATCATCCACATATGCCAATATCTATACTTTACTTTTACTCGCGCTCTACCATTGTTATCAGAGTAAAGATCGGGTCTCTTGCCCCTTTTTCTGTTCTAAAAACCCCTTAAGTTTCTGGTAACAAAGCGCTATTCTCAATGTTATTCTTTAACCGGTTTTTTACCATGGTCATTGTAATCTTATAACCGATAGTTTATTATTTATCGCTATTTCTCTGTAATTGTCTACATCAGTACTTTAAGTACTGAGCACATAATACCCACTCTCCATGATGCAGGTCTACATCTGATTTAGCGGCTAACTAAATATTTTCCACATCTCAGTTTTAGTTATTCTATATCTGCTACATTTTATTGTTTTTCTTTTCAGTTCTCTACATTTTTTGCCCATTTTTGTAGTGACACTCCTAATCTTCTCTTTTCCCTTTTTAAAATAATGCACATCCCAAATAGCATTTACATCACATACTCACATACTTGTTTTTGATCTGCTACTCTATCTTTGTCCATCTGTATCTCTACTCTTAGTGATAAATGGCCCAATCACATTAATTCTTCGACTTCCAGTCTTTACTGTAGAATACTGTGGCCGAATGTATGTTTTCTTTCCTTCCCAATCCCCCTCTGTGAATCAGTTTAACATCTTCCATCCCTTTTCCATCACCCACTCATTCACCATTCTACCGTCGTTGTTTATCGACCAATCCTGAAATTTTCTTTCAATCATCGTGTCGTCATCGCAAATCCCTCTCCGGCTTCCTTAGTCCTAAATTATTCCCAAGCACCTATTTTCTCTTTCGCCCAATCTATAATCTATTTCCTTATTTAATCCCTATACTCCCTGCTGATATATAACTCATTTGAGATCTTATTATTAATCTTTCCTTTTGTCCTTTTATTTTTTATTTTTTCTGGAACTAAGCCCCAATCATATAAATTTGAAACCTCCATGTATTCTCTGTATTCCCTTCCTTTCCTTTCTTTTATTTTCTCTATTTTTATGTTTTCCTTTTCATTTATTTCTACATGTTTTACCGCGTAACTCCTTATGTTATATGCATAATCTAGAAGTTAAATAACACTATTAATAATTATATGTTTTGGATAAATGTTTAGCAAACAATTTAATACTGTGTGCATTACTATTTAAATAGCTTTAAGAACATTTGTTGTATTGCAATTGACTTTTAAATAAATGTCAATAGCTTTGAGTCGATTTAGCAATAGCGGAAATTTAGCATCGTTAATCTGGGTCTACAACAACATAAGTGGCCAGTGTACTTTGCTATTGAGAAACTTTTAAGAAGCAAGCTCATTTACACAAACATCAATAAACACATACCACTGCAAAAGGGTCACGTGGTCGGTCTTCGATCACTACTCGTACTACTACTACTTTTAAAACTGCTTGAGATTACAATCTATTTCTGCCTTAAAGCAGGTACTGTATAGGCATTGTTTCCTGTTTTATATTTTATATAAGCCTTTATTTTTAATTTTTTTTTAAATTTTTTAATTTTTTTTTTTTTTCAGATATAAGTGAAAATAATGTCCAGTACAACAGTACTTCAAATTCAATCAATTTTAACATAACAGGCCAAAATGATGCGCATTGCCCTTCAAATCAATATGTAATCCACTTGAATGATGACAAAATATTTGAACAAAAATTGATGAATTTTACACAAATTTCTAATTTGAAACAATTTACCGACTATAAAATTAAAATAATACGAAAGGGTAATTCGAGCCCAGTGTTTGTAGTAAATGTTAAAACTGACTACCTAGGTGAGTAGTTTTAAATATAATATAAGAATATACAATTCTTAAGACATATTATTTTACAGAGCCTGGAACTGTAGCTGATTTGAAACAAATAAATGGAAGTTGCTTTGAAGTTTCTCCACCGATACCACCTATAAATATTACAGGTTATTTATTCGCCTTCAAGGTTGGTACACACACACATATACTAATACTTATTCAGCTCCGTGGATGAAACGTAAGAATATAATTCCTCGTTGTTTAGGTGACTCTCTTCTTGATTCTAATGATTCTTATTTTGCAAAAAAGGTCTAGTATGTACCTTCTGAAATTGGTCATTAGAGCAACGATGAACATAAAAGACAAAACAGCAAAGCTTGTTAAAACAAGCTTATTTAATGAATGATGTTAACAAGTGGTTCCAAATATATTGCCTGTCGTTTTAGTTCCTGGCCTTTTTATTGGAGTATTCCTATGGTCTTGAAAGTCTTGACAGAAGTTTAGTTTCCCGTTCATATACTAATGTTTTATCTAGAATACTATACAATAATATATCGTATGTAGGTATTGTGTTGGCGTATATTTACTTGCCTATTATTATTCTGCAGGATAGGCTGATAATTCTGATTACTTGTATCCATTGTATCTACAATTTTCAATTATTTAATAATAAAAATATAAAAGTTTTCTAAGTGGGCATTCTGTAGAATTTACTAAACCATTTCATTATTGTGTCAGTTTCCGTACATGCCTGATTAAGTTATTTACATTTGATTATATTGATTTTAGTAAATGTTTTTATTTGCATTTAAAATCAATTTTTCAATAAAGCTCTACTAAAGAGTTCGAAAGATCGAAACACGTGTCTGAAGATGGTTATAAACTTGAGTCTTAAATTATTTAATTACTTTTGCTAATTTATTTTTAATCGCATAACCTAAATTCATGTATTGTTCAAAATGTATTATACCATATTCATTCACAAACTTCTTAACGTAGATTCAACCATTTTTATTTTATTTTACAGAAATAAATACTTTCAAACTAGTGCTGCTTTGATAGCCTTGCTATCTGTAACATGCAAAATACTTTTGTATCATTCAATGTCTGTCGAGGTATTAGCCAGAGGAGAAGTTGTTTTAAAAGTGATTTGTTTTGTAGTCTTAATAAGACCCATTTGTTGTAGATTTACGAAATGTTTTCGTGTTTTTTCCAATTTTCAATTATTTTTTCATTTTTCTTCAAATTTCTTAACTTTGATGGCCTGTATCTTGATCATTTGAAGACTTTTATAATACTTTTTTAGTTAGATAGTTTTATTCCGGTTCGAATATTACATAGTCATCTTAATCCATCTTAAAACTAGTGTCTATAAACTAAATTTATATTATTAAAAACATATAGGTCATAAATAATAGTAAATTGGATATGTGAGTAACTTGAAATTATCGTATAACTTTAAATTTGGCCATTATACCACATTAACAAATTTTGAATCAAAAAACTCTTCTATTGAGTAATATGGGTTCCGTAAAGTGTTCTTTTAAAGTTGTATTTATTTAAATTTTTACAACACTTAGCATACGGTAGCAGTTTATTACATAAATTTCTATTCTCATATAGCTTAACGATTTAGAGTATAGGGTCGTTTTGTGTTTAGGTATAGTGAAGGAGCATAGGTTTCGGGTTTCTTTATGATTAATGTAATTATTAGTTTTATATTCTACCTAATTAAACATAAACAATGCTATATTGTATACATATAAAGACCAACTTGTTATTATTTTGTGTTTAAGAAATTGTGGCTTGCAGTGTTCTTTCCAGGGCACCTTCGAAATAAGCCTGACATTTTTTTAAGTCTTGTTAAGGCTTCATACATTCATAAACGTATTATATTTTGATGTGATAATATTGTACTTACCTAAAATGTATGTTTCAGGCACATAGTAATAATTGTGATTTAAATACATCACATATGAATAATATAACGATGGAAACAAATACTACAGTGATTTGTATAGATTTAATGCCGTATTTCAATTATAACATTGAGGTTAAAGCTATTAACAGTAAAGGTACAAGCAAAAAAGGCAGATCGTTACTGATTTTAACAGAACCTCAAGGTTAGTTACTTTGAGATATACAAATTTATAAAGATAATATAAATAAATTACATTTTAGGCGACATTACAAATGATGAAAAATATCTTGACATTAAAATTAAAGAAAGTAAAATCGAAATTTTACTTCCAAAATGTAATAATACGCGTGGACCCTTATTCTATAAGGTACTGAGTACCTGTTTAGAGGAATGGTGCAATGGTAGAAATACAAGTTCAGATAATATAAACTACTTAAACAAAACATTATTTGAAACATTTATTAAGTCATTAACTCCATTCTCCAGACACAATATATCAGTGACTATTTCAAGGTCCAATATCTCTACAGATGGCAATCACAACTTAAATTTAAGTATTAAAACACCTCCATCACGTAAGTAAATACCTTCTATTACTTAGGAAACTGCTTTATATAAATAAATATAGGGGATGTCGGTAAAGTAGTACCCGTTTGTATCGTGCGGATCGCTGGCGAAGTAGTCGCCGGATGTGCCAACATGTTTGTATCGGATGTCCATGTGCAAGGTTACATTTATTTTTGAAGTTTAGAAGTTTCGCTGATATTGACTATGCTTATTTATGAGAGTGTTTCTAATATAGAAGAAAATCAAAAACGCCGCCAGTTGTGAAGTTAAGGTTAAATTTCTGAACGCAAGAACTTTGCAACTTTGCAATATCCATCATCAATTGAAGTATGTGAATGAAGGAAATATTATAGATGAGTCATCTGTTCAGCCCTACTATTATAATTAGAACTTAGGTAAACATAATACCCATGATGACGAGCGATGACAGACCAACTAGTGAGGTATAAAAACGAATTTATGAAGAAATTGTTACAGATAATTTGAATTATTCAGAAATTTGCGCAAGGTAAATGCTTACTGATGAGCACAAAACCACGCTAACGGATTCAGCGCTGACGTTTTTGGAACGTAATTCACTGATGATAAAAAATTTGAACTTGAGAGTACCAAACAATCAATGGAATGATATCATACTCATTCACTAAACAAACTCAAACATATCAAAACATAATATCTACCTGGCACATCGAAGAAACGAGTACTACTTTCCGTCTTTCATATTTTTACGGTGCCCATTAGCATCTTGAGTAATTTTTACGGTATAATATTATGTTGTTACAGCAAATTAATTAGTACTAAAACCTTAACGTGATTGTAGATCAATTAACTACTGCTTTAGGTAATGCAGATTGCTGTAAATTTAATAAATTTATCATATGTATTTTTTTAAATTATATTTTTTGTTCGATTTAATTTCGATAATAGGATTGTTTCTTTCATTCATCTTCTCGTATTCTTGCCGACTAAAACCTCTCAACCGATAACGCTTTTATAGAGACTAGTGCAAGTACCATAGGTCTCTTTTTATCATATAGTCATTGAAAAATATGGCTACGAACATTCTTTTATCCTTTGGTCCTTTATTTGCAGAATTAGAAAACTAATTAAGTGCTTATTTTAATTAGTCGAAGCCAACAGTGCTATTAGTATGAAATCATATTTAGTAATATTAATAGGATCATAATCTACATTTCTGTAAAAAATTACAACAGTCTTAATGATGGTTGCGACCGTTACTATGTGGTAATTCATAATGAACACTGAATAAAACACTTACTATGTTTTTAACCACTAAAATTTTAGTGGTTAAAAACATAGTAAGTGTTTTATTCAGTGTTAATTACAACAGTCTCTTTGCTAAACTTAGCATATTCAGCACCTTGATGTTTGATGTAATATTGAATAACGCATGTACATCGGTGCGTAGAGAACATGTGTTCTCGATATTTAGGAAGATCTGCAATAACACAAAATAAGTAATGGGTATGTGAGTTTTAGCCTGATCGTCACAGTGTCTGTTTAGCCTGATTCAAAAAACAATTTAGTACTTTAATAAGAGGTCACAGCTAAGGCAACGATGTTTTGGCTTTTTATATCGAATTGCACTTTGGTTTATTACAGTTAAAATGTTGATCGACAACGAGTCTGTGGTATTTAACACTATCTACGATCGTAATGGAAGTCAACGAGTGACAAAAAATTTATTCGAACAATTTTATCCGAACTATTATCAATATTCAAATAATGTAAGGCTCTCTGAAATTTGCTCTCTGAAAAGTAATAATTGCACTCTAATTCTTGAGCGGTATCGACGTATTCTCTCTCGAGATCCCCTAGCTATAGGAGATCAAGTAGTTACTAGTAGCATATTCGTTACCACAAGCAAGAAAATTGAAGGGCGGACTAGAATAATGAAGAACGGAGCTAGAAAAGGGTGGTTTGAATAGATTATGGCAGCTGTTCGAAAAGAAGGCGGTGAAGATTAAAAATAACGGATTGTTTTACTCACCACGGTATCTACAAATCTTGCGAGAGTAGAATTTATTTTATATTATTGGTTTATCGCCATACTGTTGTTAGACAATAAATTAATAATTAATATCAATATTAGTGGCCCCTTTGTACAGAAGGGTAATGTCCTCTGCTTACTTTAAATTTCTTAATTTTGTAACCTTCCAACATTCGTTAATGACAAAGTAGATAGGTCGGCACAAAAACTTGCTAATCAAGTATGATTTTATAAAGCTCAGCTTTGAATCCATTTAGGCAGAATTTTCTCTTCTACCATACTCAGCACGCTGATGAAGGAGAATATTTTCAATAGAGGTTTTTATCGGGAAGAACATCTTTCTTCCCAAGCAAAGCTGTTATCTTCCTATAGCCAGACAAGATGATAAAGAAGACTCCATACCAAGAGCCTTAGATTTCTCTCGTTAAGACCGTAGTTCACATATCCAATTTGTTTTAAAATGCAAAATAGACGAACAACATTATATTTCAAACTCTCGACGGAATTATTCAATATCTCGCAATGTTTTTGGTAATTCGCCAATTTTATTCAAAGGGCAAAAGGCTACACGATTTATATCAACTCAAATGATTATGTATAGAAATATGGTTATAGTACATTATTGAAATTAGATGGCTGGCGCTTATCCGAACCGATGTGGTTCGACTGAGATATGCTAGATCGACGGGAAGATACTCGGTACACTTCAGCAGTCGCAAGGGGAGCTTGTGTTTGGGCTAGCAAGCACACCGTAGTGGTGAGGGAGTAGTGTGGTAATGCTATTATTACGCTGCATTGCTCGATTTTTGATCCGATCTTCCATTAGCTATATTACGACGAAGTCACAGGGGCTTTCGCTTGGGTGGTAAAAAGTAGACGGAAGCATTTTATAAGTTCTTTTTAAGACTGACGATCATCTCGATCTGGCAATTTGACAAAGTTATGAGCTGCTGAGTAGAATATTCAATTACTAAACAAATAAATATTTTGTATGTGCTGATGATGGTTTTTGGATTAAAACTTCTGCGATCGAACGTGAAGTCTTCAGCGATAAGACAGGAGGAAACCTAGATAAATGTCATGTCTCGGGTATCATTCTTTTACCACAGAAAATGATGGGTTGAAACGTAAAGAATTTCTTCCTTCGACAAGGGAAGCAGATTGTCTTCATTTTGGAGGCATTTATTTTAATTTTCCTAGGCACGCCAGTCGTAGATCTATGCGTACTGCTACACTGATTTTAGTTTAACTGATAGTGTAGGGAAATTCGGAACCTAAAGAACCTGTCAGCGTTAACGTCCTAAAATGCCTACTACCTCTTGCATATAGTTGCTGTTGATATTATAGCTTGGATTTTGGTCAATACCTGCAATTTGTAGGAGAGACTGTTCTGTTATATAGTATAAAATGCTCTCTAGAAATTCAGAAATATAATATTAGTACATAGCTAATTGCTCAACTGGCGGTCTGTAATAGTTAAATTGCCGGTCCTAAGTGATTTTTTTCCATCCGGATGCCGAACTGGTGATGGTAGATATTGTAGCAGGAGTTGCAGTGGTTATTAGTATATGAGAGAAAAATTCATTGGGAAGCTTTATCTGTGCAGTTTATGAGAGATATTAATCGTCGGTTCATTTGTCATGTTTGGGAAATAAGACAAACTTTATGCACAATTACACAGTAGATTGTGGAAAAATTCGCCTTAAAAAAACTAGTGAGGTAAAGGATTATGAGGTGGCAGGTAAATAAGTGCTGAACAAATTAGTTGGTCCAAGCTTCTTCTTTATATCTCGGGTGTGACTTTATCGGTGGTGAATGTATCAAAATCATCGATAGTGCTTGCAGTGAATGAAGTGGTAAAGTCCGTAGGTTACTGATCTACGGTTTATTTAGTGTCTTTTATCAAACCGCAGCTCTAGGGTATCGGCAAAGGTTTGTGCTTCTGATTCCTTTTTCTCTGGGTGCCTGTCATCTATTATAACTAATCCGGACTTGTCGATTATCTGACGGACAAAGACCTTAAATTTATTCGAGAATTTAGCTCCTTGTCTGCAATTGAGGCTAGCTGTCGCCCCTCTTTGCGCTGTCTCGGAGTGATCAATGACGAGAAGCCTGATTTTTCTAATACGTCGGCTATATTCGGTCTCGATTGCTATGCTATCTGTTAGTTTCTGATATTAAAATATACTTCTTTCAAATAAGACTTTCAACGTCTAGTGACATTACAGGTCAGGCTGGTTAGCATTTTAGACGGCGTCTTCGATATCTCGGAGAGAATGATCAGTGGTGACAAAGCCGCACAGATATTTGTTAAAAATAGTTCCAAGTGCACCTGTTTTGATTTATGATCACTTGTGATATTGGTGTCTAGTGTGATTTGTAAAATATCCGAAGAGGAAAACAGTGACTAGGATATGTTTTGGGTTTGAGTGGAAGAACACCTACAAGCGTGAACTCCGCCCGTCAGCATGGTGTTAAAATTATTTGTATGCTTTTTTCCATCAATTTTCTAAATATCTAATATTGTAACCATGTTTTGATAAAGCTTAAATAAAGATAAAGATAAAGATAAAGTAAATGCAATTTGTAACTTGCCTATACTGGTGATTTACTGAAAGGATAATTTAAAATATATTGTAAGGCGTTGAGGTCACCCAGGATGCTGTGAAACAGTAGATCATAACATCTCTTAAATATGAATATTATATAATTAGGCGCCAAAGGATAAGGCAAGAAAAACAGCGTAAAACGTGTGGAAAATACCTTACTTGATAAAATGATGACGCAATATCGTTGACAGTCCAAGAAAAGGACCTTCTAGAAAATCTTAAATAGTTTAAAACAAGTTTTCGCTTAAGAAAGGAGCAATAAATGTGCAAACGGAGCAGATTAAGAACACCAGGTCAATAGCGAGGAGAAATTTAGGGTCTGCTTAATAAGAAAACAAAAAAAACTTACCTCCGAAAAATTAGTCAAGCAACATTTCCTTCTATATTTATTATTTCGCGATAGAGGCCAAGAAATAGCTGATGTGTGTAAGTATGTAGTTTATAATCTAAAATTCAATTGTTTTTAATTATTTAATTACTACTACGAAATATTAAGTTTGGATATATGAATAGGAACAATGACGGGTTTCAATAAATATTTTTGGGAAAATGTATACTTGCTCAGTATATCCGTTCGAAAATGATTTCATGATACTTACACCACAGTTCCGTTAGTTGGTTAGGGCAATTTAGCGAGAATACTAAATGATCGTTGGCATCGCAGGTACCACACTTATTATTGGTGTGGTATACCCATTGTAATGGTTTTGGACAGGCGTCCTTCATGCAATGAATTTTAGAACATTGGTTTCAAGTAATTAATCATTTTAAGCTATCTTATAGGCTAGGTTCGTATGATCTAACAACGCGGGCTAGTTTGGGGGATTGGTCAGTTTTGCGTTAGATGATTCACCACATATTAATGCATGCTATGTCAGCGAAAACCGTTACTTTATTGTCATTTTTTGGCATGAGATCTAAGAACAGGACAGTCATTCAAGAGAAACCTGGTTAAGTGAAAGGATGTGGCGAACAATTTATGAAGGCTCACGCGCTTACTAACCGATAAGACTGAACAGAGACTTATGAAATGTGGTCGTCCATACAGCAAGTGGTGTTTGATTCTTATTGTTTTTACCAAAATAGAGACCTTTAAGATCGGTTGCTTTACGTTTACTAACTGGATAAAAGATGTTTATAATATCTCTGAAAAACTCGACGCAACTGGTGGTGCTTTAAAACAACGAATTGTTTTCAATTCGCCGTTTTTCCTTTTTGTTATAGTCGACTTTGATGGATTATAGAAGGGGGTTTTTCTCCTTGGCTGTTGTAGTTGTCGATGATGAAATCTGGATGGGATATTTCGTGCTGGGAGTATTTTAATAGAACGTTTTAGTTGTTATAAATTCTTAGCAACAATTTTAATCAATAATTTGGTTATCTTCATACCTCGCATTTGTCTCAAATCTGCCTAAAAACTGGCCATTATAGAACATGCCTTTAATACAATGAGAGATATTTAGCATTGATTATATTATTTCTGTCAGAATAGCATAACTTGACTTGATATCAGAAGTAATAGAATACAATGTAAATAATTATAATTTACTAATTATACTTTCAGAACCAAACAATATAAGCGAAGTTAAAATATATTCTCTTGAAGACGGTAAGGTATTCATCAAATGGAAGCCTGCTTATCCTCCAACTGGAGAAGTTGAATTATATCACATATACTCCTGGAGGAATGGAGATACCCACTCTTTTAACACAACTAAGTATGGAACGTGTGCGCTTTGGGATGGTTATATATGTGCTGAACTAAACTGCTTAAAAGGACTAACATACAACATTACGGTATTATATGTACTATACACATTTTGCAAATATGTAGAGTTTTACTTTGATATTTCTCAATTTATACAGTATTGTTTTGAGGGAATTATACTTAAGCGTATACACCTATCTTTTGAAACATTTTCTGAAATAATTAATCTTGTGATATTTTTGTGTTAAACATTTAAATAAAAAATGTCTTCAATGGATTATATGTATCACTAATATTCACATCTTTCAACTTTTATCTTTAAAATGAAAAAATATGAGATTCTAGAGTACTAATTTTACTAAAGAGAATGGTTGCGACCGTTACTACGTGGTAATTTTAATAATTATAATCAATAAATTAATAACTAAAATAGTTGAAATTATTTATTACATTTATCTTCTCTCCATTCAATTTTCTATGCCAAAAATAATTGACAATTCCATATGTGTAGTTACCATATACTAATTAGTATTATTGTCATAATTTAGGTATTACAAAAAAATAAATACGTGGATAGACGCAGTATTTATTCAACAGAAATCAAGATTGATGAAATGGGTAAGTAGTTTGAATAATATTAATAACATTATTATAATATCAAAATCTAAATAACCACATAAATATATATCCGAGGATCATCCGGAAAGTAGTACCCAGTTGGGAATATATTTGTTAACAAATATTAACGTTTTATTTCCAAAGAACATACCTTTAACCACTTCTCAACCTTGTCACCTTGCAAATTTAAGCATTTGTTGTAACGTGTGATGAGTTTTTGTATACCAGCTTTTTATTCTTACGTCGCCAGTATACTGAGATACGTATTTTTTTTTCCTAGCAAAAAGTCCTTGAGTTTTGCAAACAGATAGT